>JAJHSJ010000007.1:18542934-18759948 GCA_021015155.1 Magnolia officinalis
TTTTCAGTACAAAAAATCATATTTGTGTCTCATACATCTCCAAATCCACTAACCCATTCCACTTCCCAAGTTTTCTTCATCCTCATGGCTCTTTCGAGCTTGTGGCAGCCATATTTTCACTTTCTACACTTCTTTCCCTCATGGGAAATAAGAGAGCTTCCATGG
This sequence comes from Magnolia officinalis, assembly GCA_021015155.1. Classification (NCBI taxonomy): domain Eukaryota; kingdom Viridiplantae; phylum Streptophyta; class Magnoliopsida; order Magnoliales; family Magnoliaceae; genus Magnolia; species Magnolia officinalis. Next base: position 18,543,100 of record JAJHSJ010000007.1, read on the forward strand.
ACGAGGTCGGGCCTAGCTGCCCTACTCGTCCAAGGAGAAAATCGGGCGCCGCCGCAAGTGCAAGCGTCAATGTGGAGATAAGGACAAAGCGGGACCTTGATCCCCAGGCTCCTCTTGTAAGAACTCTATTAACGGACCTGTCACATGGAAGATTTCAAGGATATAGGGTTCTCTTCGAAGCACATGTAGATGAGAGACTGTTCGGGCTTTATCCGTGATGGACCGCTTGTCTGATGCTGGATGGGGGCCCATATTTGAAGGCAAGTCACGGGCGACTGTAGACACTATCCGGGTCTTCTACGCCCATATACGAGACTCATCGCTGGAGCCTCTATAATTCAAGATCTTCGTGGTAAGCGGGGGAGGTGGTGTGTAGACGTCCGTCTGATATCTTGGCTCCTGGGAATACCGTGTGGGGAGGTATACGCCAGTGAGGATTATTTCAGGAGTGAGCGTGAAAGAGACCGTCGCACGCGATTCCTTTGTGGCCGATTGGCCCATTGGAATCCCAACAGTACCCTTTTAGCGCCCAAGATGACCGACGACGTCCGCCTGCTCCACTACATCTTCACGTACGACGTGTATCCCAGGTGGAGCAATCACAGCGAGTGTACGCACCTGATGGTGGACTTCTTGTACCGTGCTAGGCAGACAAGTTGTGCCTGCCTACCTTCATCCTATGAGAGATAGTCCTGACCGCTTATTCTACTAGAACAGCCAATTCACTTCCATTTGGTCGACTCATATGCAGGCTTGCTCATGAGTTCAACTACCGACTTTGCCCTGACATGGTGGTGCCGATTCACTTTATAAATGACACCACACTCGCCAACATGAAGATTGGGCTGCTACAACGACGTGTTGGATCCGAGGACGAGGAAAGTAGCGACGGGGCTGAGGAGAGTGAAGAAGAAGAGGAAGAGGAAGAAAATGAGATAGAGTAAGAAGGAGAGCAAGAAGAGGAAGAGGGGCCATGACACTGATGAGGGCCCTCCTCCTGCTACACAGGAGCGTGACAGGGATTGGGCTGCTATAGAAGCCCGCTTGGCTCAGATTGAGGAGGGTCAGGTGCCCTGAGACAGGAGATTACAGAGACCCAAGCCAAGGTTGAAGAGAATCAGGCCTTCGTGAAGCGAAAGTTTAGCAAGGTGTCTCGCACTTGAGGGCTATCCTGTGCTGTATGCAGGACAAGGGTGCACCGCCACCATCGCCAGATTCGGACGACTAGTCACTTGTGTAGTCGTCTTTTAGTTTGCTTTGTTGTTAGTCTTCCTTTGTACTAGCCTTAGTAGACTTGTTTGGTTGTTAGTATGTTAGTGTTTAAAGCTTTGGTAGATTAGCTCTCATGCATCTTCTGTCATAATCCATGTAAGACTACATCTCATGTATTATGACAATTTTGGTTAAATGGAATGCATGAAGCTTCTTTGGATTTGAAATGCAAATGATGTATGTATGTATGAGTGTATGGTTTTATGTTGAATCTGACACGGGTTGCACCCTATATTGTATATAGGGGATGCCACCTAAGGCCACACAGAGTACGACATGTCTCACACTTGGCGACTCGATTGACGGGGCTCCTCCCCTAAGCGATAGCCACATGGACCCCAGTTCAGGCCCGACTTACGAGACTATGTCAGATTCTCAGCCAGCCACTGGCCCCACTAATGGGCCGACACCTGTTGCGCCACTGGTTCTTGAGCAGAACCGTGCGTCTACTTCGAGGCCGTATGTGTCTCAGTCGGCTCCTCCTACTGATAAGTTGGAGCAGATGATGCTTTTGATGCAATAGCAGCAACAACAGTTTTTGGCCACCATTACAGGGGTCTTTGCCCCAGTATGGGTGTGGTTCCACCTGCACCACTTGTGCAGCCTGCTGGGAATGGAAATATGAGTGTCAACAGCTTATATGAGCGATTCCAGCACTTTCAACCTCCTACTTTTGCGGGTACTCACAGCACGAGGAAGCTAAGTATTGGCTTGACCGCATCTCTAAGATGCTAAAGCCGCTGCACTGCACTGAGGCAGAGCAGGTGGAGTTAGTCACCTACATGTTTGAGAAGGGTCCAGTCTCTGGTGGGACAGCGTCCTCCAGACTATTGCTTGGGGTACGTATGGACGTGGGCGGCCTTTGAGACCCGCTATCCTGAGAAGTACTTCCACTCACGTATCGTCATGAGAAGGAGAGTGAGTTTCTTTGCCTCCGTCAAGGAGGGATGATGGTGGCAGAGTATGAGAACAGGGTTTACGGAGCTGGCCAAATATGCTCCCCTGATATTAGCTGGTAGGCGATGCGGATGCGGCAGTTTTCTGAGGGTCTGCGACCCGATATACGCTCGAAGATGTGTTGCACTAGCATATCTAACTATGTTGAGCTAGTGGGCATGTCTTTGGAGCGGAGCAAGATGGGGACAGATTGTCTCGTACTCATGTGTCTATGTTTCCTAGGCCACGACCAGATCTGCCGAGCAGGCCGTTCCTCGGCAAGAGGCCCATGCAGACTCGCCTCCCAGACTTGCGGCTCCACCAGCCCCGATGAGGCGATCAGACTTGTGGTGCACATACTGCAAGAGGTTGAGCCATTCAGATACTTATTGCTTCACCAAAATGAGGATATTAGATTCTCGCCGCCTTAGAGGATTAACCTCCAGCTTCCTTAGGCCATTACAAACCCACCTCTACGGTCAGCACCAGTACATCCATCTTTTCGGCTACCTGCACCTCAATTTAGGCCTCCCCAGCGACCTATGACATCACAGCCGAACCGTTCTCAGCTGGCTCGGGTGCACTCACTTGCAGGAGGCATCCGCAGCAGCAATTGCGCACCCCTGGCTTTTGAAGTCACAGCTCATGTCCAAGGTACACTAGTTTTCTTATTGGTAGACACCGAGTCCACTATCTTCGTCATATCATGCGCGGTAGTCAAGCGGCTAGCATTGGATACAGCTCCTACGAAGGGAGTGAGGATCCTTACAGCTACAGGGACTTTTTCGGACGTTAGCAGAACTTGTGAGGGTTGCTCGATAGACTTAGGAAGCAGGACAGTACTTATTGACCTGATCGTTGACCCACGATACCATTACGACGTTATCCTCGATATGGATTGGCTCACCGAGATGAAGGCTGAGATCGATTGCGACACCAGAGTGATGACAACCTGTTCACCCGAGGGCACGGCCTTTACCTTTCCAGTTTAGGTCAGTTGGCCCTCCCACGTTAGCTGTTATGCTACCTTGCTTAAGAGTGTTAATGATCCGACACTTGGGAGCACGCTAGTAGTTCGAGAATTCATGGACGTGTTCAGGACGATTCCTGGATTACCTCCTCAGCGCGAGATCGATTTTACCATTGATCTTGTGTCTGGTGCGACACCTATTTCATTACCGACATATCGCATGCCTCCATGTGAGATGGAGGAACTGAGGAGGCAGATCGATGATCTGTTGGAGGCAGGCTTTATACGACCGAACGTGTCTCCGTGGGGAGCACCTGTGCTGTTTGTGAAAAAGAATGATGGATCTCTGTGATTGTGTATTGATTATCACAGATTAAACCAGGTGACAGTAAAGAACAAGTATCCTTTGCCCAGGATAGATGATCTATTTGATCAGTTGAAGGGAGCGCAGTATTTCACGAAGATCGATTTACAGTCAGGGTATCACCAGTTGCGCGTCAGGGATGAGGACGTGCAGAAGATAACTTTCTGGATCAGTTTTGGGCACTACTAGTTCCTTGTGATGTCATTTAGACTCACGAACGCACCCACCGTGTTCATGGACTTGATGAACCGGGTGTTCTGGCTGTATCTATTCTGATTCGTCATCGTGTTTATAGATGACATCCTGATATGCTCCAAGAGTCGGGAAGATCACGAGGAGCACCTGCGAGCAATCTTTGATACTCTTAGGAAGAACCAATTGTTTGCACAGTATAAGAAGTGTGACTTCTAGAAAGAAGAAGTCAAGTTCCTGGGACATGTGGTGTCCAAGGAAGGGATAGTTGTGGACCTTACTAAAGTAGCCGCAGTGCAGGACTGGGAGCAGCCCGGTTCGGTTATTGAAGTGAGAAATTTTCTTGGCCTAGCAAGTTACTACCGACGATTCATTCGAGACTTCTCTAAGATAATCAGACCATTGTCTCAACTGACTCGGAAAGATCTCAAGTTTGCTTGGAATGAGAAGGCAGAGGCAGCGTTTCAGGAGTTGAAGGACAAGCTGACGTCCGCCCCTGTGCTAGTATTGTCAGAGCAAGGGGTCAAGTGTACGATATATACTGACGCGTCTCGTGTTGGTTTGGGTTGTGTTCTGATGCAGAATGACAGGGTTATTGCCTACGCATTGCGTTAGTTGAGATAACACGAGGAGAGAACTACCCTACGCACGACCTGGAGTTGGCGGCCGTCATCTTCGCATTAAAGCTCTGGAGACATACCTCTACGGAGAGGAGTTCGAGCTCTTTTGCGGACTACAAGAGCTTCAGGTACATATTCACGCAGCGGGACCTGAATATGAGGCAGCGACGATGGATGGAAACCTTGAAGGACTTCAAGTTCGAGGTCTCCTACCATCCTGGTAAGGCCAACCTTGTGGCAGATGTGTTGAGCCGCAAGAAGACAATAACATTGCGACTCCGCTGATGATATCAGAGTGGGATATGGTAGAGTTTGTGCGGGACTTTGAGCAGAAACTTACAGTAGATGAGCCGTTCGAGAGCATCGCACATATTCATGTTCAGCCACTTATTGATGACTGAATCATAGTGGCTCAGGGGGAAGATGAAGGGTTGGTAGAGTTGAGGAAATGAGATAGTAATGATGCAGGCTTGAATGGAGAGTTGGTACGGATCGAGGTTTACGTTATCATGGCCGCCTATGCTTCTCAAATCTTCACGACTTGAGAAAGGAAGTTCTCGAGGCTGCTCACAATTTGAGAATGGCAATGAATCCTGGCATTACGAAGATGTACTGAGATATGAAGCGCTCGTACTGGTGGGACAACATGAAGGCCCACATAGTAGACTATGTATCCCGTTGTCTCACGTGACAGCAGGTCAAGGCAGAGCATCACCGACCTCCTGGACTGCTTTATCCCATGCCCATAGCTGAGTGGAAATAGGATTTCATCTTTATGGATTTTATCTCAAGGCTACTTAAGACGAGGAAGGGACATGACTCCATATGGGTGATTATGGACCGGTTGACGAAATCAGCTCATTTTCTCCCTATTAGAGTTTCGAACTTATAAGATGAGTTAGTCAGGCTGTGCATCAAGGAGATAGTATGTCTGCATGGAGTTCCTATGGAGATCGTGTCAGATCGAGACACGCGATTCACATCTATCTTCTGGACTCATATCCAGGAAGCAATGGGGTGAAACTGAAGTTCAGTACCGCGTTTCACCCACAGACTGAAGGGTAGACGGAACGGGTAAATCAGGCGTTGAAAGATATGTTGCGAGCTTGTGTGCTTGATTTCAAGGACAGTTGGGATGATTGTCTTCCTTATGCTGAGTTCGCCTATAACAACAGTTTCTAGGCGAGTATTGGCATGGCCTCCTATGAGGCACTGTATGGACGTCCGTGTAGAGCACCGCATGGGGCTGGGCAGAAGTTGGCGAGAAGAGTTTAATTGGCCCAAAGTTAGTTCAGGCGACCTCAGAGAAGATCGACATCATTAGGCGTCAACTTCTTGCAGCACAGAGTAGACAGAAGAGTTACGCTGATGCGAGACGACGACCGCTAGAGTTCGAGGTTGGGGACCATGTGTTCCTGAAAGTTTCCCCCATGAAGGGAGTCCTTTGGTTTGGAAAGAAAGAGAAGCTCACGCTGAGATTCATTGGCCCATTCTAGATACTAGATCGAGTGGGTGTGGTAGCATACCACCTTACTTTGCCCACACCACTCGCAGGCATGCACAACGTATTTCATGTTTCGATGCTGAAGAAATACGTTCCTGACCCTTCCCACATTATCAAATGGGAGCAGGTACAGTTGAGTGAAGATGCTACCTATGTACTGCGACCGACTCGTATTCTAGATAGGAAGGAGCAGCTGCTGCACAGTAAGGTGATTCCACTTGTGAAAGTTCTATGGACACACCACACTGAGGAAGAGGCTACTTGGGAAACAGAAGCCGAGATTCGCAAGAGCCACCCTCAGATTCTCGAGGAGTATGAAAATGTACTAATTTCGAAGATAAAAATTTTCTTTAAGGGGGAGATTGTAACGTCTCGGAAAATTCGTACAAAGAGCCGAGTACCACCTTAGGCAGAGAAATCACCCAGGACCAAATCCTTTAGAAATTAGACAAAAATTAATTAAGTGCTAGACTGAATTAAACGCTAGATTAGCTCGATCAGCTTTCTATACAATCTATAAGACCCAAAACTAGTAGAGTCGCTAACGCTATATTGCCTAAAAACGTGGGATCAATCGTAAAACCCAATTACTCTCGGGAGCAGCTTGAAACTCCATTTCGGACCTGGATCGCGCGTCGAAAGTCCGATTACCGTGAAAATCCTATGACTATGAACTATGATAAGAGAGAATCTTAAATCCAATTTGGATCGAAACAGTCCCCGGCAACGGCGCCAAAAACTTGTTCACTCCCCAAGTATAGGGTTGTGATGTAGTAATAACTCGGTAAGATCGAGGTCGAATCCACAGGGACTGGTCGTCACAATTCAAATTTACGATTCTCCTTAACTAATTCAACAAATAAAGGATCAAATTGCTAACAAAAATTTATGGAAAATAACTATTAAGAATAGGGAAGAAATTTAATCAGAGAAAGAGCACTAGGACTTTCGAATCCACCCCTAACTATCCTAACCCTTGTCTTGTCTGTTGATTCACCTTGATCTAGATTGATACCACTTAAATAGAGAAAGTACAATCTGTGTCCTTAATCGGGCATACAGACTGTCTAATTCCTTTAAGCAATGCCATGAACAACATATCCCATATCCTTGGTCGGGTATATGGAATGTACACATTTTAAAGCACCCTGTTCCTTCCTCTATAGGAAAACTTGTTCTTGATCAGACCCAAGCACCTGTAATAAGCATCCAAACAACATCCATCTATACTTTGATCAAGTTCATAGATGGAGAAGTATGGAATTTAAACCCAAAAGCTCACTTAGAGAAAAAAAACAAATTAATTGATATTCAAAGTAAATCAACCAATACAAGAGCTGATCAAATTAGGGGCTTCATCTCAGCCCTAGCTGAGAGATTAGTGACCCATAAAATCCATGAAAAATATTCAATAAAATTCATAAAATCAAAACACCAAACCAATCGATCTCTCTCTCTTCCTCCTTCTCTTTCTTCTCTTTCTTTCTTCCTGGCTCTGGATCTCGAATTCTCTGGATCTGAATTCTTTCTCATGTCCAAGACTCTTCTTTTATAGCTGATGGAGTGGCTGGAGTGGTGAAAATCGGATTTGGGAAGCTGTCGCACGCGCAGCGAAAGCTTTTTCGCAGCTAAGTTCGGGGCCTCGAAATACCACACTTTCCTCGTTCAAATTCCAACAAACACCGTCCCTTAGGACTTTCTTGGGTCCTCTACATGATGGATGGTTCAGATCTGCCATATGATCAAAAATGGTGGCCCAAAATCGCCTGGAAAACCGGATTTCCAAATTGTGCGAAACTTTTCGCACCCTTTCGCTGTCGTGATCGGTGAGCCCCACAGAGGTGTTTTCTGGAAATCCACCCCGTCCATTAGATTCAGGACGAAATTTCAGTCAGGAATGGGTGGTTTTGAAGGTCCATTAGCACAGCCCACAGAAGAAATCACAAAAAACTCAGTTTTTAACGTCCCGGGGCAGTCCACTTTTGGCTCTGTACCGCACACGTGTGTACGCATGGGAGTGGAATCTCAGCATGGTTTTGTAGTTCTCATGGCCCTCTACAAGATAGACGGTTCGGATCATCTTTATGGGTGATGGGTGAGGCCCACTACTTCCGCAAAAACGGCCAGCGGCCGTTCCTCGCTGACGCGCAAACGCTGAAGTGGTTTCGCTGCGGAAGTGGTGGGGTCCACTGTGATGTTTACTCAGAAATCCACTCCGTCCATTGGATGGAGGGGAAGATTTCGGTCGGGAATATGCATCTTCCGCCTACTGTTGATGAGGTCCAACTGACTTTCTGCCACCGTTCGTTTGGTGTTTGAGAACGGTTGGAACACCATCTTCTGCTATAGTCTAAGATTCTGCCATCTAGGCAGTGGTAATGGATGCCCCAGGAAGTGAGAGAAGGAATGAACGGTTTGGATTGTCCATTGGACACTAGGTGGGGCCCACAACTCGTCCGAAATCAGACGGTGTGCGACCGCTCGCTGCTGCTGAAGAATCGAAACTGCCGAAGACGGACGTCGCGCGCGCGGCTTGATTTAGAAGGCGGTCAGCGCTGCTGACCGATTCCGTGTGACGCTGGTACACGTGTACACATTATGTACACGCTGCACATAGGGGACCCACTGTAATGTTTTTCAGGAATCCATTCCGACCATAATTTTTCTCAGGCGATTTTAACCGCTGGGACTAAAATTGAGGCAGTTCCAGATATCAGGTGGGCCCAGAATCGGAGATTAATGGGCTGATTTGTCAGTTGGGACACTTCCATAGTGATCCGAGGGCTGAAACTTGATATGTACGGTTAATTTATTGCCCTCATCTCATGTATGGAGTTTTGAACTGATCGGATGGCGGGAACCATGTGATTTTGCATTCTGGACCAATTTCGGGCCTCTTAAACGTGCTTTCCTCAGATCCCAGGCGTGTATATTCTTCACCATTGGTTTTCTGGAGTACATCTCGTGCTCTGGTATTTTTGGAGCGTCAAATCTATGCTTTTAACATCATTTTGCTATACACGCTCCTAATTTCCCCTTGTAACAAAAACACGAGTAAAATCTGGCATTAAATATTATCATGTATGTAAAATCAAGTAATTACTGGGGTCTGATATGCAATATTCGACCCTGATCACTTACTGGACTTGACAATCATCTCGAAAATCAAGTCCAGATAGTATCCAGAAATGCACAACTTGGACCCGGAGCAAAGTGTGTGAGAAAGGCGAATACCTTTAGAAAATGAACTCAGATTTAAGTGATTTGGGTCGTTCACTTGCGGACCAAGTTTAAGGATTCAGACCGTCAGAATCTGACCCAAGTACGCTCTCGGATCAGGAAAATTTCTCTACACAGGTCAGTGTACTTGTGGCCCTAATCGAGTGAGGATTACCGTTGAATTGAAACTGGTCCGTCATGGTCGATCCATAAATCCGATCGGACTGAAAACTTAACTTGACCTAGATCTAATGTCGGGGGACTTACTTCGGACCGTACGCAGAAGGGACGCCTCCAGATGTGCTCCGTTGGCTTGAAGCAGACGACTTTTGGCTATAACCTAAGTATACCATGGCCGTGGGGTCATTCCCATCAGTTATGGGCCTATATAAGGGCCTTTACCCACCCCTCTCTCATTCCATACGAATTCCAAACCCTAGGAGAGAGAAGAGAGAGAAAGCGAAGAAGAAAGTGAGGAGAAGTGAGTGGGAGTGAGAGAAAGTTCCTAGGATTCGATCCCATCACTCCACGTGCTTAACCACTGCTCCTGTATCGCTGTGCCGGCGATTCCGATCCTGTTGTTAGGTAAGAAATCCTAACCCTAATCTGTTTTAGGGATCCAAATAGAGTAAGCGATGAAATAACTAACCTATTTCATGCTATAGGTTGTTGTTTTGCCGTAGACGAAGACTTAGTGTACAAACTGAGTTCGATACGAGTCTACCGGCGAAAGGTGCGGACTATAAACGTTTAGATTATAGTTTTCAAGGCTTTCAATGTCAGCAATGATTTATGTCTGACTTGATTGCTATCATATATGTTTAGATATGATGTTTTCCGCGTATTACACATATCTATGAACTATGTTGAAATAGATGCATTCCATGTGTTTGTTGAAATGTTTGTATGAGTATGGAATCATGACTTGTGCTTGCCATGATTTATGTTGGATGATACATGATTGTTGTACGTGTGGCAACATCCTTGTGAAAGGATTTTCTATAATACCTGTTACAACTACTATATTACATGTATGTTAATATATGTAGTTTAAGTGTTTGATAAAATGCCTGGATGAGAAAATGCTTGTTGAAACGTATTTAATGAGGGTGTTGAGGGGTGACTCTCAATCCCCTTACCTATAGTTACAATTTCCTTCATGTAACCTAACTTACTACTATGCGCTTTATGTATAAAATGTTTATGCATGATAACATGTGTACTATGTGTTTGTTGAAATGCTCAAATGAGATTTGCATTTAGATTGGTTGTCACATGTTGTCTTTGACTATAACATGTGAATGCTATCGTTTGGAGTATAATTGGGGCTACGATGTAGTCCAGGCAATCGGTAATGATTTTCGAGTTAGTGACTGAGGACGTTTCGCCACACAAGACATGTTTGAGGAATCTGAATCATACGCTGATCGTCGACAGTGGTTAGGCCACCCGGAATGCTTACGCATTCCATGTCGATCAATTCAATGTACGCTCGTACCAGTCAAGTTTATCAAGTAACCCGATTGGCCCAATGTATGTTCACCATGTATGGACACTACTACTTGAATCTAAGGTACCAGCTTACCAGAGGAAAACCCGTTTAACCTTGGTACCACAATCCACTAAGACTCATGAGCCGGGCATAGTGGTATAGGACACCGTGGTCGAGCTGTCAGCCTACGCTGGGGCGACGAGCCTCCCCGTAGTGACCAGTGAGTAAACTAAACTCGTGAGCTAAATACGGTGGTATGGGACACTGTATTCAAGCTGTCGGCCTACGCTACGGTGACGAGTCTTTCCTGTGGTGACCTTGAGTATAAACTAAGGCCTATGAGGATGGTGACGAGCCTCTTCATAGTGACCTAAACTTGCCTGTCCACTGCTTTATATTCAAGCGTGACGTTGCCCTATAACTTACCTATCATATGTGATAAACTAGGATTGACGACCCTAGATGGATCATCGTTGGGTAAATGACATAAAGGGAGGTACCTTAGCTTCTCGAATCTGCTGTATGAATAAGTCTAATTAAGAACTTTGTTAATCACGTACATGCACCGCATTTACATGTGCCTTTGGCGTTGGAGTTGAGCACAGAGGAAGGGGTGCATGCCGCGATCGTGAGATGATGTCGCAGAGGGAGTGTAGGCAAGGGCATGCATCATTATCGCATACCATTCCTGCATTAACAAGAGTACTTAGGATATGTGTATTGTACTGTTTTATCATTACTGCTTGACTGAATTAATAACATGTTAACATTTGCCTTATAACTCCACTGAGTTTATCACTCACTCCCACTCTGGGACGGTATTTAAAACACCAACTAGACTCTGATTTAGTTGCAGATGATGGCGACGCTTGCAAGGTGGAGCCTGATTTTTATGATGACGAGGAGGAGTTCTCCTACATGCAGTTATTAGGCGGGTCTATGTAGGCCATGTCCTGATCGACGGGGATTACTGGGATGCTGACTAGATGACATTACACATTTTGTATATTTTGAAATTATACATGTAATCATTTAACCTGGTAACCTGTTCATACTCTAGGGACTTACAACCATTTATGTGCTTTATATATGTATCACAGTCTTCCGCTTGCGTAATTTAACTGTCTCTGGAGTATGATATGTTGTTTTGGTATAATCTCGTTCATGTTTAATGGACTAATACAGACAACATTTAATCATCATTATGTATGTTGCATAAGTGATGCGTTGGAACTCGGGAGATGGGCTCCTGCTCGACCCCCGATTTTCAGGGCGTTACACAAACCAACCCCTTCTCCCTCTCTCTATTCTTCATCTCTGATTTTTCTTCTTCCTCCTCCTTTACTCTCGAAATCCCTTTTCTGATTTTCGTCCAGGATTCAACTCGCCCCATTGATAAGTAAGGTGTATGCCCAGCGGGTTAGGGGTTGTTTGTTTTTCCAATGCATGTTGTAAATATACGTAATTACCCCTAAGTGGCTTTTACCGCCGTTTGTTTTTCTAGGTGGATTTCATGCAGGAAAATCTTCCAATGCACAGTGTGACTTCACTGATCACTGAGATTGTAATTCGCGGACTTGACGGCTTCGTGCGGAAGCAGAATGTATACTGAGAATCTCCGTAGGGTCCACCATGATTTATCCAGAAGATCTGTTCTGTCCATCCATTTTACTGGATAATTTTATGGGTTGAGCCAGAAAATTAAGCATATCCAATGTTCAAATTGATCACTCTACAGAAAACATCGTTGATGGCTCTTCTACCGTTGAAAATTTCATATGGGCCAAGCACCTTTTGGTTGTAGCCTATATTTATGTAATCCCTTCATCCATGACTGGATGATTTAATAAACGGGATGGATGAGAAATTAACATCACTGTTGGGCTTAGCATCGTTTCAACGGTGGAAATCAAGTCTAATGGTCTTTCCCGTGGTATGATCCACTTGATCCTGCAATAAGCTTCATTTTTAGGTTGAACCCCTTAAATTTTATTTTAAAACAAATGGTCAGCATGGATGGACCACATACATAGCAGGTGGGCCCAAACTAAGTTTACTCAGTTCGAATGGAACGTTATCCTACCCATCCAAGATGCCGGGGGATTTCGCCGACTGCATCTATCAACGCCATCATAACATCTATGACAATCTATTGATGTTTTGAAAATATTTTGGTGCTCCACATGACTACCAAAATTCGTGAGCCTTCAACATCTAAATTTCTATATAACTTTTGTTCCTTTCGTTACAAAATTCCTCTGCAACAAGCATTCATGTTTTTCATCTTTGGTTGGTTTCAAGTCTTTTTTCTAGCTATTTGATAACTACCTACTTGATATCTTCCTCTTCTTTTTGAATTGAGAAAGCATGTGATTTACCCAGTTTTTCGTTTCAACGGGTAGAAGTCATTGAAGCCCGGCTAGAGTTCTTCACGCCATTATCAGGTCAGAAAATGCTTTACTCGTTTGTTAATATACCTGGAGATGCCTAGTTTTATAATCCAGTAGTACTTAATCCGATCCGATGGCTCCTCGATATACAACAGTCAAGTCTAACGGCTCTGTGAGCGCCACGTTAAATGCACCCAATCGGACATAATAGGGTGCAGATTAGGTTCTACCCGCGCCTGTTCCGAGCTTGGGACAGGCGGAGGCTTCTAGGTGCCACTGGGGTACCACTGTGATGTATGATTATAATCTACTTCGTCCATCCATTTTTTTAAAAATATCATTTTAGATTATTATACCCAAAAAAAAAGACATATCTATCTATCAAGTGGACCACACCACTGGAAGTAGCAGTTTGGCCCATCATGTTGTTTATTTGCCATCCAATATGTTGATATGTTCGTATACATATGGATGAAGTGAATAAAAAATATCATTTTGATCCAAAACTATTGTGCTCTCTAATAAAAGGAATGAGCGTAGAATTGAAGTAGATCTACATCGTAGGAAACAGTGGTGATTGAACGTATACCATTAAAACTTTCCACGCCCATCCTTAGGTCATGTGGGCAGTGGGTGGGCCCCACATGTTTTCTCCATTTCCTCTATTTCTTCGACTGGAATTCAAATTGTGGAAAGGAATTAGATGAGGATGAGGGATATGATCTTTTCTTTGTCCTTTCCCTCTCTAATCATAGAGGAATGCATACAACATAGTGAAGAGACAAAGTGGGCCACACTTTTTTCTATTGGCTCTGATTAAATGATCAAAGGTATTGATCTTATCGTGTGGGCCATCTGAACAGGAGAATAGAAGGGTGGATTAGTTCTGTCTTTTGAACGGTTCAAATTTTTGTTTATCATTGTTGTACGGTTCGAATAGCTATATGCAAATTTTTGAATGGTCTAGATTGCTATCTATTATCATCGTAAGGACCAGATGAGAGAGCAACCTTTGGTGCACTTGACGTGTATAATGTGTATGGAAGGTGTTTATGTTATTTTTGGATAGGAAAGAGGGTATTTTCCCCTGTTAAGAGTATTTTTTGATAGGAGAGGGTATTTTTGGTCATTTAAACAAAATAAGACCATAAATTGAGGAAAAATGGACGCCAAATAAGGCAGATACAAATTTCAGATGGACCACACCATATGAAAATAGTGGTGATTGAATGCCCACTATTCAAAACTTCTTGAGGCCCACTATAATTTTTATTTACCATATAATCTGTCAATTGGGTCACACGTAACTAGATGAAGGGAAAGCAAATATATCAGCTTGATCCAAAACTTTTGTGGCCTAAATAAGTTTTTAATGATGGGCGTTCAATCACCATTATTTCCTGTAGTGTGGTCCACTTGAGATTTAGATCTACCTCATTTTTAATATCATGTCCAAAACGATATGAAAAAATGGATGGATGGTGTGGATAAAACACATACATCAGGGTGAGGCTCACAAAGGATCGTCCGAGCATAACAGACAGGAGTTAGAAGACTTGAATTGACCATAATATGCATAGGCAATGTGTATCATATGTATAAAAGGCATGGAAATTAATAGCCATTAGATCCATTCCTTTGATAATTTAACATAAATAGAAAACGTGTTGACGTGGAAATGGCGATGGAAAATCAGGTCTTTATGCCACTCAGGTGGAGAGAGATAAGACAAATGGGACAATCATATATACCAATTGAAACCCATTTATTTTTTATACCGTTGCAATTAATAATCCTTAACAGATCAATCAGATCATTTAAATATATGTGGAATTTAAACTTCGATTCATCCATGGAACGGTTTACTGTATGATCATTCCAGATTTTCCATTTCTTCTACCACGTGTAGTGTAGAAGATGGGTTGCACAGAAACTCATTAGAGAAGACTCTACTGGGGGTTTTCTGTTGCATTTCCACGTCAATTGTGCTAGAAAGACGCAACAATATTTAGATTTCATGGATGCCTAATTAACATTTTTCCGTATTATCTTAATCTACGAAATGGAACTATTTCTTTCACATGTAGAAGAAGGAACCTAAATCCTTGATTTTGGGAGATTCTATTGAGTAGAAACTACAACACCCGAACAATGGATCCTAGCGAATGGACGGAAGATGAGATGAATATGTTTTGCCATTATATTTGCAACTGCCTCAGCAGCCATGACAGCTGGAGAATATTGTCGCAACTATCCGTTTCAGAATCCACCGAGGCGTGCCGATAATGAACGAGCTTGAATCATCGATGGGATAATTAGGGCTTCAGACAACAAATGCATCTCCCAGTAGAGAATGAGGAAGACAACTTTTTTCAACCTATGCTCCATTTTATGGGATAAGAACTTATTGATTGATGTGAAGCATGTAAGTATGGAAGAACAACTTGTGATATTCCTCCATACTTTATGACATAATGTCCATAACAGAGTCAATGGACATCGATTCATAAGGTCCAGTGAAACCGTTAGTCATTATTTCAATCAGGTTCTGAATGCAATAGTGTCTTTATATCTAGTCTATGTATAACTATCCAGTCCAGAAACCCCATCTAAGATTACCAGTAATCCAAATTAGAATAATTACCTTCAAGTAAGTACATTTTCTATTATTTTTATTTCGTTGTTGAATATTTGAGTTTTTTATTTTTATAATTCATTTTTTTAACATAATATGTACTTTAGGATTGTATTGGTGCAATAGATGGGACACATATACCTGCATTTGTTCCTAGTAATGAGAGTGACGTCTATCGTAATAAAAAATGGGTAATTTCTCATAATGTAATGATCGTTTGTGATTTTGATATGAAATTCGTCTACATGCTTGCGGGTTGGGAGGGATCCACTTCGGACGCACGCGTCCTACAAAGTGCTTTAACCAATCTACATAATCGTTTTATGATACGCCAAGGTAATGTCACCTATAGACTAATACCTCCTACCTGATAAATTATAGTAATTCATCACTGATTGAAACTCCTTCCCTATACACAGTAGGTAAATATTATGTAGTTAATGCTGAGTATGCTCATTCTCCTGGATTTATGGTTCCATATCAAAGTATACGTTACCATCTCAATTAATATCGTACTGGACGTAATCCTGCGAATGCGAAAGAGCTTTTTTATATCGTCACGCGCAACTTAAAAACATTATTGAGCATTGCTTTGGTGTACTAAAGGCTAGATTTCTCATTCTAAAGACAGTTCCGCAATACCCTGTACTCACACAGGTCAAGATTGTGTTCGCTTGTTGTGTCCTTCACAATTTTATTCATTTGTCAGGAGATGACGAAATTGTGGATGAGGATGTTACATCAAGAAATGGTAATGTAGGAGTGTCTCCATCAACATTAGAAAATTCTGCTATCAATGACGATCACCATGTACTTAATATCACTCAGGTGAAGAGAGATGCATGATTGTCATTTCGTGACGACATTGCACAAAGGATATGGAATGATTCTAGTACAGTGAGTCGGAGAGTTTAAGTTATTTATCACTTTTATAGAATTAACACATTCGCAACCTAAGGATTATTGTTTTCTTTTGCCATATACAATGTTGTGAATACGGTATTGGATATCGGTTGATCGATATTACTCATTATATATTTTTATCACCGCATATATGTCAATATCATAATGATCGTTTTGTAGACTTTGAAGTATTGATCCATTTTTCTCTTGTGGAATGTGCAAATATTTGATTTTTTATAAATAGTTGAAGATACGTCCTCATCAGCTTCAATGGACATGAGATCCCAATCGTCAACACCCACAAAGCGGACTGGAGGATGTCATGTAACGACACCAAAAAGGACTCTAAAGAAGAATACAGGAAAATTAATAAATGAGGCACCTTCCCCAGGTGGTATACTTCGTTGGACAAATGACATGGACAACTGTCTCATCGTTGGCTTTAAGGAGCTTGTTGTAAATGGCAAGAAGAGTGGGCATGGTTTTAAGAAAGAGACGTACAAACCCGTTGTTGACAATATTAGAGATAAATTAAGGATAATTCACACTTCCAAGAACGTCATTAACCGCCTACACACTATGAAGAAATTTTACTTTACAATTCGAGATTTGCGCAATGCTAGTGGTTTTAGGTTGAATGATGATTTGAAGGTGGTGGTCGCAACTGACGATGTTTGGGTGGGCTACATAAAGGTGAGAAGCAATATTCTATTTTTAGTGTATATGGATTTAAATTATAATTTAAGTCGAGTATATCTCCACTACCTTGACATTATTTATTCTTGTTTTCTTAATAGTCACATCCGTATGCACAACATGTTCGTGGTAAGCAATGTTCAAGTTATGATGATCTAGAATACATTTTTGGAGACAATCGTGCTACTGGTAAAAGATGCGCAACCGAAAATTATACCTTTAACACAAGTATTGTTAGCTTAATGATCTGATGACACAAACTGTGAACCTTAATTCTACATCAGTTGATCTTGGATCTGATGATTTTGGTGACAGTGGCCCAAATATCCATTAGTCGTGGGACAGTCGTGAAGGCGCCAATATACCATAGTCGACTCCACCAACAAAGGGAAACAACTCCAACACTATAAACAGCAGTGCAAATTTTAGGAAGAGGTCGAAGGGTAGCCGTCCGATAGATGTGATTGGTCATGGTTTGATAGACATGGCTGAAGCTCTATAATCGATTACAACAAATATGTCAGAGGGAAAGAATTTTGCAAGAATGACTGTTATCATTCCAGAACTGGAACAATTGGAGGGACTTAACAGACAAGAAGTACTTTACGCAACCAAACTACTTTCTAAGGAGGAAGAATATGGTGCTGCTTTCCTTAACCTTCCTAATCATAGGAGGTTGAAATTTCTCCAGATGTTAATGAAGTCTAGAATATTAGTAGTTTTTGCTGGACGCAGCTATCACAAACGCTTGATGCACGGTTTCTTTTCTTTTTTTTTTGGACGATTTTATGTTATGTTATGATGCTTCATCTTTTTGGACACTTTGTTGGGTTGTTGAATATTTGATAGAGACAGTACTCTAGATTGTTTGTGATGGCTAATGAAAGTTTTATTCTCTAATTACTTCCTAACGTATTATAATTATGTATAACCGTTAATCTAATCTCTTATTTTTTTTTCCTCTAATGTCTCCATCAATGGTAATATAATTATGTATATTTGTTTTCAAATGAAAGTTGTTTTTTCATTGAAGATGGGGAAGGTCTACGTTATATTCAGGGGAAGACGGCTATACATTTTACTTTATATGGGATGAATGTAATGCCGAGGTAGACGGGTTCCGCAGGGCGCTATTCAAATCGTACGAGTCGCAAGAAACGACGATCCGTGTATGGGAGGCTTTCACTGCGATATCACAACACCCAAATATGCCAAATGGTGAACTTCCAAACGTGAGTGGTAATGATAACACTGGGGTCATACATCAGGTGATGCATGGCCAAGAATTCCAATTTAATCATATTAGCCACCAAATAGCCTCAGATTATGGGGTCTCAGCTTCAAACCCCCCACATTTAAGGCAGAGATCTCCTCCAACGAAGGCGACGGTACGTCACTGCTGTTTCTACTAGGTATATTACTTGCCATAATGGCGGTTCAGCTCATCTTCATGAACCACTAAAGTTGTAGTGGTGGATGTCCAACAAGAGACAACATTGTTTTGGTCGTTATTTAGATGCATGTCTTTTTTCATGTTGTTGTTATTGAGAGTCAAATATTGCATATTAGACCCCATTTATTACCTGATTTTACGAACACGATATTGTTTAATGCCATATTTTAATCGTGTTTGTGCTACAAGATGAATTTAGGAGACTGGACTGAAAAGGGGTACTAAAAGCATGGAATTAACACTCTGAAGTCACCAAGGCAAGGAACAAACCTCAGGGGACCAAGATCAAGGAAGTTACATGCCAGAGATTAGAGAAAATCGAGAAACTGAAGTTCGAGTGTCCTGAAAGTCATCCAGAATTCAATATCACAGGGTTCCCACCATCCGTTCGATTCGAAACTTCATATATGGCCTGAGGACCATAAATTAACCGTACACATCAAATTTCAGCTATTGGATCCTTGTGGAAGTGGCCCAACAAACAGATTAGCCCATAAAACAGTGATTTGGTGCCCGCCTGATATCTGGATATGCTTCAATTTTGGTTCCAACTGTTAAAATGAGCTGAGAAAAGAGATGGTCGGAGCGGATTTATCAAAAACATCAAGGTGGATCTTACATGTATGGTGCGAGTGCACAAAAAGTGCACAACTTGCGGTGCACCGTAGCACTTGGGTCAGTCAGCGGGCGCTCACCCGACCCAGCTTTTGCGTAAGAACAATGTCCGCACCATGTGGACACTGATCTACATTGTGGGTCCCACTCATCATTCGGTTCGATGATCTGAACCGTTCACTTGTCTCAGGAGGTGGCCACGACCTCATCTAGGTGACCTTTCGAGACCATGCAAGTTGTTGCAAAATCCTAGCCGTTAAACGTAAGATGGACGGTGGAGTAGACAAGCTCGTGGGCCACACCGATTTCACTCCCAAAACACTCCTTCCAGGATGGTTTTTCGTCCTAAAACCAATGGACGGAGTGGGTTTTCCACTTGGCTTCAATAAATGGGCCAACGCATGTAACAGAGTCGACTTGCGGCGACTCTGTTTCGCAATAGGGAGTTGCGGTCGACTCTGGTGGGCCACCATCATCACACATCATGATGATCCAAGCCATTAAGATGGAACGGGAGCAAAAACCGACCATCCAAGGGAGTTTGCTCGAAGAAATCCGTGGTGAACATCACCGACCACGTTTGATTTTGGGCTGCGAAAGTCTTTGTTGCGTAAGTTCTCTCTACGTAAACTGACGGGTTTCCGACTCTAATACAACAACCACTCCCAGCCACTGCTTACTGCTATTTATATAAGAAAGAGAGAGAGAAAGGAGAGGATCATCGAGGAAATCAGAGTTTGGATCCTGGGACGGGAGCACAAGAGAGGGCCGGCCGGGTCCTTCTTCCCTCTTCCTTCTTCTTTTCTTTCCTTCTTGTTCTATAGTTTTTTTTCTTTATGTTTTTGAGAGAGCTAGCCTAACCATGTCAGGCTAAACCTCTTATCTAGGACTAAGAGGTGAAGCTTGTAGCGTGATTAGGAAGGTGGCTTTGCTTTGATTCATGGTTATTGAACTCTTATGGATTCTAGTTTGATTATTAAGGAATACTTTTAGTGTTTTAATGGTTTATTGTGACTCAAATTACAGTAGATCTGCAATAGCTTTGAGTATGTTCTTTTCATTATGAGATTGTGAACTTAGGAGGCCCTGTTGTTCACCATTGTCTCCTGGGCATGGTTGGGTGATGGAATCCTTCCTAAACTTTCACAATTCTCTTATGATTGGCTGTGAGATTGGTAAATTGTTGTTGTTTGCCATAGTCTCCTGGGCATGGTTAGGTGACGAGATCACTTCCAAATCTTCACCACTCTTATCTATTGATGATTAGAACCATTAGAAGTTCAGAGATCTGACAAATCTCTTCTTACCAATTAGATAGGATAGGACTCTGATTCCAATTGTGTCCTTGAATCATGCAAGGTAGCTTCCCAAATTGCTACAAGTGGATCCTTGGCACCCTAGTTTCCTACCTTTGATTTTATAAATTTTAGTTAATTAAATTCACCATTATTCTCTTAATTCTCCCTAATTTAGATTACATCTTTGCCAAGTTCTAGTTCTGGTTATTTTCAGATTACGTACAAGGTTCAGTCCCCGTGGATTCGACATCGGTCTTACTGAGTTTATTACTACATCACAACCCTATACTTGGGGTGTGAACAGTTGTAAAGCACTATATGATGCTTTTGCGATGTCTTGGTTGTTTGCTTTGCAGTGTCTTGTTTATAAATTGATATATGATGTTTTGCAGGGTGTTGGATAAAACATGCAAGTGATGGTGGGCCCCATTCATGTCTCTAACATAAATGTATACCCAAGCTAGGTGTTGGCCGATTGATCCAAGTGTATTAATTTATGTGGGATTTGGACCTAAATAGCAACTATATTTAGGATATTTGCCTAGGATCTGAACCACAAATACCATCCAGAAAGCTTTAATAGGGCCACATGTGGATGAAATGTAAATAAATCCAAATGGTCCAAATGAAGGGCTTGGCAAGAATGTGAAGATTGTGCTAGATACTGATATAACCACATTTCCTTGGCACTTGTCCGAGTGACATGAAAAACAGGTATCCTCGTACAACTTGAGATATACAGACTGTTCATCAGTCGAGGTCCCTGAAGAAACATGTGGTCGCCAGAAATTTCGAAGCTCAACTCATCATCTAGGCGGCATGATCTGATGGTCTCCCTATTTTTTTCTCCTTAAATCGGTATTTTTTTCAAAGACACACGGTGTAAACATGTGATTTATATCTGGAGACCTACCTGCAACTTGTAGCAGGGAATACACCTTAGAAGGTAGATGGTCTGGATCTTGAACACTTGTGGCTTGCTTAGGCGTGTGGCTGGCGTCAATTCTAAGTACCCAAGTCTATACGGGAGAGGATTAGGTGCGGCTCCGATCTCACAAAAGACCATGCGGGTGGGTCAATGGTCCACCTTATGGCCTTTTGTGTCTTACTTGATGTGTGGTCCACATGATCTTAATAATTTATCAGTTTTTTGGATCAACCCCTACAATGAGCTCGCCAAACGGATGGACGGTTTGGATATAACAAGTACCTGATGATGGGACCCACAGTACTCATTCACGTCATATCGGATCCATCTGTGCTAGACCTTTCTCTTTCCAGCATACTCCAGTGGGTTAGGTGGAGCGCCCACTATATGGGAAGTAATAATGAGCATTTACAGTACTCATGGAATGCAACCGAATAGGCTCATTAAAATACAATTTCACCAGACATTGTTGCAGGTGTAAACGTATTTAATTATGACTGTCATTTACTAGTATTTACCAGTTGGAAACGAAAATCAAAAAGCCTCTTAGTGTAACTCGATGACTCGGCAGATGTAACCACAACTGCTCTTTATCTCTTTCTCACTGCTAATCAGCCAGCAATGTCTGGACTCAACTCGAACATGGCCCAAGCTCACCAATCTCGAACCAAGTCTTAGTGCGACACGATGACAGCAGCGAAGGAGAGGACCAGCTCTAATGGCAGATCTTGAACGAAAGCTTCTCTCCTCAAAACGAAGCCACTAGACGACTCATATACTTCCTCTAGAGCTAGTAGATATTAGAGAACGAAGCTTCGATGAGATCTGGGCAGTGGGTTCGAAGGGGGACGCTTGCGGATGGGTTTTTGGAAAAACTGGGAAGAAATGGTAGCAATTGTGGTTCCTCTCTTAGAAGTTAGGGTTTCTGGATTGCCTGGTATAAAACATCCTCTTTTAGATGGTTTAGATTGATTCGAAGGAGTTTTTAGCAGCGGATAGGTGGCTGGGATCGTGCCAGTGCACTAACAGATCCTCCCGTGGCTGCTCTCTCTCTCTCTCTCTCTCTCTCTCTCTCTCTCTCTCTCTCTCTTTCTTTTTTATATAAAACCCTAGTTTTGGAGGGCTAGGATCCTCTTAGTGGAGGGCTGAGATTTCAGGAAGGGCTGCTAGATGGATTGCCAGCTTGGCAACACAGCAGAGTTCCGTTTTCAGAAAATGCCACATGCACGCATCTATTGCGCTGGGAATCGTGTGCATGCACACGTATGTCAGCGTGCGGAAGGGGCTATGGTTTGGTCAAAACCACTATCCGAATCAGATGAATGGTTCAGATCATCCAGATTGATCTTATAGGTGGGCCACAGATCGAACAAAATGAACGTTGTCCAGTCAGGTTCTGCTAATGCGACAGACGCTTGCACCAAACTTTTTGAGTTTGCATGTGTGCCTCAAGGTGCACAACCAACGGGGTTTTGGTCAGAATCCCTGTCCGAACACGATGGACGGTCTGGATTATTGATCAGATCTTCGATGGTGGGCTAGCATAATCCCAAATAGACTATGTCCGTTTAAACATTATTCGGGTAGGAAAGGAGGGAGAATTCCCTCCTTTTCCGGTAGGCTCAGGTCAAACAGGGTGTGCCCTCACTATGTGTGCACATCAACACAAGGTGGGGTCCACCATGATGTTTAGATAAATCCACTCCATCCACCGACTCCTACTACTCCTAATAGGACGTATGTCTAGCGTTGGTAAAAATCCATAGCTCAGGCGAGCCATACTACATCATTTTTGGGTTCTATTTATGGATTCCCTCCGACTCGACAATCAGATAGTCTCTAGATCTTATTGTTAGTGATTCTTAGGATTTCCAACCCTGCCTAGATGAAAATCCTTAGTAGTTTCACTGATCTGAGGGCCCAAATGTGATGATCGAGGGATGGATTGCAAAATCGAGTATGCTGATCTGATAAATAGTAGTTCTGATACTTTAATGGGCCATCCAATGAACATTTTGACCATTAACCATTAATTCCGAACAATCCAATGGTTGGATTTGACTTATTAAATTTCCAGTTTAGAGTCTCATGACTATTGGAAGGCATCTAGATGACAATAACCGACAATTTAACGATCGGATCGTTTCCCGATCTGCTCTCTGATGTTTTAAAACATCCCCAAGCTAATATGGATAGACTTTAATGGCTGTTTTTGTAGTTCAGTGGCTATGTTGCTTAATTAAATATTAAATCATCCCACAGCAAGTCATGGACCCAATGAAAGGTAGATCTCATGATTCGAGCTTCAAGAACCATCTAAGTGGACTTTAATGCTTGATTTAACACTTAGTGTGATCCAGTAGTGGATTGCTATACGAGATGTTGTGGGCCTAATTAGTGGTGGATCAGATGATTTAGGTCTCGATATTAAAATGAACGATTTGATTGGTCTATCAGAGTGATCGAAGTACTAGAGTACGTGTTTCTAAAGTCGTGATGGACCATCTTGAAAATCAATCGGATGGATGACTTAATTTATGGATGAAAAGTGTTCTTGATGATTAGACTAATGCACAATTGAATTTTATAGGCCGATCTTGAGGTTGATTGTATGAATGGTCTTATTTCATGGTTACAATGAAGATTGTTAGTATCGATTTAGGACCACAATCAAGGGATTGGTTTATCTCTGTACCTAAATCAATTTGAGGCATTTAAGTATGATATCATTTGCCTCAACTGGTAGATTTGGATTGTGAGTCGAATCATCATTGGTGGTGTAATCCTATGGTGACAAGTCAATGGGCAACCAAGGGCGGGTTGATTTCAAATCAGAAGGTTAAGATTGATGAATCATGGGTGATCAATCGATGTGTAAGTTATAGGTCATGCTAAAATTGATTTAAATGGTAACACCCAAATACTGAGAAGTACGGGGTGATACATGGTAATGGGTCAATTAAGACCAATCCAATTACAGTAAAATGGGTCAAGTTGGGTCGAGTGATGAATTTTAAGTGGGTTAGGTTAGGCTAATAAGGTAATAGATAGCCACTCCGATTTAAGCAAGAACTCTTTGCCCATTTGAGGTCAGGCTTGAGCTAAAAATTCTATTGGATCCAAACCTAATATGTGGTCACCCCTAATTTCAGGAGATGATTATTGGATCCGATTTGTGGTTTATTCATGGTGGTGGCATGCTTATTAGCTCATGGCATTAAACCATGTGGCTAAATTAAGGACACAAGAGAAGATGAGAAAAGGGAGACGTTGTGCATGCATAAAAAATAATTGTAAATGGGATGACAATGACATTAACATTGTCATTATTGTTCATTAAATAAATTAGGGTAACTAAGGTTCTCCCTTCCCTTTCTCTTACCACTTAAATATGCTACACCACACTGACATAGAAGACTTCTATTGGGTGAACCAAACATGATTATCAATTTTGATATGATTGTTGGATTATTCATTGTAAGCAATCCGATGAGCCTCACTATAGTTGTGATCGATATAAATAGGTTTGGGGTGGAACACTCGAATTGTGATCCCTATACACAGTTATTTAGACGGATATGGAAGACTTCGGATGAGAGAATTGTGATGGGTAAGCTTCTTTGGCCCTTTTTTCTATGACTACATGTTTTGGTCCCTCATTAATAAAGACAAAAAACTCTAGTCTCATTGAGAGGTTTTCAAAAGATTATAAGATGCAGAAGATCAAGCATCTCCTTTCAGCGACATGGCGGCGTTAGGAATGTCCTCCCACCAAAGTAAATGTTCAAGAGTCCAATTATCAATCTTCATTATTAATGAATAGATGATCCATTTATTCTGTTATTCAGATTATAATTGGTATTAGAGAAGACTATGCATTAATTTTCAGAATTTTATGGTTTTAGATCTTCCCTAAACTTGAGCTCTATCTGAACCCTAATAGGATGTTGAATTCGGATGGATTTTGGATAAACCACAAATATAGATGCATTGAGTATTAAAACTTAGGCATTTAATATGTGCATTACCGGTAACCCTCTTTCATACATTGGAAAAAAAAAAAAACCCATCTTATTGTCATTTTTAGTAGTATGCCGACACCGACTACCCCGTTACCGCATAAACCTGCAACCATGAAATCAGGCCTTGATCAACCACAACCCCCCCCCCCCCCCCTCTCTCTCTATCACTTTCATTCCCAACATGATTGCGTTAGCAACAATAACCATTATCTCTCCCTGGATTGGCTCTAGTGATGGTAGTAATTGCCATCCTCACCGAAGATAGTGGCGATAGCCATTAATGCACGACAACCCTCCAACTTAAAGAAAAAACCCTAGCTCACCTTGTATGATAGCTATGGTTTTCGGGTGGAGCATAGGTGTCAATGCAGTTGATAGGTTGGAGAGGGGAGAAAGCAGAGGAGCTCTTGGCTACGACCTTCTATGTGAAACCCACTTCTACCTCCTTCCTCCTCTGAATGGGAAGACAATGATCATTCAAGCAACTCAATTCTAGCGGCCCATTTTCAAACAGGTTTGATGTCCTTTTTCTAGCATTAAATGGGCTTATTTTTAAGCTCGCACCTTATTGAATGTAGCTCAATTCCAGCAGCTTATTTGATACAATTTATGAGCCTAATCTTGGGACCTAATGTTATCTATTTCTTTGAACCTTTTAGGGCATACTTTAGCTATTTGGGCCTAATGTCTATGGATGATGATCTGTACTATTAAAATCATGTACATTTGGACCATCTTTTTAGTACAAGTAAAACCAAAATAAATTTATAGACAGTTGATGAGTTTAACTTGATTAACGGCCTTTGGTAATTCATTATACTTGGGATAACTAAAATTGAATAATGATCTAGTAAAAAAAAAAGTCATTACCCTTATTTTTTGGTTAATATTCAGTGGTTGACCATTAAGAATTTAATCCAACCATCACCTTAAGAAAAATATTTGAGCCAATGGGAGGTCAACGTCAGTTGTATTTTAGGCCAAATTGGACCTTTCAGAATAGTCGGTTGAGGGTAGGACCATATAGCAATCCTTAAATCTGGAAGCAAAAATTGGAGATAGTTGTATTAACCATTAAAATGACCTTAATTGGTGAAGATCCATATTTCTAGATTTCTGTCCATGGAATTCAATGATTCTCCATTATGAGATTGCATTAAGTTGTGTTCGTGTACATTCCATATGGTGGTCAGAACAAAGAGGTATCATCATTTGGCAAGATGCAAGCGGGATAAAGTGATTGATGATAGTAATATAAGTTTGAGAGATCCATTTCACCTAAAGGTGATGAGAATCTTAGATTTATTTTATCAACATTAATCATTTTCATATTCTGTGGAGCCTCCCCTATATCACAATTTCGTCTAACGGAGGAATCGCAATGATATGCCAAGCTCTTATTGGAATTGATAATTATGCCCATCATCATTCTTGACCCTAGATTAAAGGCCTCAATCGATCGAATGACAATATATATGTAATATTTGAGGTTTATGTTCATGTAATGTTTAAATAGAACTTGTTTATTCATTAATGGGAATGTTATGCTTTGTATGTCCAACTATGAATCGTTCTAATGTTCAAACCTGATTCAATGCCATATCTTTACTTACTAGGTCTAACTATCCTAAACGGAAGTCGTCCGTTAAAATAGCCCTACGTTGCATCGACTTAGTGATGGGGATTTTTCTCCTCATTGCTGGGTTCGATGAAATCGAACCAGTTTTGATATCATCGATAATTGTCGGATTTTTCACCGCTGGTCGCTGGACAGTTTTGGTCCTATTCCGATATCATCGAAGGACTTTAGATAATATCGAAGGCTGTCATCGAGAGACCTTCGATGACATCGATAATTGTCAGAATTTTCACCCCTAGTCGCTGGACAGTTTTGGTCCTGTTTTGATATCATCGAAGGACCGTCGATGATATCGAAGTCTGTCATCGAGAGACCTTTGATATCATCGAAGAGTTATACAGATGCAATTGTGAAAACATAGATTCTGCGGATTTTGTTTCCTATTTGGATTCTACCTCTTTCTATTGTTATATAAAGGGGTGTATGAGCGATTGGGGTGTATTTCAGGGTTTTCTAAGATTTTCTAGGAGGACTTAGGGCTATCAAAGGTGTGAGAGAGAGGGAAAGAGAGAGAGGAAGCTTGTAGAAGGAAGATTATGCTCGTAGAGGTGATCTACTTCGCAGTCTATGTCTCAGCGCTTCTACGTCCTCGTGATCGGTGAGATCTCTCCATTTTTCTTTTGTTCTCTTATTGTTTATCAACTCTTGTGTGAGCGAAGAAGGTTGTAACATTCTATTTCATAGTGGATTGTTGATTTAGACAAGGTCCCGTGGTTTTTACCTCTTTGAAGGTTTTCCACGTAAAATTCCCTGGTGTCGAGTGGTTTATGCTTTGATTTATTTCATTGCTTTATTATTCCATAATTATGGTTTATTTCGGGAGGCTAGATCCTAAGGTTTTGTACAAGGCCCCCAACAAAGTGGTATTAGAGCTAAGTTCATTAAACGGGTAAGATCGGTTTTGAATTATGGAAGGTAGCTCATCAAGGATGATCAGCCTCAATGGTTCTAACTGGACCATATGGAAGGCTAAGATGGAGGACTTGCTTTATTGCAAGGACCTATATTCTCCAATTTTAGGCATATTAGCAAAATCCAAGGATATGTCTGATGATGATTGAAAGAAGATGGGCCGAAAGGCAGTGGAGTTTATTAGACAATGGTTGGACGATTCTGTATTCCACCATGTGTCTACGGAAACCTCAGTCGCTAACCTATGGCTGAAATTACGAGGGTTGTATGAGAGGAAGACAGCCGGTAATAAGATTTTTCTGATAAGGCGACTTGTGAATCTTAAGTTCAAAGATGGTAGTTCTATGGCCCAGCACATGAATGAGGTCAGCAATATAGTGAACCATCTCTCCGCTATGAAGATGGTCCTGGATGATGAATTGCAGGCTTTGCTATTGCTTAGTTCATTGCTTGACAGTAGGGAGACATTGGTGGTGTCTCTAAGTAACTCGCGCTAGATGGAAAGATATCCATGGAACGGGTTACTAACTGTCTCTTCAATGAGGAGACAAGGAGGAAGTCTCAGGGGTCTACTCAGCCAGAGGCTTTTGTGACATAGGAATGGGGGAGAGGAAAGAATAGGAAGGGCGGAAAGGCCCAAGATAAATCAAGAGGCAAGTCGAGTAATAGAAAAGATGTTGATTGCTGGAATTATGGTAATAAGGGTCACTACAAGCATGAATGTTGTGGTAAAAAGAACGACAAGAAAGGAGAAGGAAAGGAGAAGGAAGATAAATCAGATTCCACTGCAGTCAATTCATATGGCAACGTTGTAGTTATTCTTTCAGCAGATCACGATATATGTCTCATGGCTACGAGTCAGGACACCGACTGGGTGATAGACTCGGGAGCCTCGTTTCATGTGACTCCACACAGGGACTTCTTTACAAGGTACAAGTCAGGTGACTATGGGACCGTGAAAATGAGAAATTCTGGCGTATCGAAGATCATAAGAGTCGGTGATATTTGTGTGAAGACCGATGTGGGCTGCACATTGGTTCTCAGGGATGTGAGGCATATCCCAGACCTTTGCCTCAACTTGATGTCGATGGGAAGGTTGGATGATGATGGCTATGAAAGCCGGTTTGCTGGTAGGCGCTGGAAGCTCATCAAGGGTTTGTTGATCACAGTTAGAGGAAAGAAGTGTTGCAACATTTACAATGCAAGTATCAGTGTGTGCAAGGGTGAGTTGAACGCAGTGGAAGATTCAGCTATTGACATATGACACAGGCGTCTAGGCCACATGAGTGAAAAAGGGCTTCAAGTACTAACAAAGAAGCGGCTCCTTCCAAACGTGATAGGTACACCTCTCAAAACCTGTCTTGATTGTTTATCAGGGAAACAACATAGAGTTTCATTCGTTAAAACTGTTTCTTATGTTAATAAAGTGCATGCATTAGATTTAGTTTATTCTGATGTTTGTGGTCCTATGAGGACAAAAACCTTGGGTGGGGTATTGTATTTTGTCACTTTTATAGATGATGCATCTAGGAGGGTTTGGGTTTATGCTTTGAAATCTAAGGACAAGGTCTTTGGTGTGTTTAAATTATTTCATGCTATGGTTGAGAGAGAGATAGGTAGATCATTGAAGTGCATCCGTACTGATAATGGTGGTGAATACATTGGCGACTTTCATGAGTATTGTAAGTCCCTAGGTATACGGCATGAACAAATGGTTCCCAAGACCCCCCAGCATAATGGTGTAGCTGAGAGAATGAATCACACCATTATAGAGAGAATCAGATGCATGTTATCCCATGCGAAGTTGCCCAAGACATTCTGGGGAGAAGCAATGCACATGGCGGTGTATTTGATAAACAGGTCTTCATCAGCCCCATTGAATGGAGAAGTACCTGAGAAGGTGTGGACTGGACCGGATCCATCATACAGTAATCTTAGGGTGTTCAGATGCAAGACATTCGTTCACGTACAAAAGGACGAGAGGTCTAAGCTCGATATGAAGATTAGACAGTGTGTGTTCTTGGGGTACGGTGATGAAAAGTTCAGTTACAGATTGTGGGATCCAACCGAAAAGAAGCTCATCAGGAGTAGAGATATGGTTTTCTTTGAAGATCAGTGTATAGAAGACATTGGTAAGCCAGAGAAGAACCAACTTAGTTCGGGTGAGCTAAAGGACATGGATCCGATTATTCCTCCCGTGGTGCCTGATGATGGAGGAGTACAGCAAGGTGCAGAGGACGAGGGAGTTCCTTTAGAAGATGAACCAGGGGAGCAGCCCCCACTTGATCCACCTGTTGAGCCACAGGTGAGGAAGTCATCTAGGGATAGACAACCGTCCAAGAGGTACTCGTCGCATGAGTACATTATGCTCACTGATGGGGGTGAGCCAGAAGATTATTCTAAGGCCCTAGCCGACGAGCATAAGGGGGAGTGGTTGAAAGCTATGTAAGAGGAGATGGAATCCTTACATAAGAACTACACCTATGACATGGTGAAATTGTCTAAGGGCAAGAAAGCTTTGAGCAATAAGTGGGTGTTCAGAAAAAAGGTTGAGCAGAAGAATTCACAGATGAGGTTCAAGGCTAGACTTGTGGTGAAAGGTTTTAGTCAAAGGAAAGGTATGGACTTCGAAGAGATATTCTCACTCGTAGTGAAGATGACATCCATACAGGTATTACTTGGGTTGGCGGCAAGCATGGATCTAGAGATAGAGTAGTTAGATGTTAAAATTGTCTTTCTCCATGGTGACCTGGAAGAAGAGATCTACGTGCACCAACCAGAGGGGTTCGAAGCCAAGGGCAAAGAGCATATGGTGTGTAGGCTGAGGAAGAGCTTGTATGGGCTGAAACAAACTCCATGGAAATGGTACAAGAAGTTCGACTCGTTTATGTTGAAGCACGGGTATGATAGAACGAAGTTGAACCACTGTGTATTCACGCACAAGTTCTCAGATGGTGATTTCTTAGTTCTGCTATTATACGTTGATGACATGCTCATCATGGGAAAAGATATCAAGAAGATCGATAGGCTGAAACAGGAGTTGGGCAAGTCGTTTGCGATGAAAGACTTGGGCCCGGTTAAATAGATCATAAGAATGGAGATAACCCGTGACAGAAGCAGCAGGAAGCTTTGACTGTCACAAGAGCGGTATATTGAGAAAGTCCTAGAGCGGTTCAATATGAATGCAACGAAGCCGGTCAGTACTCCACTGGATAGTCACTTCAGATTGTGCGACAGACAGTGTCCCAAGACGAAGGCAGAGGTGAAAGAGATGCAGAAGATACCCTATGCATCAGCAGTAGGAAGTTTGATGTATGCTATGGTATGTACACGCCCAAATATAGTATATGCGGTTGGTGTTTTCAGCCGGTATCTTTTCAATCCTAGTAAAGAGCATTGGGCAGCGGTGAAGTGGATACTGCGGTATCTAAGAGGCTCATCCAGTTTGAGCATATGCTATGGTGACGAAAAATTTGTGTTAGAGGGCTATATAATGCAGATATGGCAGGTGACATAGACTCCAGGAAGTCTACATCGGGGTTCATGTTCACGTTTGCAGAGGGAACAGTTTCTTGGCAGAGCAAGCTACAGAAGGTCGTAGCATTGTTGACTACAGAAGTCGAGTACATTGCAGTCACAGAGGCATGTAAAGAGATGCTTTGGATAAAGAGGTTCCTACATGAACTTAACCTGAAGCAGGAGCAACACGTAGTCTATTGCGATAGCCAAAGTGCTATACACTTGAGCAAGAATCCAAGTCAGCATTCCAAGTCGAAGCACATAGAGATTTAGTATCACTAGATCAGAAATACTTTGGAACAGAAGATGTTACAGCTTGAGAAGGTCCACACGGACGATAATGGGTTAGACATGATGACCAAGGCTTTACTCAAGGGTAAGTTTGAGGTTTGTAGAAACCGGGTTGGCTTGAAGAAGGTGGATTTCTCCTGAGTCGAAAAGGGGGAGATTTTATGGGAATTTTTCTTCTCATTGCTGGGTTCGATGAAATCGAACCATTTCGATATCATCGATAATTGTCGGATTTTTCACCACTGGTCGCTGGACAGTTTTGGTCCTGTTCCGATATTATCGAAGGACTTTAGATGATATCGAAGGCTGTCATCAAGAGACCTTCGATGACATCGATAATTGTCGAAATTTTCACCCCTGGTCGCTGGACAGTTTTGGTCCTGTTTCAATATTATCAAAGGACCGTCAATGATATCAAAGTCTGTCATCGACAGACCTTCGATATCATTGAAGAGTTACGCAGATGTGATTGTGGAAATGCAGATTCTGCGGATTTTGTTTCCTATTTGGATTCTACCTCTTTCTATTCTTATATAAAGGGGTGTATAAGCGATTGGGGTGTATTCCAGGGTTTTCTAAGGTTTTCTAGGAGGGCTTAGGGCTATTAAAGGTGAGAGAGAGAGAGGGAAAGAGAGAGAGAGGAAGCTTGTAAAAGGGAGATTCTGCTCGTAGAGGTGATCTACTTCATAGTCCACGTCTCAGCGCTTCTACGTCCCCGTGATCGGTGAGATCTCTCCGTTTTTCTTTTGTTCTCTTATTGTTTATCCACTCTTACGTGAGTGAAGAAGGTTGTAGCGTTCTACTTCATAGTGGATTGTTGATCTGGACGAGGTCCCATGGTTTTTACCTCTTTGAGGGTTTTTCACGTAAAATTCCCCGGTGTCGTGTAGTTTATGCTTTGATTTATTTCATTACTATATTATTCCATAATTCTGGTTTGTTTCGGGAGGCTAGATCCTAAGGTTTTGTACAAGACCTCCAACACTTAAATCTCGCCCCAGAGGAAGCAAATCCTCCCAAACCATCTAACTCCAGTCTAGAATCAGATAAAGTACATTACAAGGCGTAAACCAAATTAAATAAGATGTGTCTCAGGATCATGAAAAACTCAATTTCTGAAACCATCCAAGGCGTCATGTCTAACATTGAAAAGCTAAAAAGTTCATAACCGAAGTAAGTAATAATTCCAGAAGTCAGATAAAGCTGAGCTGAGTTCGCTTCTATATAAGCTGACTTGAGACACTTATAACAGTCAGAAAAATATCAGGGAGTATATTAGTGAATTTTTTAATGTAGTTAATAAAATAATTGTATATTGGACCTTAAGATTAAAGATAAACTCTTAGTTTTCTTGGTTATGAATTCCCTACTTCCATAGTTCGGTCAATTTCAAATCAATTACAATAACTAAAGAAAAAATGACTATTGAACGAACAATTATTTCAGTGTGTTTAAGAGAAATAGAGACTCAAAAAGTTAGGTAAGACATACAATGTGCACCTAGTGACATATGGTCAAAGATGAAAAAGGAAATAAGAAAAGGAAAAGCAATCTAGGAATGCATTCTATGAGTCCTTTGGATGTTAATCATTTTAAATCTGAAAGTAAATCTAAGAAGAAAAAGTCATAATGATGATTGCTTCTTCTACAAGAAGTCAGGTCATAAAAAGAAGAAATATTGCTCATAGTTAAAAATGACTAGTTACTAAGATAAGAACCTAGTTATAATCTATTTTAAATCTTATGTCAACAAACTCCTGGTGAATAGACTCTAATATAAATATTCACGTATGAAATTTCATGGAGGATATGCTCCAGAATGAGTCGTCAACTAATGTTGAAAGATCAGTTTATATAAGGAACGACATTAGAAGAAGTCATTGAAGTTTGTAGACTTAACTTATCATCAAGATACTTTTTAGATATAGTAGATATTGTTTGTATGCCTTCTATAAGTTACAATTTAATTTATATTTTTCTTTTAAACAAGTGTGGTTATATATTTAAATTCGAAAATGGAAAATTAAGTTTTGTTATGATTTAGTTGTATTTTACATGTCTTGTTTTATTCAAGTTGTAAATATTTAAATTTGACATAATATTTTTAGTTATTTTGTTTTGTCATTAGTATAGACAATGATAATGTCAGTGTTAGGTTTTTGTCATGTACTTAACAAAGGGAGAGATTGTTAGTGCACTCATTTATGCACCTATTTATCGATCATGTGAGTCCATGTGTCAGTTATACGGTTGAACCCTTAAAAGCTGAAGACCGAAGACATAGAGGACATGGAGCATCAATGAGTGAAGATCATGTAAATTGAGGTGCTATAGTGACCCTAACCATAGACCAAAAACAACTTACCTCTAGATAATTCATCCATAGGTAAACATTTGATTCATCTAAACTAAGCCTTAGACTCTCGGAGACTAACATGTATACACCCGTGTCTGATAGCCTACACAAGAACTTAATTTAGGTTATACACAAGAACCAAGGTCTTATATAAGAACCTAATCGAATTTAACAATTCAATCACTTACACTCAACCTATACAAGGAATGATTATACGTTAACTCACATAATGACAATTGTCGAATTGAGCCTCGTTGATGCGTCATCTTTGGTTGTTTGATCGATGCTCTTTCATACTTTAATAAGCTCCCATTTACTCCACCAATCATGATGTCGATGCGTCGTTAATGCTTCAGCTATAGGATCAAATACCTTGCATGCGAGCTCCTTTTGCAGTGACCAAGGTGATGGGAAGTTGAGTAGAATCTCCTACAACAAATGGAAAGTTGTAATGCCTAGGAAATTACCAAGATGTGTATTCTAGAGGGTTTAAACAATGATTTAACTATTGGTTTAGGTATAATCTCTTTAACAATGTGGAGAAAAATTTTATCTACATTATCAATGATGAAATCCTCTTTTCAAGTGATAAATTACAAGGAAAATAACTTAGATCTCATGGATTAAGAGGCTTGGGATGAGGGATATGATTATGTAATCATATAAGCTTCTATTTCACCAAAAACCCATCCAAATGCCCAAGAACCGAATGCCATTTATAAGGAATTCAAACTCCAACGATTAAAAAATGACAGATAACGGCTATGTTGATGACATCAAGCATGCCTTCAAGGACATCGAGAAAATCGAATTTTCAGCTGAATTATTTCTGGATAATTTACACATTGATATCTGATGCCATCAAGTGGTCTTCGATAACATCAAGGAGACCCTTCGATGTCATCGAAGGTTCCTCGATTCCATCGAGAAACTTAGATTAAAAAATCATATCTTGTTGGAAAGATTTGAGTTACCTACTCGATTTCATCGAGTGGTCTTCGATGCCATTAAAGACCCCTCGATGAATTCTTGATGAGATCGAGCATCATTCAAAAGATTGTTGTTTTAGACATGATTTCAAAGCGGCTTTGTACATCTTATAACCTTACTTATCATGTTCTAATTAAGCTTCTAAGGCTAAGGGATGATCAATAAGATTTACTTATAAGGCTAATGATCATCTAGAGATTTAAAAGGTTGTTTTAGGTCAAGGGTTATGGTCTCCAAGACATCTTATTTACCTGTTTCGTGCTCCCTGTTGCTCATGTCCTCCTATATCTTTAATCTTCAGCTTCCATTAGCTCAATTGATTACATGACACATGGACTTACATGATTGACAAACAGGATGCACAAATCAGTGTGCTAACAAGAATTTTAAGTGGTCTTATTCACCCCCCTCTAAGACTTAGCTGTAATTTTAAGCTCCGCCAAGCTTCTGCGTACCATGGTAAATAATCCACACAATTTTAAAATCTAGTGCAATTGATGGGATTTGAATTTTTAGTGTGTTTGGTAGTATGAAATTCAGGGGATTTGGACTTGAATGTAATTTAAATCCCATTTTTGAAGTGTTTTTTAAAACATTGAGTCGAACAAAAAATCCAAACTGCACTCTCCTTGATTACTCTTAAATACATTATAACGGTCGAAAATCAACCATTGCAAGCCCTTTTTATAATGGTCATATTCACTCCCCCCCCCCCCCCCCCTCTCTCTCTCTCTCCAACACTCCCTCCTCTCTCTAAGCCCATTTATCTATCCACACTTCCCCTTTTTTTGTGACATAATTCTATCATGATCTCTCTCTCTCTCTCTCTCTCTCTCTCTCTCTCTCTCTCTCTCATAACCCATATGCCTGCACCCTTCTTATTTCACTTTCTAACAACTCGATTCCACTAACAATCAAGTTTGGAGAGTTGATCCTAACTCGGATAGTAGTAAAAAAGAAAAAGAAATCTCAGGCCACCATTGTTGCCCATCGTGGGGTCAAACTGGTCATTGATTCTGACAACATCAGTGATTTGACGATGCACCCATAATCAATACATCACCATTAATTCTAGTGAGAAAGTGACACTATCACCCAAAGTAAATGCATTACCATTGTCGCTAGCTTCTGACCAATACAACTCTGTCATCTCTGACCATTGAAAGGTATACAACCATTGAACCCTTTGAAAACACCCACGAGAGCAGTTGCACTCACTTTCTCAGTGCATTCTAGTGTGTGTATTTTCCTTGTGGGGTATAGTATTAACTTAAATGGATTAATGTATACAAATTAAAGTCACCACTAGTTAAAAAGAAGTTTAGAATATACAACTGGCTAGAAGCCATATAATCACCTGAGTGCCGAGAAAATCGTGAAATTCAACAACACTAGTGACTCTTACAGTTATTATATGGCCGAAGATTTCAAATAAGTGAAATTGTATGGATTATCTACCATGGCAAGAGGAAGCTTAGTGGAACTTAGAATTACGGCTAAGCCCTCGGGGGGGGGGGGGGGGGGGGGGGGGGGGATGAATAGGGTCACTTAAAAATATTCACCAATTAAAATATAATTAACACTTAAGCTTGAGTCGGCTTGAATAGACTACAAGAAATACAATATTATGAGCAACTAGTTTATATGGTAAGACGTGAAAATACTAATTGTGTGTGTTCTAAGTTAAGTGTCTAGCATACAATCTATTTCATGCATTCGTATACTCAAATCGTACACAAGCATAAATAGAATTGCAACCACATAAACAATCGCAAATACAATGATGTATAGTGGTTCGCGCGGCTACTTGCCTACTCCACTCTCGAGGGACACTCTCCTCGAGTGTATCGGATTTCACTATCTTAAGAGTTTTCAATAAGTTCACCCCTAACCTTTACAAACGTACACTCCCACTGAAGGCCTACACAAGGTCTTACAAATGTACTCCTATCAGATACATACATAAAGACCTAGTAAATGTACACTCCCATTGAAGGCCTACACAAGGACTTAACACGTACTCACCCGTGTTGGCAGCGATACGGTCCTACACAAGAACGTACGTGAGTTTGAATCACAAACTATATACTCAATCCCACACATGGAAAGAATATCTGGATTCTAAAAACGACAACTTTACTTGTCAAATTGAGACTCGTTGATGCATCTTCTTAAAATGTGTCTTCACTTCTTGAATCTACTTCTCTTGTGCTCCTCCGACCTTCGAAGTCGGTCTTCTTCCACTTCTTTGAATTGGCCACCGACAACGACTTCCTATTAAGATGCTCAGGTAGTGTGAGTTCGGTTGAATCTCCTACAACTAACTGGTTCCTAGTAGGGATTCACCTGGATGGGTGTTATAGAGAATGTTCAGACAATAATTTACTTATAAATTTATGTCTAATCTCTATAATAGGGTAGAGAACATGAACACTTTCATAATGGAGCTTGGAATACTCATTAGATTGGTTAATCACAAGAAGTGTGTCATGAATTTCTTTCGCTTGGAGTCTATGAGAGAGATAATGAGTGGAGAATCACCTATGCTCTAATTATACTAAAACCCATCATTTTGTCTAAGAAC
This sequence comes from Magnolia officinalis, assembly GCA_021015155.1. NCBI lineage: Eukaryota > Viridiplantae > Streptophyta > Magnoliopsida > Magnoliales > Magnoliaceae > Magnolia > Magnolia officinalis. The sequence goes on from JAJHSJ010000007.1 coordinate 18,580,900, forward strand.
TAAATGCCCATTTTATAGGAGAAAAGTTTCCAACGACTAGTTAACGGCTCTGTCGATACGATTGAACGAGCCTTCAATAGGATCGAACTTGTCTATGATTTCATCAAGAAAATTCAAGAATTTACAATTTGGTCGCTGGATTGTTTCTTCGATTCTATCGATGAGATACTCGATCATATCAAGTCTCATTGATGGCCTAACGCTAGGATCGAGATCCACTAAAAATTTGTTGTTTTGGTCTATGTGTTTACAATAACTTTGCACCTCTAAAGCTATCTACTTATGATCAAATTATGATCATAAGGCTATGTAATGATCAAGCAAATGTTTACCCATTTAGGAATTAATCATCTAGAGGCTGGGATTGTTTTATATATAAAGGGGTTTAAGTTTAGGATCATTAAGGCACATCAATTTACATGTTTCTTCACTCCATAATGCTCTACGTCTTCATGTGTCTTCGGTCTTCAGCTTCTAAGGGCTCAACTGACTTATTGACACACTAACAAGTGTGATTGAAAAATAAGTGCACTAACAGTAAGGGGGCAGAAAATGAAGGGATTAAGCGTCATTTTTCATCCACATAAATTGCAGTTTTTTATTTACAGAAATTTACATTTTTTTTAAAGGATATAAAGAGTTCTATAAGAGGCTACATCTGGGGTCCAAGTAGACTAGTGTCGGAGTAAAAATAAGAAAGAGAGAAGGCAAGAAGTATAAATAAGAATCTTGAATGATATGTGAGGGATGTTGGTGTGAACTTGTGGAATTGTGAGAGAAAATGAGGGAAACCAAACACTCCTATGTGAAAAGAGATGGCTCGGTGTCCCTAATTCTTACCATACTCCACAGACTAACAAACTTTTCTTGCAACTAGAAGCCTTCCTCTGTAATAGGATTTCTCCCGCAGAGCTTTCCTATGTACACTTATTAACCGAAGATACTTATTAACCGAAGATAACCCCTCACTTGAGCTCTTCTCTCACACTCCCTCTCTAGCCTCACAAGCATAAGCTAAGCCTTCCCAAGTGTTGTTAAGCACGAGAATGGGAGAAATGAGCCATTGTTTTCTAAACTATACCGACAAAATTGGATTCTCACCAGTGCTGATGTGGTGGAATCTTGCGTTTTTTTAGGTTCTTTGGGTGATAAGAGCACTCTTGAATAATAAATGAACTTTTTGGATCCGCAAGAATTCGATTTAGTTGCTTAACTCGTTGCTTTTTTACTATATATTGTGGAGTACTGCGTTTTTAAACATTTTTTAACGCCTGTAAATAGAAAGAGGCTCTTCCTCCAGGGAAAGGAAGAGCCTAACCGTAGTTATTGGATGATAGCCCAAAGTCGTAAACAAACCTTACCCTAATGAAGGAATAGACTCATCTATAGGTTTCTGGGTATTAAACATTGTTTGGTCTTCCTTCTTTCCTCCATCATACAAGGCATTAATAAAATGGATTCTCAATTGGATTCAAAGGTTTGAACAAGCCTAAAAAAGAACTTCTATTTTAAGATCCTCTTTTATTATACACAAAGTAAAATAAAAATAAAAAAATTACTCCATGGATTCTCGACAATATTTTTTTACGCATTTAAAGGCATTTTTCTACCTCTGTTGTCTACAAATCATCTGGTAGATCCAAGTGGGCTATGATGACTGACATGAATTAAATTTTTGTTGGTGTCCTATGGTTAATTTTAATCGTTATAAGACTTTATGAGGTCCTAAGGATTCTCTCTATTCGATCTGTATATGTTTGTGGTACTTTTCCAAGTTGATAGGGAGTCAATTTTGAAGTTACGTTAAAATTTTGTAGTCTCCTAACATTTAGGTGGGGTGTCCACACTTCCTAAAATGATTTGGCGAATTTGATGAACAAAATGGATTTCAAGTAAAGATCACAGTGGACCCTGTGGAGCTTTAAACCATATAGTCGCATGTGTCTGAAGGGTACCAAGCATTATTCAATATGATACTCAGGGTGCTATGATGCTTGATACTTAGGCACTAAAATGTTGTACATGTGGTGGGCATTTTTCATTTTTGACCGACTAAATTGTGAAACCCCTGTCATCGATTTACAATTCCAAAATTAGATTATTCGAACAATCTTAACCCCTGATTTGTGAGCGATTGTTTGATGAGATATGACTATCGGATGTTTTTCAATTGCGTATTCAATTTTTAATGAGATGTCGCAATGTCTAAGTAATAAAAGTTCTATTAGTCAATCATATTGACCTTCATATTGAAAAGCTTGGTTTTGCTTTTAATGAGTTCAACCAATTTGTAACATTGGCAAGCAAATTAATTATCTCCACTAATTAAGTTCTGTTTGGATCCTGGTTTTTTATTTTCTTTATTGTCATTTTGTTTGAATGGTTGCAATTAGTTCTATGGATCACTAGGTGTTGTTAATTTTCATGTTGTGTAAAAATAAAAATACTTGGACGGGCCTATGTTTTAAGCCATGGGCCCCACACAATGACTCAATATAAGGATTGGATGCAGCATATGTTTGCCATCTTTAGTAGCTACTTCACATCAAAGTATTTTAAATTTGTGGGCTCACTTTTGTAGCTCGCCTGATGATCAGTTTAGTCTAATAATGAACGTATAAATTCAACTAGATATACTTAGTTCAATAGTTTACTTTAAGCTAAACTTTTTATATCATTTAAAGATTTTGGAGAAATTTCCTCAAGTTTTATTTGGTGTGAATACGCAACTACTTGCATGTAAGTAATTTATCCATAAAAAATACTATGTAAGTTATACCTCACGTAGCCTGTCTTAGTTTCAATGGATAAGTACATTTGGGTAAACAACAAACTTATTGGTAAGAGAGTAGAAAAGTATATTTGGCTTTTGGCATCACATAAGTACTTATATTTCAATTTTGTGTGGTCCATTCTCAATATCAATTGTCAACATGTAGAGCCAACCTTTGAGGATTATTGCTCATTGTGTTGGGCCCACATTGGCCCTATCTTCAATGTGAACTCCTCAACGTGTGGGGCTACCTTCAATGTGGACCATTCACCCTGTGAGGCCCACTTTTGATGTGGCCCATGCATCAGGGGGCCCACCCTAGGGATCCATCATGTTAGACATTGGATGTGGGTTGTCCATCATATGAGGCCCACCTCTAATGTGGACCATCTATTATGTGGCGCCCTTCTTGGATGTGGATAATTCATCATTATGGGCTAACCTTTGGCGTGAACTGTCCTCATGTGAGGCCCACCTTCGCTTGGGTCATCCATCATGTGGGGCCATTCTCCATGTTATTATCCATCATGTGGGGGTCACCTTCAACATCCATTGCCCATCAGGTGGAGCCTACCTTTGATGTGGACCGTCCATGTTGTGGGCCCCGCCTTCAATGTGGTTAATCAAAAATGCAGAGCCCACCTTCGATGTGGGCCATTCATCAATAGGGGCCAACCTCTAATGTGGACCTTCTATTATGTGGGCCCACCTTGATGTGGGTAATCTATCATGTGGGGCCCACCTTCAATGTAGACTGTCCATCTTATAGAGCCCAACTTTAATGTGGACCGTCCTTCATACAGCCCCACCTTCAACGTGAGTAGTCCATCACACGAAGCTGCCTTAGATGTGGACCATTTATCATTAGGAGCTAACTTTTAATGTGGACCACCCTTTATGTGGGGCCACCTTGATGTGTGTCATCCATCATGTAGACCACCAACAACATTAATTGTCTATCATGTGAGGCCCACCTTCAATGCACACTGCTCATCATGTGGAGCATACCTTTGACCTGGACCGTGCATCATGTAGGCCCCACATTCAAATGTGGGCCATTCACCCGCCTGTAATATAAACCGTCCATTAAGCGAGTATGTAGAAAAGTAAAAAGTTAAAAAAGTAAAAAAAAATTCAATTGCTATAATTAATTTTAAGATGTTAAAGTGATTTTAAAAAGGATGATTGATAAACTTACCTCCTTATAATAATAATAACTTATGGCGCGTGACTAAACGAAGCCCTAAAAGTGGCTTAACATCAAAACTCGAAACATTGCGACATTCCCGTAAAAGGGGAGAAAGTTGCTAAAGATAAAAAGCCAAGGCAATACCCGCGCGCGCAGCTTCGATCAACCGTCTCAACTCACCGCTGCAGCTGCTTCTGCGAGATCTCCAACTCCAGGTCTGGTCTTCCCACTCATACATCGTCCTTCTTGAAATTTCCGACTCCTAGGGCACCTTCATCATCACCACCGTTCATCATTCGCCATTGGAAGGAGAATCTCAGCCGATGATGTAATGTCGAGTGCCATCTCCATTTCCATCTCCTTCCCTGCCGCTGCTTCTATTCCTTCTCTCCTTCTGATGCTCCTTTTCTCTCCTATCGATTTCCCAAACCCCGTTTCTGTTTCTCTCTCGATCGACAGATCTTTCCCATCTCAGTTAGGGTTTCTAAGAGACGATCATCGACAGTCGCATTCTCGAATTCTGATTTTTTAGGGTTTTAGCTATGGACATGGATTCGGCGGAACGGAACGGAAACAAAAGGATAATCTTCAATCGTCTGGGCCCCGCACCTGCCAACCATCGGTCCCCCAAGGTCTGTTTCCATTGGCAGGCGGGACGCTGCAACCGACACCCTTGCCAGTTTCTCCATGCTGATTTGCCACCGAAGAGGACCCACCAGTACCCTGACGACAGGAATGCCCAAGCGTCCGGTCCTCCAGCTTTCTCTGGCCGTAATGGTTCTTCCAATTGGGGCCGTGGCCGAGGGAGAGGGGGAAGGAGTGCAGGCGGCAGAGGTGGAGTTCCTTCCAAGATTGCGGATAAGCTCTGTAGTCATTGGGCTGCGGGGAAATGCAGCTATGGAGAGACCTGCAGGTTTGTACATTCTTGGTTCGTCGGCGAGTCTTTTACGTTCTTGACATTGCTGGAAGGACACCAAAAGGTGGGTTTTGCCTGGCTTTCTTGCCTAGTTTTTTTGGGCAGTTTTTTTTTTTTTTTTTTTTTTTTTTTTTTTGCTTTTGGGTGGTACATGCTTCATTGAAAGAACTGTTGTAACAGGCTGTTAGCGGGATTGCTTTTCCGTCAGGGTCAGATAAATTGTATTCAGGGAGTAATGATGAGTCGGTGCGAGTTTGGGACTGCCAGACCGGGCAGGTAGCAATGCTCTTTATTTGAATTTTTGGGCTGCGTTTGGATGCCCTATTAGATTGAATCACTGTAATTTGTACAATGGATTGGAAGTGACCAATTACGATAATTTCAAGTTGTACTTGAAAGGAGTAAGCTGCTATTGAGGACCACTTCCTCATTATGAATGATAAGGTAACTGCAGTTTGGTCATCTCCTCTCCTTTGTGTAATTGCAATTCAAATCAAGATCACATCACAACATGGCCTTTTGCAGTTGAATATGTTTGTATTTTATTTGGATTTATTTATGTGGGGTGTCTGTGAGTTGTATAGTGTGCTGGAGTTGTTAATTTGGGAGGTGAAGTCGGGTGCATGATCAGTGAAGGTCCATGGGTTTTCGTCGGAATTCCGAATGCTGTAAAGGTAAAAGCTGATTGGTTTGGTAGGAGGTAGAATTTTATTTTATCCTTTTTAAATTAGGTAGTTTCATATTTGTCTTGTTTGCTATTCTAGTACATGCTGATTCTTTCTTGCATGATTTTGGTAATGGTGGTATTCATGCAGGTGTGGAACACCCAAACATCTGCTGAGCTAAGCCTTAGTGGACCTGTTGGGCAAGTCTATGCATTGGTTCTCAGTAGTGAGATACTTTTCGCTGGTACACAGGTACATGTTTGACTGCATCTTGAGTTTCTGTTGTGCGTTCTAATTTGCTATAGTTAGTGTTGAAGCTGTTGTTGATTTCGTTACAAAAAAATTAAAAAAGGTTTTGTTTTTCTGGCTTTATGTGCACCTCCATGTTTATATATGATCTTCTAACATGGGTTGAACACGAAATCTTCTGGGTCCCTTTGCTTCTGCAGGATGGCAGTATATTAGTATGGAAATTCAGCGCTGAGAGGAACTGTTTTGAGCCTGCTGCTTCTCTTAATGGCCATAGTTTTGCTGTTGTATCATTAGTTGTTGGATCCATGAAGCTGTATTCTGGTTCCATGGATCATACAATAAAAGTAAGTTTGTCTTGATGTTGGTTATTTTAAAAGATGATGTCTCATTAGTCTTCGCATTTGTTGTTTTAAAAGGAGGGATTTGGTTTTTGATAGGAATTTAAGCTGATGTTTACACCCACAATGATTATGTCATTTCTGCTTGCTCCTTGAACGTCACTGCAAGTGTATATCAATTGTTGCATACTGCAAATTTATTGGTTGACATTAAAGAGAAAGATTGTTGATATTTGAGCTAAGTAATGAATGGTACTAGAACACTATTGTTGATATTTGAGCCAAGTAATGAATGGTACTAGAACACTTTATCCTCTTACATTGGTACATTTTCTCTTCCTTTCTTGGATAAGTTATAAATAAGATCGGGTTTGGATCTCATCTTCTTTTTACCCGGTTTAAAATTGGGTCTAGCCGGGTCCAGGTCAGATCCATCAACTTGGAACTGGTTAAAATTGGGTCGTATCCAATTAGTTTTAATAGTGCTGTTATATATATATATATATATATATATATATATATATATATATATATATATATATATATATAGTAATGATTCTAGCAACAAAGTGAAGTTTCCAAAGCCACATGCGTAAGAGAGCCCATTTACACACCATACATGTGATAAAGTGGCAAGTGCATGTATCCATTCATCGGGTGGGCCCGACCATGTAAATGCTCTTATTGTTCTGAAACTGACTTGAACCTAGATCCGAAGACCCGATCGGTACCCAAACCCTATCAGATCCGGGTCCAGGTCTTCGAGAACAAGCCCGAACCTGAAATGACCTGATTCTGGCAAGACACGAACCTGGTTAGTGCAGGTACGGGCACTACAGGACCCAACCCCAACCGTTGACAGTTGTACTCTCATGGGCATATCTTTGATAGTCTTGGTTGCCCCTAATGTCTGACACAATATTTTCTTTTCAATCGATTGAACCCTAGGATGATCATATCCTGTAGTCTCTTTTCCGTTGGAATCAAGTGCTGTTTTCCTATCCCATGTCAATGATATATCGTATATGATGATGAATGCCACAATATTTTTGAAGATTGATTTGAGAGGCAGCTATCACCAAATCAGGATCTCTACTAGGCGTGGAAGATGATTTTCAAGATGAAAGAGATGTTATATGAATGGTTAGTGATACCCTTTGGACTAACTAACATGTATGGCACCTTCATGTGTGTTATGAGTTATGACACAGATCCTACAGCCTTTATTGGCAAGTTGTTTTGTTATCACATCTTGTTTCTAGTGCTGTTTGAATGAGGATGTTTGTGTCACCTTCAACAAGTGATGAGCTTTTATGTCAAGAAAAGCTCTACATCAATGTTGACAAAGCACTTTCATGAGTTCCAGCGTGGTTTTCTTGGGATTCATAGCTTCCTCCGAAGGTGTTAACGAAACGTGCCATCAACCTAGACTGGCTTACTCCAACTAGCACACGCAAGGTTCGTAGCTTCCATGAGCTAGCAGCATTTCTAATAGAGGTTCATGAAGAACTTCAATACTATTGTGGCTCTGATTACAGAGTGTATGAAGTCAGGTCCTTTTTGGTGGACCAAAACAAAAACTGAGGTCATTCGAGGAAATAAAGTGCAAGATGACAAATGCTGATTCCGTGACTTTCTAACTTTGAGAAAGTGTTTGAATTTGATTGTGACATGTAGGCATAGGTCGATGTATCCAGGCCACATATCACACATGTATCAAAGGAGGTTAGAAGATGACACCTCCTGATCCCACGTGTGACATTTCCCAAGTTATGTGGAATCAGATTGGACTTTGGTGCCCAGGAGTGCACTTGGTGGTGCTAGAAGTCCTTCTATTTTAGGGCCTATGTACCAACCATACTGCTGGTTTACCCCTTCGGTTGTATACATGGACGTATCCGGCTGCTATATAGAGCAGTGTTTTAAATAGCAAATAGTGTGTAGCATAGCGTTCACCGCTCTGAACGTGAGGCGTAAGCTACATGGTGTGTAAACTTCTATATTCTTAATCAAGGTTGCGCTTGGTGGCACCAATTTATTGATATTTTGCACCAAATTAGATTTATTAATAATGAAATTTCATGATATTGGGCAACTGAACCGAACCTAAAGCAGCATGTAATGTGAGCTATGTAGTGGGTGGTATAGTCTGTAGCATGTAGCATATGCAAATTATCATGTAGTGTAGGCTACACACGACTTAGGCTAGTTTCATTAGCTACATAGCATTAAAGCTAAGCTACGCTACATAACATAAGCTGTTTAAAACACTAATATAGAGACATGTTTGTGTTCTCTGCTTCATTTCGTTAGTTAATTAGTTTATTAGCAGTCTTGAGTAGGATTAGAGAAGTATATGTGGACTAGATGGCAGTACAAAGAAAGACCAGAAACTTCTTTCTAGAAAATTCTAGAGATTGGATGATGTAGGATGGATAGCCTAAACTATAATGATGCGAATGAATTAATAAACAGATTATTAGAGTAAATCAAAATATAACATATTGCCAATCTATCACAAATTTAAAGAAATCAAGTAATTAACTATCCTCAAATTCAAGGTCACATCACAATCCCATAGCTAGATCTTAAGATTATCGATCGAAAACAGCCCAATGGAAGGTAGAACTTTCATCTAGCATAGGATTCGATCTAAATATGAGGATTCACTTGCGCTTTGTTAGGGTTTCGAGACTTAAGGTTTACGGAATTTGGGAGATTAGGGCTTGGAATTCTAGGTTATAGGGTCAGGGTTTTAGGTTTTAGGTTTATGGCATTTTAAAGTGGAAGGATCAAAGACCAAAAAGAGGGAAAGAATGGGGGATGGGGCTGGCCGTACAGTTGTATAAACATGAGGGGTGGTCCATACGGTCATACGGTTGGGTTAGGGTTTATGTCTAGAGGGTTTTGGGGATGGTGGGGATGAGATTTAGGAGGAAACAAAGGAAGAAAGAAACAGAGAGGGAAAAAGATAAAAGTGAAAAGAATACCTTGAAGAGAGAGAGAGAGAGAGAGAGAGAGAGAGAGAGAGAGAGAGAGAGAGAGAGAGAGAGAGAGAGAGAGAGAGGATAGTTGGAATGGAATCACTCGATGGCTTCAGACCAAACTCCAATCATAGGAGGCTTTTTTCTTTGCTCAAAGCAACAAAGAAGAAAATTTTATTTTACAATCTCCCCCTAGGGCTTCACAGGCCCAACCCTTTAATAGCTGTTTTGAGGTGTTTTTATAAAAATACCCTTATTCCATATAAAAAGTCTAAAACACCCTTATTTCAACTAAATTATAAAATAAACAAAAATACCTAAAATTAACAAACAAAATAACTAAACTAACCCATCCCAATGGCTCCATTATGTCCACGATCAAGGTAGTCCCACTATCAAGATGATCTATGGTCAAGATTCAATGATCAAGATGGTCCATGGTCACGATCCAACGGTTCAACACTTCCAACTAAGCAAACCATATGCATCTTCCTAGTGTAAGGTCTTCAAAGGTGCATGATCATCCATGTGTGGGGTCTTCAATGTGGTTAGGAAGTCGAATGTAATGATCACCTAGCCACAAAGAAACTGGGGCAGCTTTCCTTCCTACTTTGAATAACTTTAAAAGGTGCTTGGATGTCCTCATCAACTCCCCTTAGCTGAGAAGAGTTTGCTTTTGGTGAAATAAAACTGTGATAATGCTTTAGGAGATTGGAGTCTAGTTTTTGAAGCTTAGTCTCTGTAATCCATGTATTGTCTGACCGGCCCGTTCGTCCACTTGACGAGATACTTTTGGAATCCTTCGTGTCTGTTAGAAACCAATTGTTCATCCAAGATACCTTCGATCTCTTCTTTTTTGGTAGGCATGGATGGTAAAGAATGCAAAGAATGGGAAGAATGGTCTGGCAAGGGCCATAGGTCATGAGGCAGATCGGGAGCACCACCATCTGGGTCAATGTGAGGGTTAGAATGAAGGCCAGCGGGTGAAACTGCTATACTCTTGAAAGACACAAGATCTTCCACATTGAATGTAAAACTAATGCCCATATCAGGTAGAAGATCTACAACATACGCATTGGAGTCCAATCTTTTTTATATCTTATGAGGTCCTGCACTATGGGCTTGTAATTTCTTCACGGCCCCTTGCAGAAACCAGTCTCTGGCCTTATTTGAACCATCACATAATCTCCTAACTGAAACTCTTTAACTTGCGATGAAAGTCTACTAATATTTTATACTTTTCATTAATCACATTAATCTGTTTCTTAATTCTAGTGTGCAAATCATGAATGCGCCATGCAAATGCATTTGCAGACTCTGATGGCCTATGGGAGACTGATATAGGAATGAGATCCATAGGCTTCTTAGGTTTATAACCATGAACTACTTCAAAATGATTCATGCCTATTGACCTATTGATTGAACTATTATAAGCAAACTCTATGACTTGTAAAACTGAATCCTAAGTCCTAACATGATCACCCACAAGACATCGTAACGGGTTTTCTAAGCTTCGATTAACCACTTCCATTTGACCGTCAATTTGAGGATGGTATGCCGATGAAAACTGGAGTCCCATTCCCATCATATGCTAAAATGTCTTCCAAAAATAACTCATAAATCTTACATCTTTATCAGACACAATGTTCTTTGGCAAACCACGCAAGCAAACCATCTCTCTAAAGAAAAGCTTGGCAATGTTGGAAGCATCAGACATTTTGGAACATGGGAGAAAATGAGCCATTTTCGAGAAACGGTCCACCACAACAAAGATGGAATCGTGCTTTCTAATTGTCTTGGGTAGCCCAAACACGAAATCCATACTAATATCTTGCCATGGAGTTTGTGGCACTGGCAAATGCGTATATAATTCGGTGTTTTGCCTTTTTGTGCTTTGCCAACTGACAGGTCATACATTACCCAATAATTTTGGCAACGTCTCGTTTGAGACTGGACCAATAAAATTTATCATCGACAAAGGGTAATAATCGTGTCTCTACCAAAATGACTTGCTACTCCTTCGGCATGAAACTCCTAAACTAGAAAATCCCGCAGGGAGGTGCGGGGAATACAAAGTTTGTCACCTTTAAATAAAAACTCATCAATTAGGACATACCCACTTTCATTCGTTGACTGGTTATCCAAAAGTGACGTGTACACTTTCCCAAAATCTAGGCATGCAGAATACTCTCATTTCAATTGTTCAAACCTATTGACTTCCATGCACATGGGTTAGAGTAACGCCACTCTACGACTAAGGGCATCGACAAGTTTGTTCTCGACTCCGACTTTGTGTTTCAGAACAAAGGTGTACTCTTGAAGAAATAATAGTAAAACCTGCAAATATATGTGAGTCGCGAGGTATGTAATACACCAATACTATAAATAATAGTAAAACCTGCAAATATGAGATATTTTGGTATTACCTTTATTAAAGTTAATTTATATTGACATTTATATAGTTAGAAAATTAAATATAAAATGTTTGCAGCCAATTCCAGGTTGTCACATGAATCCATCAAACAACCCGATATAACATTCTCATCAAAGATTGGACCATTACACTACCATAAGTGAATGCATATTTAGAATATTTATAATTTTTTGGATTTTCTGAATATTTTTCTGGATTTTTTGGAGAAAAAAAATCGACCGATACAACGGTGTGTCACACCGATTCAGTGTATCCTTAACAGTGAGCACTGTTACGCCCACCGTTACTGCTACGGAACACATTGGCTCCTATACCTACACTAGACATGTCACACGCAATCTCGAAGACTTTAGGAAAGTTAAGAAGGCGCATGATAGTAGCCTCAATCATTTTGTCGTTAATTTCCTTGAACGCCTTGGAAGCAGCATTAGTCCATTTGAACTCTCCCTTTTAATGCAGTCTGTGATAGGAGCCATAATGGAACTAAAGCCTCGAATGAACCGCCTATAGAAAGTAACTAACCCATGAAAGCTACACACTTAATGAATTTTCTACGGCTCGGGCCAACATACTATGGCCTTGACTGTCTCGAGATCTACAAACATGCCCTCAGATGAAACAATGAACCTTAAGAAGATAACTTTGTCAGACATGAAAGAATACTTCTTTAGGTTGGCATATAATTTGTCCTAAGGACCCCACAAACTTGCCCGAAATGGTGTTGCTCCTTGGAGGTACTATAAATGAGGATGTCGCAGGAACTTACCCATAAATGGCCTCGACACCTGGGGGCATCACTCTCATGAACATACTCAAGGTGTTGATCAAGCCAAAAGGCATGACTAACCACTCGTATAGTCCGTCCTTCGTCTTGAAGACTGTCTTCCATTCATCTCTTAGGTGAATGCGTATCTGATGATACCCACTTTTGAGGTCAATCTTAGAAAAGATCGTGACACTGGTCATCATATCCAACATGTTGTCAAGACGCGGTATAAGAAACCAATACTTGATCGTGATCCTGTTGATGGCCCAACTGTCCACGCACATGTGCCAAGTGTCATCTTTCTAAGAAGATGGACTCAAACTCTCCTGAATGAACCTTTTCTAAGAAGCTCATCAACTTGCTTCTTCAATTCAGCATGCTCCATGAGGTTCATTCGGTAACGAGGAAGGTTTGGTAGAGTTGACAGGGAGACAAGATCTATGACATGTTGAATGTCTCGCATGGGTGGAAGCTTATCCGATGGGTCCTCAGGGAAAACATCACTGAACTTCTCCAACATCAGAATCACTTCAGGTGGCAACTCTACGCTAACCTTAGGTGTGACCTCTCTTGCCACGAGGGCATACAACATCGAATCAACCTTAGTCTCCCTTTCAAATTTTTTTGTGTTTATTATGTGGAGAGACTTAGGCTGGACTTCTCCCTTTTTTACGCCATCCCCCTTCTTTGGAGTGCTTTTGGGCGAAAGAGGATTTAACTTTATTCTCTTACCTTCATACATAAATGAACACGTATTTGAATGGCCTCTCTTGCTAGGAGGGCATACACCATTGAATCAGCCTTAGTCTCCCTTTCAAATTTTTTAGTGTTTATTATGTGGAGAGACTTGGGCTGGACTTCCCTCTATCTTTTAGATCACCCTTTTTGACGTCATCCCCCTTCGCTGGGGTGCTTTTGGGCAAGAAAAGGGTTTAGCTTTATTCTCTTACCTTCATACATAAATGAACATGTATTCAAATGGTTGAATAGTGTCACATCATGATCATATAGGCAAGGTCTGCCCAAGATGATGTGGCTTCCATAAGCAAAACATCACACCACAGTGTATCTTTGTAGGAAGTAAGTTGAATGGGAATAAGACATCGCTGAGAAACTGGTATCGAGGATGCATTAACCCATGTAACTCGGTAGGGCTGAGGGTGAGGAATGAGTTTCAAACCCAAAGGAGATATAGTGCTAGTGGAGACTACGTTGGTGCAACTACCACTATCAATTATCATATTGCAGTTTTTGTCACCACACTTTACACAAGTGTGGAAAATTGAACTCGTGCACCAATCATCTCTCTTTGGCATGGTCTAAGGTGCATCTGACAACTGCAAGTGGCACGGTCTTAACTCCTCCATCTTCTTCATCATTAGCACAAATTTCAAGTTGATATTCTTCTTCTTCGCAATCACCCAGATCATTCTCATTTTCATCAAACTCGCCAATTACGAAGGTCATATTTCACGATTTCGTAGGGCACTGGTATGCGAAATGACCATATCCTTGGCAATTGTAACACCGTGTTTGCTCACCTCCCCTCAAGCTGGTATTAGCTAGACCTTTATCCTTCACATCCCTATTCTTGGATTGAGTACCAGTAGGGGCTCTGAATTGACTCCCAAAACTAGGCATAGCTCCATGAGGTGGTCTTGACATTAGATTTATGAGAGTCGAATCGCCTCATGAATTGTTGTTTCATATGCTACTCAAGTTCTTGCACCACTTGATAGGCATGGTTTAGGGTGCTAACATCATGAGGAATGAGCTCACACTGAAGCTCGGATTGGATGCCCATTCTGAAACAGGAAAGAGTCACTAATGGGTCCTCAATGTTACAATGCATCATATACTCAGCAAACTTGGCGATGTAATCAGCCACAGGCATTGATCCCTGACGAAGGGATTGCCACTGATCCAAAAGCTTATGGTGGTAAGAGAGTGGAATGTACTTTTCTTTCAAGATCTCTTTCATCTTAGCCCACAGTGAGACCGGGTCATCTCCAGACATTTCCATCTTTTGCTCGACCTTCGTCCAAAATAATTTGGCTTGACCCACCAACTTCATCTTGGCGAACCTCACCCAATGGTGATCGGACATATCGTACCACTCCAAATAATGATCCATGTCCCCAAGCCAATCGAGGAATGCCTTGAGGTTTAAGCGACCATCATAAGTCAATGCCTTAACTTTCACACTTTTCATTACTCATCAGGATCATGGTGGTCTTGATACTCTCCAAGGGGTGGCTGGGTATGCACCTCACCATAGCCAACACCTCGGCCACAACCTCTTCCACGTCTTTTACCATTTTTTGCCTTTGACAATTATAACTTTTTGGAGAATCAGTTTGCTATAGGATGGCAGAACTTGTTACCCACATTGGTTACTATGAATTATCGAGCTTTAGGAACCTCTCTTCTTTATTAAATGCTTCTTTTAATTGTTATTTTTTTTTCTTTACAATCTATTGTTCGGGAATGTTTATTTTTCATGTGTCTGCTTCAGGTTTGGGACCTTGGAACTTTACAGTGCATTCAGACTCTGACAGACCACACATCAGTTGTCATGTCTCTTCTTTGTTGGGACCAATTTTTGTTATCATGTTCATTGGACAAAACAATAAAGGTTAGTTTCTTCTGGTGATTTGTAGTGTTTTGCATGTACTATAGCTGCTTAAGTGTTTCATTTGTATTCCTTTTGCTTTTGCAGGTGTGGGTTGCCACGGAGACAGGCAACCTGGAAGTGACTTACACACACAATGAAGAGCATGTATGTCTTTCGTTTCTTTCGTTTTTCTCATTTTTTTAATAGCTTAGCATCCGTGCATATAACATTTCACTTCAAGAATATTAGGAAAAAGGAAATGGCTTATTGCAAGCAGCAGCATGTTCAGGTACTCTATATTGGGATTGATGACGAGTTTCAGATCAATTTTAAGAGGCTTTTTTCGCCTTCTGAGGATGCTGAAGTAGCATGTTGGAATGATTTTCATTTTTGTTGTCATTTCTGATTAAAAAGAAATGCTTACTATTTAGCTCCCTTCATAGAAGTCCTATGCGGCTCCATCATGACACATGCAAACGCATGTGGCTATGAGGACTGGTGATCTGGTGGGCCACCATGTTTGTGGGCTATATGCCTGAAATTGCAGTGGACAATTGTGACCACAGTAGTGTGTTTGGTTGTGGAATGCGGATCGCTGCTCTGTTTTGACCTGTGAGCTAACCATTCCTTTTGCAAGCCACTAATCAGATGGCTACCACAGTCCACTCCCCATGCTTCTAGTATATGCCTTATCCATCCATTCGCCCACCAGATAGAGTCTTGAATCACCACACATGTTTGCCAGCTGTACCATGAGGGAGCTACACAGAATGTTTATGGCATGCTGCATAATAGCATTTCCCCTGTATGGTGCATTCTCATACTCTAGAGAATGTCATCGGTCCTGGCAACTGCAAGGGTAGCTGATCAATGAAAAGTAGCCTATCAACACGGCTTAAATATATCATTACCCTTGTACCGTTACAGCTGAGCCAGTCCACATTATCTTGATGAAACGAAACCCAAGCCTGTTGGCAAACATTCAATTTAGTACCATGATGAGTCGTCACTGTTTAGTACTTTTGCAATCAGACATTGGAATCTCGCACATGTATTTATTAGCATAAAAAGGAAGCAGTTTCCTATTACTTTTATGATACCTCATACATTCAACTTAGAACGTAGTTTGCATGCTTTTGGCAGGGTGTGCTTTCTCTTTTTGGGATGCATGATGCACAAGCAAGGCCAGTTCTTCTCAGCTCATGCAATGACAACACTGTCCGCTTCTATGACCTACCCTCGTAAGTATATCTTTATTTGCCTTAAAAAAGAAAGAAGGAAAGTAATGCAGGGGCATTTTCACACCGGGCTCGAGTGTGGCAGCCTGTGGGATGCAGGGGCACACTCAAGGTGGGTGGCCTGTGTGAGGCAGGTGGCTTGTGTGAGGCGAAACCCATGTGATGTGGGGCCCATGAGAAGGGTTCAGCCGAGGTCCTAACCCATGGGATGTGGGGCCTGAGCTATGAGATAAAGGGATTGATTCGCCATGCTCTATCAGTTCGAGCTTTTAGAGCATGTGGTTAATTGTCCCGCATCAAAGTGGTATCAAGGCAGGAGGTCTCGTGTTCAAAACTCCCTACCAAGGGTGATTAATTCAGGGGCATTTTCACACCGGGCTTGAGTGGGGTGGCCTGTGGGATATAGGGGCACACTCAGGGTAGGTGGCCTTTGTGAGGCGGGTGCCTCGTGTGAGGCAAAACTCATGTGATGTAGGGCCCACTAGGGGGGTTCGGCCGAGGTCCTAACTCATGAGATGTGGGGCCTGGGCCATGAGATAAAAGGGATTGATTTGTCATGCTCTATCAATTCGAGCTTTTAGAGCAGGTGGTTAATTGTCTTGTATCAGAAAGAGAAGTGTATCTATATATGTCTTGTTTATTCTTGTAGAGAGGGTAATTAGATGAACCTTGAACGGATATTGCACAGTTTCCAGTTGTCTTGAGTTTGCGCATGGATCTGATGGGCCGTGCCATTGATTTGGGATTCCTGAAAACACTTACTCCTCCGCACAGTGGGGGGCCAATTCAGGCCACAGTCTGATCATGGATCCATGGAACCCACAGTTGAAGACCCTGTGCATATCCACTGACAGTTCCATATAATTCTTCCATTCTGAATGCACCTAACTGAATAGAAAGAAATATATCTCTCTCTCTCTCTCTCTAACTGAATAGAAAGAAATCTCTCTCTCTCTCTCTCTCTCTCTCTCTCTCTCTCTCTCTCTCTCTTGGTTTGTTTGCCTGAAGTCTTTTATTTTCTTTAGGTTTAGTGAAAGGGGAAAGCTGTTCTCAAAAGGGGAGGTGAGGGCAATCCAGATTGGTCCAGGCGGTGTATTCTTTACTGGTGATGGAACTGGCGATTTAAGAGTTTGGAAATGGCTGACTGCAGAGCAGACAAGTGCCTGATGTGATGAGGTTGCTAGAGCAATCAGTGTTTTTTCCCCCCCGTTTCTTTTCTTTTCCTTTTCCATTTTGATATATAAGGTTATAGGAGGTATTGTGAAATGAAATAGAAAAGAATTGGAATGTGTTCATGATCGAAATGTGCTCATGCGGTTAGGTTGCCTATTGATTTGAGTCTATTCTCCTGTCACAGCAGGTCAACCATTTGGAATTAAAGCAGAGGGTCATCCCCTTTTTTTTTTCAAGGGACATCCCTCCCAATGTGTGGACGATCTACGCCCTATAGTTTTTTGGCCACTAGATGGATGGTCCTGATTCTCCATTAGGGCAACCAATGTCCCTACCAGAGTCCGGGTACTCAAAACGTTCTGGTGTAGACTATTACTCAAAAACCAAAGTGATTCTATATCGCAGCAATTGTATGCGTGGAAGTGGATGGTGATCAAGACTGTCTAGCTAGTGGGCCCACTGATCATATATTACTATGATCATGACTGACAGACACTGGCCGTTTTTCACATCGAATGTGGACTACCAGCTTTCTTTACTTTCAACTGTTCATTTGGATGTGACCGTTCAATGGTCATTACTGTGCGTCTAGGGCTGTAAGAGGGCCCCACCCAGTGATGACCAGTAGTTATCTCTAGAAGCGAGCGAGGCAAAGCCATTCTTAAATACATAAAAAGAATAATCATAAGACTTAACCCACCCCCGAATGGTTTAATTCTAAGGTTTTTCCAACTTTTTAGCGCATGGCAATCAACGGTTTTTGTGCAAATTGAAAACCCGTGAATATGGTTGAAACCATCTTCCTTTCATCATGCAACACCTCTTACAGAAGATGAATGCTAAGATATATGCCCAGATAGTCCTTCAAGGATGTTAAATAGCTGAATCCTGGCACACATGTGAGATCCAGGCCAATCATTAGGTGGGACCTACCGTTTACTGGCTTATAAATCAGGCTGGTACATTCATCATGTGGATAGAATGTATGACTGATACACGACCCAGATCCTCATGTATGCCACAGCGCATGTTTGGCAATTAACCTCTTCAATCTCTCCTCAAACAAAACTGTTGGGATTGGTTGATTAATATAATAGAAATGTTGTATTAGAGCCCATGCACATGCACCTTTTCTTCTCCTTTTTTAAAAAATATTTGAATTTCAATTTTCCTTTAAAACTGTGCAAAAGTAGATTTTTTTAGTCCTATGTTGCTAGGAGAGTAAAGGCTAGAAGGGTTTATAAGCTTAAGTTCTTGAAATTTGTAAAGTAGGCTAGCTTGCATTGTGTGCACACTGACTTATGCACAGCAGGAGCAGTGAGGCAGTAGAGGCGCCAGTACCACACACCGTTGCAATGTACTAAACAATCAAAAAATAACTGTTCAGAAGTGCCTTGCCATTCACTCTCTGTAAAACTCAGTAAAAATCGAAAATCAAATGCATCTTGCATTGTTCTTTCCGGAGATAATAATCCTCCATTTTTATTCTTTTTCGTTCTCTTTACAAGCTGTAGGTTCAGTTCACAAAACAGTCTACCAGAATTCCAAAATTGCATACCAGAGTTCCTGTCATAGTTTTTTCATGATTGTTTGCACGCATAACCATCAAGGCTTGTTGTATCCTATAGCGATCTCATACCGTCGAGAGGGGATGAATGACGCTTTAAGGAAAGCGTATCTGATACGTGCTTTGAGCCTGATTTGATTTTTTTTTTTTTTTTCCCTGTTTTGTAGATGTACAGTTTTATAACAAAAACACCTCCCCTTGTCTATATAATGAATACTTTCGAGCACGAAGGACCAAAATTTTCCCAAAACAATCAATGGCTGAAACAAACTCAATTAAAACAAAATTGCTTAGATAGCCAATGAATTCAACTATACATCATAGATAAAGAAAATGGTACAAAAATGAAGGCAGTCCACCTCAACATTTCCAAATGTTCTTTTTTTTGGACAAAAAAAATGGTGAAAGGTTCATCTGCTTCTGCTGAAGATGCAACCACAAACATAAATAAATGGCTGCACTCTGAGTAGAGCAACAGTAAGATCTGTATGGTTGCTACTCATTTAAATAGCCGCCATAACTACGTTCATCAAAAAATGGTTCTTTCTGTAATATCGGTATGACGATGCAACTCCACAGCAATGGTTATGTGGATAGCCATATTCCCAAGCACAAAAAAGGCGATTAGCATGGCCACATATGTTAGCGGCTGTAAGTTCTGTATGTGTGAGAACCCATATACACGTGTATCAGAACCAACATGCTGTCCACTGCTTTTGTGGTTCAAAAGAAGGGAGAAGGTTAGACGTTGTCATCTTTTAAACACTTTGTTTCGAAACCAGGCTGCGAATTCAGGGGAAATATGTCGTGCTGCACCCTCAACGCACTTCCGATAGGAGAAATCTTCAACCGACCCATCCTTCCTCACCAGTATAAAACAGCGGGAGCGGGATTCGGGATACAATGGGTTATGGCCAACCTGCCATCATGAGAGAATGCAACAGGTAAGAACATAAACATAACACTTCCTGAAATCTCCGAAACTACAAGTGCAGACCAACTGAAACAAGGTTACTGTGTTTGGATGTGCCCCAAATTCCGAGCGGTTTGAATAGTTCTAGAACAGATGGTTGGCCACCAAGTTGTGTTTGGGAGTGCATGAAAATAAAAAACGACATTAGGTGGGTCATTGTTTTTCCAACTGTTACAACCACATCAACCCAACACTGATTGCCAATATTGATTTGGGGCAGAGTATATAAAATAGCATCCCAGCTGTATGTAGTTCTCTATTTCTGCAGCATCCCAAAAATGAATGACAATATGAACAACCATCTGTAAGAAAAGACTTGATGACCTATGGCCTTATCTGAAGGTATGGCCATTGACAGAGTGGAAAGGTGGAACAGGATTCATGTAGCTGACCCTGATTAATTGGGATAAGGCATAGATGATGATGATGATCTGTTTTGCCAAAGTTTCAAACCACTTGTGACCTGAATTACATCCAATCTCCATCCCTCCATCCATGGTCCAACCACCCCCCCCCCCCCCCCCAAAAAAAAAATAATAATAATAATAAATAAATAAATAAATTTAAAAAAAAATTAATAAAAATAAAAAATAAATTTGCATTACCTTGATTTCTTGGGCTCCCGCCATCTTCTCATTTCCCCGAGGATGATAGGACAAAGCCTTCATCAAAATGGACCTTTCTTCTTCATTTACATAGGCATTAACTGGGTACCTACAGGTCAAAGCAGCTCTGTAAGTGTCTTCAGGAGAGGAGAAAAAAAGAGTTTTATAAGTATCTTCAATACAACTAAAAGCTATAATAGCATGAGAAAGAAAATGGAAAGCATCACAACTGAGAAGAAAAGATAAGAAAGTAATACAACTAGATCAAGGAAGAAACTAATTGCAATAAGATTCAATGTACCAAATTGAAGTTTGAATCACAAAGAGAAACGAATGCAATGATTGTGAGCAAGCTCAACCGCCCACTAATCTTATACCAGAGAACACTACTCCCCTCCCCTCTCAACACTAACCATAAAGAAACAAGAGAATTTGCTCAAAGAGAATACTATTCAATTGTCTTATTTCATAGGCCCAAGTCTTATTTATAACGAGTGCTTCAATCTTCAACATGATTTATGGAATCTAAAAATAGGATTCCTAGATAGCCAAGTTCTCCAAAATAGAAAAAATAATGCTTATTTCCTGACATAGAATCTCTAAAATAAGAAAGCACTCAAGTAAGAAAATTTAAGATGATTTATTTTTAACATAAAGATACAAAAGAAATGAAATTAAAGATAAGGCTAAAAAAGGAAAGTGAGCCTTTTCTGGTGCACACATGTGGAGCGTGCACGTGGTCTTTCTTGTGCATACGTGTGGGATGTGGGAGGATTGCATCAATTCCCCCCCGGCTTGGAAAAACTTGAATCCGTCGAGCTAACGGCAATGTCTTAGAGAACTCCAGATTGATGCACTTAAAATCATTTGCTGAGATCCAGGTATTATCAAATTTCAGTCAGCCCTTCCACTTGATGAGAAACTTCTGTGGAAACTAGTTGATTATCCAACATATCTTCAATGATTTCTTCTAGTTGGCGTGGCACTTTGGGTATCTGGATAGCTTGTTCTTTTATGCTCGTCTTCATGATGTCAAAAATAAACTGTAAGGCGTTCCACATTAAAAATGGGACCGATCTTCAGTTCAGGTGGAGGCAGTGTTTTAAATATCGACAATATTGGTCGATATATCCCACGATATATCTTGTATCCCACCTGTGCGATACAAAACGCATAGGTAGAGGTGTACACGAATTGAGCTAGCTTGGTTAGCTCGCTCGACTCGCAAAAGCTCGATTCGACTCGGTTTGAAGCTGAGTTCGAGCCAAGTCGAGCTGATTTTTTGAGCTCGAAAATGAGTTCGAGCCGAGTTCGAGCTAGCCCCAGCTTGAATCGAACTCGGATCGAACTAGTTCGGTGACTCGGTTACTTTGATATTGATGTTGCTCACCAAGTGTTTGATGAAATGATCCAAGGAAGTGTGGCTGATGGCAAGGAAGGTATGTATATGAAACCAATACCCTTTTTTTTCTTGATTTTTATGTTGCTTAGAAGGTGTTTGATAAAATACCTATAAAACCATTGCTGCTGTCTTAAATACAGTGAGATTTTGAAGGTGCAGTCCAGGTGTTTGTGAAAATGCTGCACAGGCGAACTCAGCTTGATCTTGGCTCGGACTGGCCCGAGCTGCTGACCAAACCGAGCCAAGCTGGCCAGTCAAGCTCGAGGACCGGGCCGAGCCGAGTTCGAGCTGAGATCAACTAGTGGCCAAGCCGAGTCGAGCTGAGGCCAGCTCGACTCGATGTACACCCCTACGCATAGGTACTGCCGATATATCCCACCTATTTGATCTAGTGAACATTTTCGATTTTCGATCTATTTTTTGTTATAAATCACGTTAAATCAGTGTCAAATGGTTACAAATCTATGATTATTCATGTTTTTCATGAAAAATCATGGATTTTGAACTTCGATTTCGAGATTTAGGGAGAAAGGGAAAATTTGAAATTTCTCAATTTCTCACAAATCAGTTGCAATCTTTGTATCCAAACACGAAATCAAACATGTATGTAACTTGATCTAGTGATTCTTCTTTTGCTTTTGAATGTATTGCTTGTGTTTCCATACATATCTTCTTACATTTATAAGTTATATGAATAGACTTTGAATATACTTGCGTCAGTTCAGTTGGACAACGCATATATTAGAACCCCATACAAAGGAAACCCCTAGTATGTGCACCTTTTTTTTTTTTGTAATGTTTTGATTTCTAAGCGTGTATTGATGTCTTTTAAAACCTAAAGTTTCATTGAAAAAATTGACCAATTTCCCAATGTTCCCATGTTTCCCAACAACAACGATACATTATGCAATACAACCGATATGTCCCATGCGATAACCGATATGTATCCATATCCCAAGGGTGCGATACACTATGCAATAACGATATTTAAAACATTGGGTGGAAGCTCGATCAAATATGCATCATCACTTATCTTCTTCAAAATAGGATAAGGACTTGCCTCTTTGAAGTGGAGCTTTGTATGAGATCTTGCTGGAAACCTCTCGGGCTTGAATTGCACCATGACACCATCTCATTGAAATTGTGCAAAATGTTGTCAAACATTTGCATGCCCCTTGCAATTTTCGTTAGTAAAGGTGATCCTTCACCTGACTTCCTCATGTATCTCCTTAATATGCAATGCAAAAGCTTCGGCGTCCTGGGCCGATCGAGTTGCAATAGGATGTGGACTAAATCAATAAGTTGTCGAGGTCGCATACTTGTCACAATTTCAAAAGAAGAGTCTCATAGTGCTGTTCACAGAATTGTTATAATCAAACAGCTTGTTGTAACACAATGTCCCATGAACTGATGTGATCATCAACCAGACATCAAAGTAGATTCCCAAGACCACAATTGGTGATTTCAATCTACTCATCTGTTTGCGGTTGATAAGCAATTGAGAACTTTACTTTAGTTCCCATCTTAAACTACAAGGTGCGCCAAAAGTAGCTTATAGACTTAACATTACAATCAAATACAATTGTTTTGGGAACAACATATAAACAAACCACCTTGAAGAAAACATTGGCAATGTGTAGAGCATGTGATGTCTTCTTATAAGGAATAAAATGGGCCATATTTTTAGAACCTGTCGACTACAACATAAGTAGAGTCATAACCACGTCATGCCTTCGGCAATCCCAAGACGAAACCCATGCTAATAATGTCTTCCCATGGAGCATCCAACATAAGCAGTAGAGTATAAAAACCGATATTCTACTTGCTACCTTTGCCTAGATAGCACACTCGACATTGACGAACAATGATTCCAACATCTTTCTTTAAACTCGATGAATAGAAACAATCCTCAATTAAGGTTGTTGTTTTGTTGATACCAAAGTGACCAGCGAGGCCACTTTAATGAAGCTCTCATATAACAATATCTCATAAGGAACTTTTAGGAAGACAAACCCATATCATAAAATAAGTACTCATCATGTAGGCTGTATCATGGGTACTCGGTGCTTGAGCTGGCGTAAGTGTTGAAAATACCTTCCAAAAATCATTATCTGCTACATAGCCTCTTTTAAGTTTCTCATACTCAACAACAAAGACTAATAAGGTAGACAATAAATGTGATTCTCGACTAAGGGCGTCTGCTACCTTATTTTCAATGTCAGCCCGATGTTTTAGGTTGAATGTGAACTCCTGAATATAAGCATTCAACTTAGTATTGCGCTCAACTTCTTCTAAGAACTCACCTAGTGATCCGAATAGAGAACAAACTCCCTTAATGTTTCAAAGCTTGTACAATAGCGTAAAACTCCACGTCATATGTAGAATACTTCTTCAGTGCCTCATTAAGTTTTTCACAAAAGAAGGCCACCAGATGTCCTTCATAGTTGAGGACGCTTCCTATGCCTATATGGAATGCATCACAAGCAACTTCGAACACCCTTTCAAAATTAGGAAGCCTAAGAACTAGAGCTTCCGTCATTTTTTACTTGATTTCTTAAAATGCCTCTGTTGTTGCTTTGGTCCACTTAAATGGAATTGCCTTCGTACATTTCTTAATGGGTGCCATGATGGAACTAAAGTTCCGGATAAACCTTCGATAAAGCATTGCTAGCCTGTGAAAATTGCAAACCTCATGAATGTTCGTGGGAGTAGGCCAGTCGACAGTGGCACTTGCCTTTTGAGAATCAGCTCTCATGCCTTCTACTAAAATGATGAACCCTAGAAAGACCATGCTGGAACTCAAAAATATATATTTCTTCCAATTAAAGTAGATTTTCCCTTGGTGTAATGCTCTCATCACCTAACAAAGATGGACCAAATGATCTTCTCGTGAAGAATTATAAATGAGGATGTCGTCTAAGTACACAACGACATGCTTATAAATGGCCGTAGAATTTGCATCATCACCAACATGAACATGCTAGGTGTGTTTGTCAAACCGAAAGGCATGACTAACCACCCATACAATCCATTCTGTCTTAAAAGCAGTTTTCCATTCATCTCCATGGCAAAATTCTTATCTAGTGGTACCCGCTTCACGAATTGATCTTAAACATATTATAGCATTCACCATTATGTTGAGCATGTCATGCATTGAATGGGAAACAATATTTCACCGTTATCTTATTGAGCGTGTGACAGTCAACACACATCCGCCAACTATCATCTTTCTTTAGTGTCAACAATGCCAGCACAACACATCGGTTGAGGCTACCAGGAATGAAATCATTGGCTGACAATTCCTTCACTTGTCAATGAAGCTTTGCATGCTCTGTTAGATTCATTCGAAATGCCGGAAGATTTTATAATAGCACTCCAGGTACAAAATCAATGGCGTGGTGAATGTTGCGCATGGATGGAAGCTCACTCAATAGTCCATCAGGGACCAAATCTTGAAATTGGGACAAAATGTCCTAAATCATAGGTAGTTGGACAACAACATCACCAGTTGAATTGATCTTGCATCCTACCACAGCATACATGATTCTCCATTCCGAACTTTACTCTAATGATTGAGCCATACTCAACATTGTGGAAGCTGACTTTGCCTCTTCAGGTTCGTCACCCTTCATGGGGTTGAGACTTGAGAGTAATGAGCTTTCCTTTATACATAAAGCTATATTTCTTGCGGCCCTTATGAGTCACATCTCTGTTGTATATCCACAGGTGCCCAAATAACATATGATCTTCACTGAAATGATGTTACACCAAAGTGATTCTTCATAACAACCAAGGAGAAGTTCACTAAGCACTGGTTGGGCATGGGGATGAACACGTTATTCACAAACACAATCTTGTACATCTTGGGATGCTTGTGAGGTTTCAGCTTCAACTTGTCCCCCATACTCTGCGAGGCCACATTCATATTGCTTCCTTTGTCAATAATGACCTTGACAACCATTCCACCACGAAATACTCGTATATGGAAGATATTAGTACTCAACCAGTCTTTTTCGGTCTCCTCTTTTGGTGCCGTCAAAATCCTCCTAACCACCAATGACAACTTATTTTCATTAATACCATCTAGGCCTTCCTTGGGTTCATAATTGTCATATGGATTACTTTCATGTTCACCTTCCACTTGGTACGCAATGAAGTTCTCTTTATACTATTCACCCTCTTGTCCCTCACAAAACTAGAGATTGCGAGAGACACACTTTGTCATGAATATCCACAACCACCACACTTAAAGCAAGCGTTGGTCAACCTCTCCTGAGTTGCTGCAATAAGACTCTCCTATTGTGTCACTGCTTCAAGAAAGAAGATTAGAAATAGAGTTTTGACAAATTTTCTAATCCCGAAGAAAGTTGTTGTCAAATGCGACTAGTTGCAGACACATTGTGGAGCCATTAATAGTAGGACAAGTGGATGCACGACCCCCGACTTGAAGGTTGTCAAGTCTTATCACCAACTTCTGCTCATGCACTTTTCAAACCATTTGATATGCTTCGTCTACATTATTGAGTCGAACAATCACTAATTCTCTTTGAATATTGAACTGTAGTCCATTGTAATAACACACCACTTACTGCTTTTCTACTCGCTGTTAAGCAGTTGCGAATAACTAAATCATAAATAATGTTGTGTGTATTCCTCCACAATCAAATTATCCTACAGAGGCAAGATCATAGAAAGAATTCATTTCATAATCCAGCGACATAAACCTCTACTTCAATCTCGCCTTCATTTCCTCCCCAATTACTTAACGAGTGTAAGGCCACATCGTTAAAAGTCTTCTTCGATAGAGTATCACCAATCTTGAGCTATGCCTTTTAAGTTCAGGACAACAAAACGTAACTTGATGGCTTCTTCCATTTCGTACTAGCGAAAATATCGCTCCATTAACTTTAGTCAGTCATTGAATATCTTGGGCGCAGTCTAAAATCTTGATCTTAACATGCTTAGCAGGATCCGCAGTGCGAACATTCTGTCCTCCTTCGAGATAGTTTGGATAGTCCCATTGGAGATTGTTCACTCCTGTTGTTCCGGATTGCGCATAGCGATTTTGTTGGATCCCATAGCCAAGCTCATATTCTTCTTCGTGAAAAACACTATTTCAACTAAGATGCCTTGAGTCAACATTCCCATATTCCAAATCTCCCTCAAGGCCACCCATAGATGTTTGACAGTTTGGAATGATTCCCTTTCTTGCTTCTTCAAGAACAATAATCCATCCACTAGAGTATCTACCCTAGCCGTGAAACGGATCTCCATATAATTCCACCATTTCATGATCAAATCGACCACTTATTGTAAGGTTGATACAATCCTACCCTAGGATTCCATAGTCATCCCACGATTATAAGTCGTCTTCTTCTGGTGCTCATAAGATAGCGGGATTTTTTTAATTATTATTATTAGGGAATGAAAAAAGGTTTTGGGAAGGTTGGGTGTATGATTAGGGTATGGGCCATTTACTAGTGGGATTTGGGACAGAGATAAGGTGATAGTTTAGGTGAGATAGAAATTATATATGGTCTATCAGTGTTCGAATTATCTCTGATATTATCAAAATATCTCCGATATTATCTTTATCTCTAGCTCAACAATACCGATAACACTGGTAGCGATACTGATAATGCTGGTAGTATAAAAAATTTCAGGTATTAGCAATGTATCGCTAAGTATCGCCAACGTATCAATATCGCTAATGTAAACGCCAATATTTTCAACTATGTAAATTCTAGGTGTTGCTTGTATTACCAATGCATCAATATCGCCAATGTATCACCAATATTTTCGACTATGTAAATTCTAGGTAATGCTCGTATGATAAGTGTATCAACGATATTTCAATAGTAAATTTTTATTTCAATTTTTTTTTTTTCATGGGCACATGGTTGTGTGTAGTGTTCAATTTGTCATTGATAATATTGATAATATCTCAATATTATCGATATCATAACATGCGCAATATTGAGACCACAATCTTCCGTTTCCTTTCCAATTGTTGATGATTTCTTGGTGAAATATCATGTATTGTTGATATTTTGTAATATCGATGGATGTTTGGATGGAAGGTTGGATGGTTAAACTTGTAGCGATATCGATATTGTTTCCATGTCCCTGGCCAACAAAACTTGTAGCGATACCGATACTTCGAACAATGTGGTCTATGGTGGAAGGGCTAAATTAATAAGCTAGTTTAAGGAATTGAGGGAAGGTTTGGGATGAATACTGGGTAAAATAAAATTGTGGTAAGAAGATGGGGAGAGAAGAAAAAAGGCGAAAGAAAAAAATAAATAAAATCCTAAGAGTAGAACTTACTCTAATACCAATTTAATTCAACTAGATCAAAGAAGAAACTAATTGCAATAAGATTCAACATATCAAATTGAAGATTAAATCACAAAAGAGAGAAAAAAAATGAAATGACTATGAGTAGGCTCGTACCCAAATACCGCAATGAAACATGCAGCCCCCAAATACCGCAATGAAACAAGAGAATTAGCTCAAAGAGAATACCATTCAACAATTTCTTATTCCATAGGCCTAAGCCTTATTTAAAACGTGTGCTTACAACCTTCAATATAATCTATGGAATCTAAAAACAGGATTCCTAGCTTGCCAAGATCGCCAAAATAGAAAAATGCTTATTTACCGACATATAATCTCTATAATAAGAAAGCACTCAAGAAAATTCTAAGATGACTTATTTCCTAACAAAGAGATATGAAAGAAAAAGAAAATAGGGATGGGCTAAAATAGGAAAGTGGGCCTTTTCTTGTGCACATGTGTGGAGTGTGCACGTGGCCTTTTCTTGTGAACATGTGTGGAGCATGGGGCGACTGCATCACAGAGAGGGAGGGGGGGGGGGGGTGTCTGTTAAATTGTAGGACCTCCGGATGTCACATTCCACAATCGATTTCTGAGAGAGAGAGAGAGAGAGAGAGAGAGAGAGAGAGAGAGAGACTTTTGTTTAGGTTGAGATGTTTCATTTTCCAATGGTTTGACAGGTGAGAATTGAAACAGGTTTTGAATAGGTTGGAAGGCAGAGAGAGAGATTTTTGTTTAGGTTGAGATGTTTCATTTTCCAATGGTTTGACAGGTGAGAATTGAAACAGGTTGGAAGGCAGCTCACCCATACATATGTTGATGCCATTCTTTGGGGAAACTAAGATCTGAAGTCATCAACCAAAAAGCTTCCTCTTTATAGAGTTTTGAAGGAGGGTTAAAATGATGTTTTTATACTAACAATATTGAATCATTGATGAAAGATAAATGCTTCTAGGGCATTTTTGGAAAAGCAATGACCATGCTAGGTCATGAACCATACTTCTCTGCTTTACATATGTATTAGTATAAAATGTAGAGAGATACAACTTACACCCTCTGATTGAAAAATGCACACATCCTTCCCACAATTATTACATAGCCAAATGTGGGGGGTGCATTTATCAAACAAAAGTGGGAGCCGAGAACAATTCGCAGACACACATAGATACATATATTCATTTTTCAGTATTAGTTTTGAAATTTATTTGCCACACTATTCCTATATATTCTTCCCTCTGCATGAATCAAATGCTCACAAATTCAATGAAGAATAGGTTCCAATACCATAGCCAAAGTGCTCATATTTCTCTACCTTTGATGGATAAGGAATTGCCTGTCTGAGAACACAGACCGTTAAAGCAAAACACACACCAACTGAAACATTTCAGAGTTCAATGCTAAATGAAACTCAATTTCATTGCATCGCTTCATATAACACGCAATTCTATCAACAGGAAAAGGAGGAAGAGATCATTGAGGCTAACTTACTTGTGTAATATTTCCTGTAATAAAATACACATATCCTTAATGCCAGCCTTTGAAAGAAAAGGTCTTGGATCTGAATTTGATTTGCACTCCATACTTGTCCGATACTCAGATCTGGAATTGTCATATATAAAGGTTGATTTCCCTCCCCATCTTTTGCAGATTTTATCACAGGCACCAGGTCCGTTGAGCCCCATTTCATCTTTCTGAGTAGTCAGTTGGCTACACAATGTTTCATAAATAGCCACAGGTTTATCAAGATCCTTCCCCTGATGAAAGTGTGGGGGAAAAACTATTAGAAACTGCTGATAGGATATGCATGCGCATGCACGCGCACACACACATATGGGAAAATGTACTATGGGGTTGAGGCTCGTGGGCCCCACTGTGATGCGTCAGACATTCACACCGTGCATTTGGTGTGTCCCCTCTAGGGTTATGGGATGTCCCAAAAATTAGCCATATCCGGAATTGAGCTGAAACCATGTGAAATCATGCCTAAAACATCTATTAGCACTTGATGAGGAGTTTTGGAATGGCCTGAAATTTGGTGTGAACCCTCATCCAAGTGAGACACACACAATGCATAGGCTGGATGCCTTAACCACATCCTAAATGGGCCTATAAACAATCAGGAAGGTTTCAATGGGTGGGCATCCACTCCCAACTGTTGTGTGTGGTGCGGCCCACCTTAGTCATGAATTGGCCTGATTTTTAATCCCATGGCCCACCATGGAAGTGTGCATCCGATTGATGGTGTGGATGTCGGGGACACATTACAACGGGACCCAAAGAGCTCAACCTCATGGGAAGCTCACATGAGGTCGACCTCATAGTACCTTTTGTTATATATATAATGCTATAAAAAATAATTTATTGCCTAAAAATGGTGAGTTGAAGACAAAAATCAAGTTCAACTCATCTAGCTTCCAACTTGAGCAGTTCATGAAAAGAAAGACCATCTATAATTTGCAAATAACATTTTTCATTGGACAAAAGCATGGAGAAGACTGACTGAACTCATACTTGGATGGAATTACTACCATGCTACAAAATACCATCACGAGGTTAGAAAAAGGTGCTTGAAAATTTTTTGGGAGGACAACAACATCTTATCACTTCAAGGCATAGAGATTAGCATTCAAGGTAACGAAATTTGGGAATTAGCTTCTACTAAGAACATTTTGCTTTGCCATGTTATGATCTTAGTTGCTAAAGCAACTGCTGATACCCAACCCAAAGTGGTGATGAGATCATCGCACCATATCAGAGCCTATCTTTTTGACAGTGTATTTCTATTTGAGAATTCTCAACCCAAAGGTACGCAAAGTATACTCAGGTTTTTAATTAGAATGGGTGAGGCCCAAATTTCACTGAACAAAACCATTGTTCTGTTGGGCCCCACCATTGATGGGCCATTCCCCAAAAATATCCTCAACAAAAAATAGATGGTTAAGAGGAGAAATACGGCAACCTCCACATTCAATTGAGAGGAGGCCAAGTTGGTGGCTACAATCTTCCAATCCGGGAGTTTTTGGAGATAGGCCCCACCAACTAAAAACCTGATTATACACTCCATCTCATCAGGTCAAGGATCTCACAAAGTTCCCCTTCAGCTTTCTATTTCTCACTCGTTGATTTTAAAAAAATACCTTTCCCGAATATAAAATATCAAAAGGTCCGCCAGTCCCAATGGGGGCTTCCTTGCCCCATGCCACAGCATCTAACGTCCCCAAAAGATCATCCATAGCCCCCTCCTTTGCAGCCTTGATGAAACAATTGCTCGGGTTCTACATAATCCCACCATTCAAACATGAAATAAATTGGTTACTGAATAAAGAAGCCATTGAGGGATTGGGAAGCTACTGAACCACAACAACAAGGGCAGAGAAAAACTAACAGAGAAGCATGCTTGCATAAAGGGTGAGGTGATGGATATCTGATCCCTTTGTTCTTTTATTCCTTTAGGACTTAGACCACTGAACTCTCCCGTAACTGAGAGACAATCTGCAAGGATAAGCAAGTGTTCTCGATGCATATCCCTTCCTATATCAGATAATGTGGATTTCAAAGTCTGCATTTCAAACACCACAAAGAATGTTATCAAACAATGCATAAGCTGGATGTTAAATCTCAAATGCAGCCAGAAGTAAGATCAATGGACAGGGATCTCACTACTAGAAAGTGTTTCCATGCAGCATCTACTCCATAGGCACAAGATATATCGTAAACATGGTCTGGGCGACTCCTTTCCCAGTCAATCAAGTCCATTATTGGGATACATGCATCCTGAACAGTATTCCATAACTTCCCTCTTTCACAGTCCTCTGACGTAGAAACCTTCAGAAAAAGTTCACCAGAAGAGTCCTTACGGAACTTGGATGTCTTTGGTGGCTCATGCCACAAAATATTCACCTTCTTGAACTCCAAAAACCCTGAATAACATAGTAAATGCAAATTATGCTCATGCTTGAACATCTAGCTAGAAACTAAAACATGTATAGTAAACATAAGTGTGTGTGTGTGTGTGTGTGTGTGTGTGTGTTTCAAAATCTGGAAATGCCTTGGATGTTTGGGATGATATGATGTATAGATCCACATTTGAGAATATTTTCAGGATATATTGGATTAGATTAAGTCATCCATCATAGAAGACAATTATATTTATAGAAAAAAGGGACTACCTATGTATTAGGAAAACCCTGTCCATATGATCCAGTGTCAACAGAAGAGTCTACAACTGATAAGGTCCACAAACATTCTATATTCATTACCATGCAACGTGGCATTTTTCACCGCTGCCGCAATAGCAATTTGTAATTCATACTTTCCTAAACTTCCTAGAAACCAATTTATTTTTAATAGATAATTGAATAAAAGTACTAGAGATATATACTAAAGCTTTTTGAAAGTTGATACAGTTCTCCATTTCATGAAGAGGTTTTTCTGTCCCAACTGGTAGTTTGCAAGGTATTACATAATAATATCGGCCAACTTGCTGGCCAATACAATACACTGTAAGGGCCTATTTTTGTTTTTGTGATTTTTTTTTTTTTTTTAAGATCTCAAGAATTATTAGTAAAATTCCAAAATATGTGGGGATTCCAAATATGTATTCTTTTTTGGCTGTGGACATCTGTTTGATGGTGTAATGGGCCACTCGGTAAGAACATTATCTGTCAGGTAGTGTCAACTTGACCTGTTGAAAGTCGACCAAATAGGCCCTAATCAAATAGAAATCAAGCATGATTTGGCAAATTAGGGCCCTTTACATATAAATACAGCAAAAGAGAAGATGGAAAATGAAAAAAATGAAGTGATGGTTTACCCCTTCTGATATTTCCCAAAATGGTCCACTCCACTTCAGTTCATTGAATCCACTCAAAATTTTTGTGTTTCGATCCTCAAAAGAGGCCTAGATCTAGTTTAACATTAGTTTCTAAACTCTGTGGTTTAAATGAATAAAGAACTGGAAAAACAAGAAAAATAAAAATAAAAACTTAATAATGAGCCCTTTATGGCCGTATCAGTCCCAAAATAGTGCTAATACAGCATATATAGGCACGTATCGGCCGATTTGGACCATTTTTTCATAACGGACCAATTCACCCCTGTATCACGTAACAGAGGTGACCACTTCCTTTATGTAATTGCCGAAACAGCCGTAACATAGCCGTATTTTAATACCATTGTAGTACATCAACTTGCCACAATAGCAGAAAGTTATCTATTCTCATCTCACAAATACCAAACCAAAGCAACAAAAGTTGAAGAGAAACAAGTTGATATAAAACAGCCAATGGGTAAGTTGATAAAAATGTGAAGCAAGACATATTGATAGAAATTAACATTTAAGGCTCTGAATGCAACTAGGGGGGAAACAGTATGTTGGAAAACGAATCACACCTTTGATAACTGTTCCAAGGAGGATTGGAATCAGCATATCCCGTACGGTATCAAGCAGCACAGGAGAATCCTTAGAATTTTCAGCTGCCACAGTGATGCAAATTTTCTCGCCATGCTCATGGTGAACATCGTCTAATGAACAATCACTGCCATGCAATCATTTAGGTCAAGATATGGAGAAGATAGAATTCAAGACTACGCAGTTTCTATGGAGAATCAAGGTTTAATGTGTAGATAATACAGCCAACTAGCGCATAAATAATCTTTTTAGATGACCCCGACCAGTTCGGATAAGGCTTTGATGATGATGACGAAAACAACATTGTGAATTTTTCAAGATCAATAAGTCAGAAGGTATTGCAAGTGTTAATCGAAGTACCATGGTAAATTTAATAACTTCAATAATTACAGCTGTGCTTTCTTTCACATGGCCAAAACTGGAGAATTATTGAAATTATAGGAATTGGATTTTTTATAATCTTTTTATCTATACAATTATCGTATGTGATCTGAATCGTCCGATTCTAGACACAGGTTTTGGTCAAATGACCATAATGGTTTTCTGAGAACTTAGAAAATTGAAAGGCAGGTGGATTGTATTTCTAGTCACAGCTGGGATCAAGAACCTCACGTCATGCCCTTTATTCTAGGAGCAAAGAGAACTTACCGGCTTAAAATCTGCAACCTGGGAAGATAAGTGCTCGTTTTTCCTCTGGAGTTATATTTCTTATTAAGTGCATCTATTATTGACCCAATCGTTAGTCTTTTCTTCCTCATCCTTTCCTAAAAAAAGAAGAGAGAGAAACAAATCACATTGTGAAAATGATATGTCAATCAATAATTATAATTCGTGTGAGCTGATTTAATCCTTCTAGGGACATAAGAATTAGCACGCCTCACATATCCATTTCCATACATGTGATGTGGACAAGACCAAGATAGTTTGTCCCATTGGCTCCATCATCGATTTATCACTGATCAAAAGCTAAATTTACTAGACACTCATCTTGTGCCTCCAGAGGCAATGGATCAGCTACCTCATTTTAACTTCATACATAGAGAGAGGTTTGCCAGTCCCACACGCACCCCTCTCCACACAAACCGTTACGCAGCATATGTGCCATCACTGCAAGTGAGAGGAACATCTGAAAGGTGAATAAGGTGGTCCCCACTGTGAAGGTGATCCTAACAAAGGTCAGGCTGTTCTGCTCGTCAAACAGGCTACACATGTGAGTTTTTTTTTTTAATTCAAAACACACTTTCTTTCTTCTTCTTTTTTAATCTAGGGTGGTTTTCCAGATGAGTAGACAAGCCTGACCATTGCATATTCCATGTTCATGTAGGGGCCATGTGGTATGCCACTCAGATATTCCATATTCTTTCCATGTCTGAACATGTGCTACATGTGGAGAAGGTGCAAACTGTACAGACAGATACATTCCATGAAATGAACATAGTACCTTGCACACATGAAAATGTGAAACCCATGAACTGAACTGTGCCTCAATAATATCTGGCTCAAAACTACATTCACACAAACAAAGAAGAGACATGAATTACATTTCATAGGTATAGTAATAGCCAAATATTAAATCAGAGAGCAATCGTATGAAAAACAAACTTACACAATCATGACAGTAGTCACAACATCAGAAAGAAAAATTCTTTCAAGATGACTCTTAACTTCTAATGCCCCATACTCAGAACCATAGGTCCATCTCCTTAGTTTCTTGGACAGGAAAAGGGATACAGTTTGGTCCGCAGAGGTTTCTTTCTGACCGCACTCCAATACCTTCTGTATGGTTGAATAGAAACCGCAAGAAAAATCTCATTAGGTATCATGGACTAAGATTTAGCCTCATTGTTCCATTAACCAAATGTTACAGATTATTTTACTGATTACACGTAGAGAAGATTACAGAATTAATGGCTGCATAACATTCCAACCAGATAACGTAGGTTATCTTTTTGTTCTTTTTATCCTTTGCAAGGGCAGTAACCTTACCCCTTTGCAGTGACTACCACAATATAATAATATATTTGTACCCAATGCCCAAACAAACCCTCATGTTATACGTAATGGGGAAAATTTTTGGGTAACTAAATAACCATCAAGGTGGTGGATGAGAGATCCCGATATAAAGACCAGATCTTGGAAAACTCTCCTTTGCAAGCATGATGGTAATCTCACTCGCTTCCCTAGAGACAAAATGGAATACAACATTTAAATATGAAACTAGGGCATGTTTGAAAGATCCTCAGGAAATGAGCAAACAGATTGAGTTTTCACCACACATATATATATATATATATATATATATATATATATATATATATATATATATATATATATGGGAAAAGGTACTATGCGCTCGACCTCATGAGTCCGTCCCATGAGGTCGAGCTGTGGACCCCACCGTGATGCGTTTCGAACATCTACCCCATCAGTCAGATTCACCATTCCATCGTGGGCCTAGGTCTCAAAAATCAAGTCAATCCGTGACTTGTGTGGGCCACACCACATACAGAAGTGGAGAGGGGCCGTGCACCATTAAAACATTCATAACCATTTTTGAGGGCCCACCGAGATGTGGTTTGCAAATCCAGCCCATCCATTATGTGTGTCCCACTTGAATGAGGGTTCAGACCAAGTTTCAGGCGCATGCAAAACTCAGGTGGGCCCCACCAAGTGCTTTTATATGTTTTAACGGTGTCTTCACATAATTTTAGATGGTATGGCCCACCTGAGTTCCGTATACGGCTGATTTTTGGGATATCCCATAATTTAAAGGGGACCCATCAAATGCACGGTGTTGATGGTCGAAACGCATCACGGTGGGGCCCACACAGCTCGACCTCATGGGAGCTTATCGTGAGGTCGAGCGCATAGTACCTTTTCCCTATATATATATATATATATATATATATATATATATATATATATATATATATATATATATTCATTTCAAGTAGTTGAAATCAACACTATATTTTGGAGGCAGAAAAGTAGAAAAACAATAATATATTTGCTCTAGTAACAAGTTTCAGACATGTGAATCCAACAAAAGTTACATAAGCAATTCTTTTTACAACAAACACACGGAAGCACCGTACACTGAAACATGCCAACTTGATCCAACGCGCTACTCACTACCCATAACGATTACATCAAACTCCAAGAAATGCAATAAAAACAAATGAATGAACAGGTTAAAGGACCTTTAAGTTTATCAATGGAGAAGCTTCATGCATACTGATTGGTTGATCCAAAGCACTATATGCAGCTTCAGCAATGGAACAAGCTGACCATGCACCTACAGGTTGCCCCCCAAGTCCATCACATTCCAACGTCCTCTCCCCAAAGAACTTGTGGGACTTATCATCCTGATCAGACGTGTCCTCGGAAATACCATAAGAGAACTGTATAAGCTGATTCCCATAGGCACTCCTCACTGTCCCATCATAAGTGACATACAGGTCCCGCATGTAAAACATCAGCTTTCGGGTCAAAGTTCCTGGAAGGTCTGCATTCTCACTAAAGCAATTGCCACGGCATGATAATGCATGAACAAAACATTCAAGAGGGTTCAAGCCATCGAGAAAGGAATGCTCAACCACAGCACAAGAAATGTGCCTTTCAGTGGATTCAATTGTATCATGAGCCTTCCGGCGCAACCCAGATAACTTTTGCTGATTGCATGAAGCACATGAAAGCTTGTCTGGGATTCTAAAAGGTAACGAATCTGTTGAATGCTGTAAACCAAGACAAACACTTTGCTGAAGCAGTTTGAGCAGGTTGCCTTTGCTCCCAGCATTAATCATTGTCAACATTGAATTGTCTGTACCAGCATATTGATGAATGACATTTTGAAGATCATAACGGACTTCTTTAAAAGCATCAATAGCAGCTTGGTTTAAAACAGCTAATTTCTGCTTTCGAAGACCCTCGACATGCGGCGGGTCTAAATCCCCTTCACCGTGTTTGAGAAAATGCTCCATACCATCATCCAACATCAACTGTTTGATACGACATATTCGATCTGCTTCTTGCAATCCACAACTGACTTCATCTATCATTTTCATTCTTGAATATGAATCAGGTGAAAGGTAAATATCAGACAAAGAAACGCTTAAGCCTCTCCCTGATATCCATTCACAAAGTACTTCTTGGGCAGCAAACAGGTAATCGAGAGCTTGGCTTGGGCAATGTCTGATCATATTAGAGAAGACGTTCTTGCGGGTATTCCGTAACCAAGCAGATTCATCAGAAGAGGACATCAAATTGCCATTGCTGATAAGGACTGAATTCGAAGCATAATCGAAGTCCAAACCTTGGGGCAAGAGCAAGCTAAATAATTGCTTCCCAGTCCAGAGAGTAGTCTTGAGTGGCGGCGCTTTAAGAATTGTGGGACACTTTGATTGACGTGGACACAACATTTCCAACTGCTGCATCTGGAATCTGTTCAAGAAAACTTCACTCCCTGTGATCAAATGGGCAGCAGTTAAGCTATCCTGACTTAGAGAAACCAGGTTTCGGCCATCTTGTCCATTAACTAACTGACGGTTTAAAGACACAAGCTCCCTAAGCTCTGCTCTACAGTTGATGGATTGGGGAATATAACCATGAAGGCAATCGCCATCGAAATCTCCAAGTAAAGGTGCACAACAAAGAGGATTTATGGCAATGACTGAGTTCACAGGGAGAATTTTAACAGAAAATGCAATAAGAGAATGTTGATGCACAGACGGAGGCCTGTTTACCAACACAAGATCTCCATCTTCCAAAGGTCTATATATTATATCGCCTACCTGAAGTTCATTCCGACGATGCACAGAAGCCAAACCAGCTTTGCTCTTTGCGTAGCAATCTCTCATTTGAATCACACGAGAATTACAACACTTGTTCAGCTTTTTCAAGTTTCTCAAGTTAATGTGCTCAGGAATTACTAATTTTTCTGAAATATCATGTGGGATACCGATTTCACCCAATCTGATCTTTGGGTCACCAACCACAGTCATACGAAATACGTGATCTGTCCGCTTTCCAAGAAGGACTTCTCTAATCCATTTCAAACCAGACTTACTAGGAGCAACATCTGTACTGCTCGATGACTTCTTGGTACGTAACTGCAGCAATGAATGAGCAATCTTAATCACAAATTGCAGCAAAAATGACCTCATTTTAGAGGAATTATAGGGTCCTGATGTCCCAGCACATACAAGTGACAGCACATACAAGTGAAGCCCATGATTCATTGATCCAGACTGTCTATCTGATGGACCCACTAAGGATGGAGGATGACACAACAGCCTTCCTGATTGGAAGATCCTAACCATATAATTTTAGCCTTTTCCTATAGACTGCCTAGGTACTTTCTTCTCAACTGCCTACTTGTATCCAAGAGTTGGCATCTTCCATTAATATATTTCTGGGGCATCCCTCGTTCAGAATGGGGTCTATCAGAACAGCTGGGATCACTGAACCATGGCCCATGTTGTACAGACTGGTGCCTTGGGACACTTATCACTTCCTGATGCACTAGGACCCATCTTCACTTCATATTAAATTGTTTATAATTTTTGCTTGCCTTGGACACATTTAGGCAGTCCAAAACCCGATTGCCGGCAATGCATTGGACATCTCCATCAGGCTGACTCTGACCATACTCACTAAGCTGTCTTTTGAAATCGATCAGCCTTTTGTAAGCCCTGGTGCGATCATCCTACCTCCATTTAAAAGGAAAGCACCCATCAGTGATGGAAAGCAACCAAAGACCGGACAGAAAAATACTTCATCTAAAAGAAATGAATAGTCCACATCTACACCTACACGAGAACTGAAGATTCCAGTGAATGAGGAAAATACTCACAAAAATCAATCTGGAGCCATCAGAAAACAAGCGCATTGCTTCCGTCACACGGTTACAATTTGGGGTAACAGGGAAAGAAGTAAGAAATAACAATTCCCGCCTTGGAACAAATTTCTCGATGAACTTTGGGTCAAGATCTTTCAACAAAAAAAATACCTATGCAAATAAATAACACAAAAACACATTAAAATAGTTCAAGGCAGCAGAAAGAAAAAGCAAACTGCACTAGCTATTTCCAATGGAACTAACAGAACTTGCAACCTTTTCTTTAAACAAAAAAGAAAATCGTTACTTCATGAGATTAAACAACAAAGTTACAGCAAAAGAAACAGATTAAATTGTACAATGTGAGACTAAAAAAGAGGAAAATTATGTGAATGAAAGCAGAAAGGATGTTAAAACCATCAACAGCACTGGTCAATATGGAATCATCAGTCTCCAACACTTCAGAATATCTTGATATTGTTGAATGATTGTCGACCGCAGATAAAAGTGTTCTAAGCCCAGTAGATTTACTTGAGACATACCAATGTGACTAATAAAAATGTCACACTCCAAGTCTCTATTTTATCTTATTTATATATTTCAGTTTTGGCCTTCTATATTTCTAGGCTGAGTTTGTAACCCACACCCAATAGATGTTCTAGAAATCCTTTTCTTATTTATAACAATCAAATTTTATTGAAAAGGCCGAATGAGCAAAGAAGTACAATGATTCATTAAGGCAAGAGCCCCTTGGTTTTACTCCCTGGAAGCTTGCTGTGGGTAAAAGAAAGAAAAATAAGCATGATTGGAGGACCCTATACAGTGAAGGGCTAACAGCCCATTCCTTGGTTTTAGCTCCCTCTGAGCTTGCTGAAAAAGAAAATTCCAATGAGCACAATTGGAGCCTTACAAAGTTGGATATGATAGATCACATTTCCCTGATGCCCAAACAATAGCAATATGCTATCGCCCTCAACTATAACAGACCCTCCAACGTAATCAATGAGGATCTCAATCCCAACCATGACAGCCAACGGCTCCCCCATATTTGAACTTCTGGAACCCACGGGTTCGCAAAAAATAAAAAGAAAAAAAACTTGATATCTCCTAGGACATATCTTATGACACCACTCACCCTGGAATCCCAAGGGTTCCCCCAAGAGCTCCCATCAGTGTTTAGCTTTCATTTGGCTGCCTCTAGTAGTCAAAAGGATCGGGAGATTGATGAGGATGTTCCCAATAGAGTTAGGACTGTGTGGATGCAGTAGATATGTGCCCCTGGAGTATTATGTGATAATTCACATAAAAATTTAAGGGAGATTTTATAAGATGGCTCTTCGACTAGATATGCTACATAGGGAACAGTTTTGAACAATGAGAAAATAGTATGAGCATATATTGAGTGTTGTGGAGACAAGGCATTGAGATGGATGTGTAAAAAGACGAGGATGGAATTAGGAATAAGGTCGAGTGAAGCAGCCTGGGAGAATCCCAAGAGGAGATAAA
Organism: Magnolia officinalis; assembly: GCA_021015155.1. Classification (NCBI taxonomy): domain Eukaryota; kingdom Viridiplantae; phylum Streptophyta; class Magnoliopsida; order Magnoliales; family Magnoliaceae; genus Magnolia; species Magnolia officinalis. Next base: position 18,621,877 of record JAJHSJ010000007.1, read on the forward strand.
AATGGAGAGAACACTGAGAAGGGTCCATTGTGCGCAACAAAAGCAAGAAATGGCTCCAGTAAGAACAGGGACATTGATTACGGTTTAAGGGCCTAAAAAAGAAGATAAGAGGAAGACCTAAAATGACTCGGATTCAGGTGGCAAGAATAAATATGAAGGCTTGTTCACTTGCCAAAGATAGGGCATTAGCATTGTCAGGCTTAACAAAAGCTGGGACAAGGCTTTGATGATGATGATGATGATGACAGCGGAGACGATGATGACGTATAGAGGTGATGATGTGCTTCTCCACGTATTCACTAATACCAATCCAAGAAAGAGCTCTTCACACTTGTCAAAATAGTTTTACCCTTACGAGTCGTAATTTTCATTAGCATCTCGTTAGTGGCTTGCATCAAGATGTACATTATTTTTAGCATTAGGGCCTATTAGGATTCAATGAGATAGAAATTGAGGAAATATCATTTCCATGAAAATGGCATTTCCATTATTTGTTTTTGGTAAATTTCTTGGAAATGACATTTCTGTTTCACTCTCGTTAAATAAAAAATGTCCCTTCTTTGTTTCTTTGCCCAAACTTAAGAAATGTCTTCCACTTATTTTATAAAGTGCCCAACATGGTAGTCACATGTCCCACCACCCATCTTCTAAGTGCCCCAGATGTGCCAATGTGCCACATGTACAACATGTGTCACCATCCATCTAAAAGCACCACACATATGCCATTGTGCCACATGTGTCACATGTGCCACCATCCATCTTTCAGCACTTCACAGGCGCCATTGTGTCAACATGCCACATATGCAACATGCACCACCATCCATCTTCAAGCATCTACATGAATTGACGTCCCACATGTGCCAATGTGTCATGTGTGACAATGTGGCATGTATGCCACAATTCATCTTCAGCACACACACGTGTCACCTTCCATCTTTGAGTATAATTTTCATGAAAAAATCTTTTTTTTTTTCCCAAATAATAGATTTTCAAATGAAGACAATTTTTCAAGAAAACTTGTTGAAAAACAATCAAGGGAAACAGCTTTCTTTGTCACTGTTTTCTAGAGCCTTTTCCTTTTTTGCATCAATGCAGAAAACACTCTTTTCCTTTTCCTTTTTTTTTTTCCACGGGACAAACTCAGGATTTGTAAAGCAATAGTGAAGAGAAAGCTGTGGCAAATTGTTTTGTATCTCGAGCCACTTTGATTATTTTGCATCAATGCAGAATGCACAACTCCTGAAAACTGTTCTTCACTACAAATGGTATTAGCCTATTAGGCCAAATTTCCTATCATTATAAAATGGTAGCTAAGGTTATATGAAGGGTAAGAAATAATAGAGGAATGGTAAATAAGTGACTCCATGTAAAGGTGGCCGTGGTGTCAAAACATGAAACTACCAAAGTGTAGCAAGAGCTCATATGACCTTCCAAAAAAGAAAAAGGCATGCAGCAGAACATGGTTATAGGCAATAAAGAGGCATTGACATATCAAAGAACTAAAATGGCATTAGAGGGAAAGCAAAATAAAAAAGTTGAAGTAAACGGAAAAGCTCCTCTCTCATCTACAAGACAATCATCCTCCTTATGGCGATGTCATGTAACAAGCAAGAAGAGGGAAAATCATCGCACATCCCTACATGAGCAGTCAATGAATTACTGTGCTCACAAATGGAATTTTCTAGTAACAATTCTTACCGATATCTCCCAGATCAATGCATAGGTTACTTTCACCTTTCAATGAGTCTCTTTTGTTGTGGTCATCTTCATAGGATGTCATATCATACACCCAAATACCATCCTATTTGTTCAAGTTCACATGCTGTTATTAATAGGCCAGAACCGTGGAGTCCAAAACTCCCGCCACCATAGAGGGGTGCCTTAGATATTTTGTTACTGATCAGTACACAACAGGTATATAAAACTTTGTGCAGTGTCATCTCCATCAGCTATGTCATTTGAGTGGGATTTGGTTTTCATGGTCCAACTAAATATGGTAAGAAATGCCACACAGATACAATTAACAGAAATGAAGCCTCACATAAATCAAAAAGCTTTCACTCAAGCAAAGGCAAAGAAATATTAACGCATGCATTGAATGAGAAAGGTTTTTTTTTTTTTTTTAAAGATGTTACCTGGTATGGAGACAAGATTATTTTGTTCGGTTCCATGAAAAATTTCTGTTGATGTGGATCTTTTGGTATAAAATCCCAATAATCTGCAGGCAATACCTCATTAAGATTTTTACTTTGAAACTTCTTTGGCAACCTATCATTCACTTCTGCTACAATCAGTAAACTTCTCTTCCCAGATGCATCTTTCGAGGCAACCTTAAACTTCCTTCCAGGGTACCATTCACTAGAATTTGCCTGTTTCTCAAACAGATAAATAAATAAATAAATAAAAGAAAAAGAGAGAGAGAGAGAGAGAGAGAGAGAGAGAGAGAGAGAGAATTGAATAGAAAGAAACAAAGGGAGTGCACAAGATGAAAAGTAAAGGGAACTTACGGTGCAATATTTGCACCCCATATGCTCACTATTTATTGACATCCACTTCTTTGATAATGTACCTGAGCCCTAGCACATATATAGAAAGATCAAGAAACAACTACCATCAACAACATGCAGAGATCTAGTTAAATCCACATTAAATGGAATAGAAGTGTAAACGCAAAAGCCACAAGAAGTTCAATCATGCCAAGCAACCAGTTCTAACAATGTATTTCCATGTTTGAGACACCAAATCATTGAAAATGTTTAAAAGTCACATGCTTAAAAATAAAAAATAAAACTACCAGCAACCAATTTTTTCACAAATACCCTATAATGTGAGATTTTCAATTAAGGATAAGACAACACTGATTGTTGTCACTAGAATCGCCATTCACCAATCAAATGCATAGTTTATTCCTTTGTATACAATGGAAGTTGACATAGGATGGATGGGGAAAAGAAAGAGGAAGAAGAAATTTTGCACAAACCACACAATTCAAAGAGGTTGATTCTTTTTAGAGTTTTCTCCTCAGCAAGAGAATGTTGTCTACCTAAACTCGTTTTATTCTATCATTTCTATATGGATTCTACAAACAAATATACAAAAACTCTATTAACATAGCATGCCTGCATGTGCACATCCTTCATCCAAAATAAAAAGGAGAAGAAAATCCGCATGAACCCCTTAAAAAGTCCCCAGGCCTATACGCGAAAACCTTTGACGCTTTAGCCTAGTTGATAGTAAAACAGTTTGCTTTGAGGAAAGACCACATCGGAGGAACATGATTTGTACCAAAGAAATTCCTTTCCACTTCTCCTAAATATATCTTCTTACATTAATTTCTTCTTACCCAATCTCCTTTTCTCCTTTCAAAAACTCAGTCAATGTCTCTTTCATTATTAAAATAAAAACAAATTAAAAAATAACTTTGCCTTCATTAGTTCTCAAATTGATCCCTCCTTTTCTTTGCACTCTTCAAAATCGTTCTTTTTAAGGTTCAGAAAAAAATAATAAATAATAAATAATAAAATAAAAGCCTCATCCTATCCTCTTGCTCATCACAACTCCTCTTGCTTTGATCATGTGTATTGTTTGCATAAAGCCATCTATGTACTTATGCAAGCTCCTTGTGCTTGGTTTAAACAATTCAACAATGCTTTACTCAAGCTTGGCTTCAAATGCAACCTTGCAAACTCATCCACGTTTGTTCTCTCAAATTCCCCTGCTCTTGTCATTCTTCATCTGTAAAACTTCATTGTCACCAGTTCCTTTGAGCCGTCTATTCTTTCCCTTGTTTCACTACTCATGAGCCATTCAGCCATAGACTTAGGTCCTCATTATTTTCTATGTACAGAGGCTCCCACAGTTTCCTTTTGGTTAGTTCTGTCTCAAACCAAATATGCTCAATGTCTTCTATCTCAAACTTACATGATTGATCACATACCTCATGCTGCTCCTTCTGCCATTTTGTCTAAACCTTCTTTTTATGACAGTCACCCTCTAATGCAGGGGCATTTTCACACCGGGATCGAGTGGGGTGGCCTGTGGGATGCAGGGGCACACTCGGGGTGGGCGGCCTATGTGAGGCCTCACCCGTGTGAAGTGGGTGGCACATGTGAGGTGGAACCCATGTGATGTGGGGCCCATGAGAGGGGTTCGACTAAGGTCCTAACCGATGGGATGTGAGGCCTGGGCTATGAGATAAAGGGATTGATTCGCCATGCTCTATCAGTTCAAGCTTTTAGAGCAAGTAGTTAATTGTCCTGCATCTAAGTGGTATCAAAGCAGGAGGTCTCATGTTCGAGACTTCCTCACCGGGGGTGATTAATGTAGGGGCATTTTCACATCGGGCTCAATTGAGGTAGCCTGTGGGATGCAGGGGCACACTTGGGGTGGGCGGCCCGTGTGGGGCGAGTGACTCGTGTGAAGCGGAACCCATGTGATGTGGGGCCCACTAGGGGGGTTCAGCCGAGGTCTTAACCCATGGGATGCAGGGCTTGGGCTATGAGATAAAGGGATTGATTCACCATGCTCTATCAGTTTGAGCTTTTAGGGCAAGTGGTTAATTGTCCTGCATCACCGTCTTCCCAATCCATCTAAATACCACGGTAAGGTTGGTGCCTTTCAGTACCTCCCTTTCACTCGACTTAATGTTACCCAATGAGCTTAACATGTCAGTTTATGCATTAGCCTACCACAATCATTTCCATGTAAAGCATATTCTTCAGTTGTGAAAGCCACTTTTTCACACGGCCTTCACGTTCAGTCGAGTTCCTCTCACTCCTTAACTACATACTCTAATCCCAACTGGGTTGGATCACCAGACAACTGATGATGTAATTCTGGCTACTGCCTATTTCTAGGAAGCAATGTTCTCTCTTGGTGTACAAAGAAACAACACACTGATTTCTTGTTTCAGTGTTAATGTAAGTATCGCGCCATGGCATTTACAACTGCCAAGTTCAGGATCTTTATATTCCACTGTCCGGTCCTTCTATTCTTTAGTGTGATAATGTTAGTGTTTCATATATGGTACAAAATTCATGCAAGCACAAAACACATCAAGCTGACTATCATTTGTTCATGAAAAGGTTGCCTGAGGGCAAATTCTTGTTCCTTCTCAGCAGTAGGCCGATTTTTGTACTAGCCTTTTCCTCAAGTTGGAATCATTGGATACTTAGCAAACTGGCTGTTCAGCCTTCACTCACTTACAATTTGAGGGGAAGTGTTAAGGAATAGTGGTATATGTTGAGAAATTGTGGTGTAACTCGTCTTACTGCATCTTTTGTAATTCATATGTGCTATGAGAATATTCTTGTAACCTATGTAGATCTTTTAGAAAGGATTGAGAAGATCTCCAAGATCTCTCTAGTAAGCTTAAGAAGATTTCTAGAATCTTCCAAGGTACGTTTAAGAAGCCTATAAATAGTGTACCTTTGTATTCGTTCCATTCACTATAGAGAAAGAATTGATATATTTAAATGTTCCTTTCACTTTCCCTCACATGCTCAATGCTTGTTTTGCAGAAACTTTATTTCAATTAATTATTAATTAACTATACTGACAATAATAAGAATGTTGTGATCTATCCTTTGAATATTAAACCCAATTTTTTTACCATTAAAATGTCTCCATTGCATGAGACATATAACTTGGTCAACATGCAAATCTTAATGGGTATGTGATGGTTCACTAATGAGCAAATTATTGTTAGAAGCCCATATAAAGAGGCCTCTGCTTAAGTTACGAATACAGGAAAATGCTCAATTTTGCTACTCTTTTAGCTTTCTCCTTTCTTCTCTTCTAGGCATGCGAAGGAGTGTGTGTGTGTGTGTGCACGCGTACATATCTTTAAAGGATTGTTGGTTGAGCCAGCTGATGGGAAGGATCTGCCCAAATGTAGGCACATGCAGTGTTCGAAATATCGATACTATCGGCCGATATTATCAGTATCGCAGTCCAGTGAGACGATATCCTTCGAAAGATACCAAAAAGTTAAAATAAAAAAAATAAAAAATAAAAAAAAGGCCAAATATCGTTCGGGATAGTGTCATTATCTGAAAAATTGGAAAAAAAAAAAAAAAAAAAAAAAAAACAGATGATGGATTTCAATACCTGTAGAAGAGATCGCCATGATCAGAAGCTTCCGTTTCGTGGGCCATTCAAATCGAAGTAGGTTACGGCAGATAAAATCTCCAATTTTCAAGAGAAATCTGTCGAAATCCTCGCCGATACTTGAGATATGGGAGAAATTTTAGGGCTTTGGCCTTCCGAAACCCTCTCTGCTTTTTTTTTTAAAAAAAAAAGAGTGCTCGAGCCCTTTTTAAGGAAAGGGATACCGTACCACACACGACTGAGCTGGTGTGTTGACGTCACAAAGTTCAGTGGGTCCCACCATGAGCTATGTGTTATATCCAGACCATTCTTCCATTTGGTGAGCTCTTCGTAAGGCTTGAACCGAAAAATAAGACAGATCCAAATTTCAAGTGGACCACACTGCAAACAGCAGTGGGAGATTGAACGTCTACCATTGAAACCCTTTTGGGGGTCACAGAAGTTTGGATTAATATGATATTTATTTTTCCTCTTCATCCAGGTCTATGTGACCAAATTAATAGATTGGATGGAAAATAAACATTATGGTGGGCCCTACGAATGTTTTAACGGTGACAATTAGTTCCCATTGTTATTTATGGTGTGGTCCACTTGAGCTTTAGATATGACTCATTTTTTATTTCATGATCCAAAATGATTTCTCCAAATGCATGAACGGTATAGATATAATAAATACATTATTGTGGGGCCATGTAACATTGAAATGTTCGTACAGCTTGAGCTTGAGCAGCGTCAGTGCCGGACGCGGATTTCCTGTTAAAGCCTTTCCAAGGAAGTTCCTGCTATTGGAACCTTAGGTGGGGCCCACTATGATGTTTGCGAGGAATCCACTCCGTCGATCTGTTTTGTGAGATCATTTTAGGACATGAGGTCAAAAGTGAGCAGGATCTGATACTCAAGTGTGCGCTGATAGCGTGAGGATTGAACGTTAACACTTGAAATATTCGTGGGGCCATTATAATTCATGTAAACTTTGTGGGGCCCATTATAATTCATGTATTTTATCCACTCCATCCATCCATTTTACCAGATAATTTTATGGTTTTAGCCTAAAAATGAAGCATATCCAAAGCTCAAGTGGACCACACCATAGAAAACAGTGCAAAATGAACATTTACCGTTAACAAATCCTTGGGGCCAAAGAAGTTTTGGATCAAGCTGATATTTGTTCTTTTCCTTCATCCATGTCTTTGTGATCTTATGAACAGGTTAGATGAAAAATAAACATCACTGTAGGTCCTAGGAAGGTTTCAACGGTGGAAATCATTATTCCTACTGTTTTGTATGGTCCATTTGAGCTTTGGATATGTTTCAAATTTGTGCTCAACCCAAGAATGAGCTAGAAAAATGGATGGACGATGTGGATAAACCATGTATATTCACGGTGGGCCCAACAGAGTTTATTCCATATTATAAGAGCGCATTTAAGTGCAAAACTTTTGTGGCCCACTAATGTTCAATCACCATTGTTTCCTATGGTATGGTCTACTTGATGATTGGATCTACTTTATTTTTTGCATAATGTCTTGAAATGATATGGAAAAATGGATGGACAGGGGGTGGATCTTGAATATAGTTGTATTAGTTCAGTCGAACAACGCATAGCTTAGGACCATATACAAAGGAAACCTATTATGTGCACTTCTTTTTTGAGACTTTATGATTGAAAAATGTTTATTAAGATCTTTTTTAATAATCCCTGAAGTTTCATTGAAACATTCAACCATTTTCCCAATGTTTCCCCATGTTTCCCAAAAAGTGCGATAAATTATGCGATAGAAACGATATATCCCGTGCGATAACCAATACGTATTTGTATCCTAAGGGTGCGATACATTGCGCGATACCGATATTTCGAACACTGGGCACATGCAAATCTTAACATGTATGTGATGGTTCACTAATGAGCAAATTATTGTTAGAAGCCTATATAAAGAGGCCTTCGCTTCAGTTATGAATATAGGAAAATGCTCAATTTTGCTACCCTTTTAACTTTCTCCTTTCTTCTCTTTTGGGCATGTGAAGGAGTGTGCGTGTGCATGCACCCATATCTTTAGGGGATTGTTAGTTGAGCCGGCCGATGGGAAGGATCTGCCCAAACGTAGGCACCTTCAATATAAGCACGAGAACATAAACAAAGTGGAAGACAACATTTTCAGAAATTTGATTCAATTCAAAAGGTGTCTTCATACTATTCATGCCAGGCCCTTATATAAGCTTTGAGACATACATATAAGGAAGACTCATAATGTCACTGACAACCAATGACTTATTACAAAAAATGAAAAACTATAAAAAGGTCCCTAAGAGATAAGAATGCTTTTAAGGAGATTTTACTAATTGATTACTGCATAATTAGTTGCCTAATCAGGAAGCTTGGGCCCCTTTATTGATGGGCCAGTTGCAAGGCTTGGGGTTGGGCCAGGTATTTGGATTTTAGGCCCATCAAACTTGCATCGGTTCTCCCCGGCTTGAAAGAACTCAACTCCGGCAAGTTTATGAGCTGATTTAGACATTGAAAGTCTGTAGTTATGATCAGTGTTCGAAATATCGGTATCGCGTTACGTATCGCATTCTTGGGATACTGATACGTATCGGTTATCACATGGGATATATCGGTTGCATTGTGTAATGTATCGCGTAGATGGAAACATGGGGAAACATTGGGAAATTAGTTGAATTTTTCAATGAAACTTCGGTGTTTGTTAAAAAAGACATCAATACACACTTATAAATCAAAACATTACAAAAATCAAGTGCACATAATAGGTTTTCTTTGTATGGGGTCCTAATCTATGCGGTGTCTAATTGAATTGATGCAAGTATATTCAATGTATATTCATATAATTTATAAATGCAAGAAGACATGTGGAAACACAAGCAATATATTCAAAAGCAAAAGAAGAATCACTAGATTAGGTTACATGTTTGATTGATGCTTAGACACATTGCAAACAATTTGTGAGAAATTTTGATTTTTTTTTAAATTTTCCACAACTCGGTCCATCTCCTCCACATCTCGAAATCGAAACTCCCAATCCCTGATTTTCCATGCAAAATGTGAACAATAATGGATTTGTAACAATTTGACACTAATTTAATATGATTTAAAGAAAATAAAATTATTGAAATTCAAAAATGCTCACCAGATCGAACATGTGAGATATATCGCACTACTTGTGCGTTTCGTATCGCACTGGTGGGGTACAAGATATATCGTGGGATATATCTGCCAATATCGTCGATATTTAAAACACTAGTTATGATCCATGTAGCATCAAAAAGAGGTCTTTGCCATTGGATGAGAAACTTTTGGTAACCACCTTGGTGCGTAGAGACGATTTGGTCGTCAAGAACATCAACGACCATATTTATAGGTGGCAAAATGGTTGGAAGTGTGATAACTTATTCTTCGATACCATTTTCAATGTGGTGCCCACAATAGATGGAATGATCTTCCACATTGAAAGTGTGACTGATAGGTATTCTAGTGGGAGATCTAAAACATAAGCGTTAGTACTGATCTTCTTTATAATTTGAAGGGTCCCGCATTGCAAGGACAAAACTTCTTCAAGGGTTCAGAGGGTAATTGTTCAAGACGACTAATGGTCATAACCATGTCGTCTTCTGCAAATTTGACAAAACGACGTCTTGCATCTACATATTACTTATAACTTTCATTACTTGCGGCGATATTGCATCAAACCTCTTCATGCACCTGCTGCGTATGGTGAATGAAATTATTAACTTCTGCGTTTGGTCTCAACTCTATGTGTAAAGAAACAAAATCTATGACATGCTGGATATCCTGCATTGAAGGCAACTCCTCAAGTAGATCATCAAGGACCAAACTTAGATGTCATGAAGCATGGATTTAACTTCATTAGGAATACGCTCATCCTAATCAGTAATAGGCTCCTACACCTGTTTTGTGACTAGAGTGAACATTATGCCTTTCTCCTTGCTCTTTTTCTCGAACTTCCGCATTGGGAGAATACGGGAGTTAAAGAGAGCAACTGATGTCAATGATTGGCGTAGATGAAGGAGGTGAAGTTGGCTATAATGGGTGAAGTTGGATCCAATGACCTCGCCATAGGAACATATGCTTGTTGGCCTCACCGTCAATTTGTACCTTCCAATCAAAAAGCCAAGGTCAATTGAGAAAGATGTGGATGATATTTGTCGGAATTATATCACACCAAATATCGTCCTCATATATGCTGATTTTAAAGGATGCTAAACACCTTCGAGTCACGGGGATGGCAGTGTCGTTGACCAACACAATCTTATATATTTTTGTATGACTTTCAGTTGGCAACTTAGGCTTATCAATCACATCTTGAGATATGATGTTCATTGCACTGCCACCATTGATGATCATGTTACATAACCTACCCTGACATTTTACTCACATATGGAAAATAGTGATCCATCACCAGTTTTCCTCTTCCTCTTCAGTGGTGGTAAGGAGGCAGCGTATGATAAAAGTAGGGCTTTCCACTGCAGTTTCAATAGGAGGGTCATCGGGCTATGATGATTGCTCTGCATAGCTCTGCATGGGGTTGTTCCATCTCAATGTGCTCATCATAATACTCAGGGTTGTCTGGGTAGTAGGGGTCCTCATTACCGCAGTAATGGAGGTTCCTGGCTTGTGGACACTCATTAGAAAAGTACCTTATTTGCCCGCAACGATAACAATCTACACCTCACCATTCTCGCTTGAGAGGACAATTAGGGTTAAGACCTCACCCCCTATTGTCATGCCCCTACAGCACTGGTTGCCTTTAGCATGAGTTTTGCGGCAAAGGCCGCTACAAGGGTTGCGGTGGCCTCACAAGTGGCATCTACAACTGGGGGCGTGGCTGAAAATGGTAGGGAGGTGGTTGGTAGCCTTGTGGTGGAGTCAGATTAAGATGTGCATCAGGAACTTTTCTTCCAGAAGGTTCCCCGACTGGAGAGCCAAAACATCGGAGAGTGTTGTTGCAGCTGTTGTTCAACTCATCGAGCCTTCCGATGAACATCATCGACTGACTCGAAATCATACATGATTATCAAGCGCTAGATCTCTTGGCGTAACCCTGCTCGATAGCGGTTAGTTGTTACAAAGTCTGTCTCTGCAAGCTTACAACTCACAAAAAGTTCATTGAACTTCTCAATGTAGTCATCCACTGATAAAGTTCCCTGTTTGAATGCAATGAGCTCCTAAAAAAGAATATCCATGCCCTGCCCCAATAGCAGTTAGCTGTTACACGGTCTGTCTCTGCAAGCTTACAACAGACACAAAACTCATTAAACTTCTCAATGTAGTCATCCACTGATAAAGTTCCCTGTTTGAACGCAAGGAGCACCTAAAGAACAATATCCATGTAATTTAAAGGCAAAAACTTACTCTCCAACTCTCTCATGTCAACCCCACCTAGTGATAGCAAGATGACCCATGATGAGATTGTTGTCATCAATTCTTCGCCACAAGATTTTTGTTGGACCCTTCAACTTGACCTTGACAAAGACCACTCGCTAGACATTGTCTATGTTGTACCATACAAAATAACCTTCCAACGTTGTAATCCAATTGACAAAATCCTTTACATCAAGATGACCCATGAAGTCCGAAACTTCAACTCACACTTTCTTAGTGATATCGTCTTTCTTGGGTGTCTCTATCAAGGGGTCAGATGCTCTCTCTAGAAAGAACCATTGCATGAAGTCATAAATAGACTCTCGAGGACCCGTACCATTTTCATGCACTGAAGGTTTGGGTTAGAACCCTTGTTGTGGATTTGGGTCACCATCAAGATCTCCAATGGGATCAGGTTGCTCTCCATGTAGTTGGTCAACAACAATTTCCAGGCTGGCTACTTTTGCAAATAGCCTGGTGATGCAATTGTCTCGTTGATCGGTAAGCCTCCCTCAATATATGTTACCACTATAGGTGGACATTGTATCAGGGGGTGGTGTCGGAAAGTAATAGACAGGATGGATTGAGATTCTAAGGCTTTAATGAATTGAAATAGGGTTGGATTGAGACTATTATTGGTATGGGATTTTGGACTTTTAATAGACTATAATGGAGACTGAATTTGGAGTGGAATATGGAATATGGCTTTTTTCCCTTCCAATGTGCTAGAATAGGACTGATTTTTTTTTTTTTTTAGTTTTAATGGGCTGGAATGGGGCTGATTTCAGGGTTTTAATGGGCTGGAATGGAGCTGATTTGGGGGTTTTTAATGGGTTGGAATGTGGCTTATTGTAGGGGGTTTAATAGGTTGGAATGGAGCTGATTTTTAGGGATCTTAATGGGCTGGAATGGGCTGATTTTGGGGTTTTGACTGGGTAGAAAAACTTAAAGTGTGGGTTAATTTCTGTTTTGATTTAACCCAACATGATTCTTTTCCAAGTCATAGAATGAACATATACATTAGGCATATACACACACAAACACATGCACACACGCAGATATTAAATGGCCGAATTCATCCCACAAATAATATCACAAATAGAGCCATTGCGACAGCCATGAAGGGGGTAGTTCCCCATCCAGGAGCCACTTTACCATGTTCTGAATTCAATGGTTTCAATAAATCCCTTGTAATAGTTCGTCTTTGGCCCAGATCTAGAACTACCCTCAACATATGTTCTGCACTAAATAAAGTTGCTGCTTTCTAAGTGCCTTTTTCCTAATTTCTCATGCAATTAGAGTACCCAACTTATCAAGCTCTCCCTAAAGACAATGATTCTGAAGGACTCTAGGCCATAGATAAGCTCAAAACTACAATTCTGCCAAGTATCTAGGTTTTAAACCTAGCTGACATCTTAATTGCTTGTCACATCACATCACGAAAGGAGAAAAAACAGAGAAGTCGTTCCCATGAGTTATAGATGAATTAACATTGGAAAATGACAAAAACTTAAAATCTTATCGATCAAGCATCAAAAGATTTAGTATGAGCAAAGAGGTACCTGACCTTGATCTTCCTATCTTGCCGAATGGACTTGCATCCAGGGCACATTTTGTTCAAAATCTGTACAATTTCTGAAACAAAATATGGATGGTAAACGTTTGCTGGAAGCTTGAAAATCCCAAAGTGACCTGCAGATAATTCAATGTATTTGAGCTCAATCATCCATAAAAACAAAACGGTGTATCTCGTACAAGCCTTTTTTTTGTAAAGCATCCTAGACTCACCCTCACAGTTTTTGATGTCACACGAGTCACATGTTGAACATTGAGAAGACAGGTTTGGCATCCCTAACCTAGGATCAGTCACGTCATTGGTCTCATCTATGACTATGGCAGAGAACTTTTTCTGAAACAGTTATCAAAAAAGCATTACAGTCTAAATGAAGTGGCAATGAAAAAAATTAATAATCACGGCAGTAAAATAAGGGGAAAAGAAACATTTGCAGTGTGCTTGAATCTTGAGCTACACTAACATTACTGGACCACTCTATTAGATACAATGCATGTCAAAAATCACAAAACCATGAGAAAAGAAATATGGAATTGAAGCAATTGTTGGACCCAAACAAAGCATAACCATGTGTGCTCTGGACTCATGATTCATAACAACTTGGTCGAAGATTTTACCAGTGGTGTTTCTTGAAATAGATCTAAAGTGAGAGTTCACCAAAAGGGGGTTGATTTCATCTTTTAAAAGTATGTCCAATTGATAGATCATGGTTCTAAAAGAAACAAAGAAAAATTCAGGTGGGAAGTAAATTCACTCAATGGTTTCAAGTTGTCATCTTAGATCAATTGCCATCTGAGGGCCCATTTGGGCGCACCGTTAAAATGGGGGTTCTTAAAGAAACCCTCATTTTGATCTGAAACGAGGATTTTGCAACCATTTGGAAACCATCCCTCAAACGTCGGTTTGATCCCCCCACTCGTCGAAATAGGCTCTAAAAAGCCTACTCACCAATGGAGAATCAGCTTTTGCGGCAACCCTCATTCCTAAGAACCGGCGTTTTGACGGTATGTCCAAATGGTCCCTTAGGGCCTGTTTGTTTTTTCAAAGAGATGGTAAATACACGGTAAACGGTAATTCCCCCTATTTCACGTGTTTGAAAATTCATAGGAATTCGTGTCTTTGAAATTGGTTCAAAAGAGGAAACTTTAATTTTTGAACAGCAAGATAATGCATATGATATATCCATTCCATCCATCTGTTTTACTACAATATTTTGAAGCATGAGACAAAAAATGAAGTAGATCCAATACTCAAGTGGCCCACGCCAAAAGAAACAGTGGCCCCACAAAATTTTTAACGGTCAGTATTCAATTTCCTTTTTCGTACGGCGTGGTCCACTTGAGTTTTAGATATGCCTCATTTTTTTATTCATGCTATAAATTCAACTGGAATAATGGATGAATGGTGTGGATAAGCAAAATGCAGCATAGTGGGACCCACGGATATTTTGCAATATTCTTGATTTTTGTATCAAAAAGTAAGCAGTCAAATCAGGTATGATATAAATGCACAGGGAAATAATTATTATTTTTTTTACACAGGATTTACCATTTCACCCGGAAATCAAACCTGCCCTTAGTGTGTTTGGAGTTGAGCGCCATATTGGAGATAACATGGTTCAACATGCATATGGAAAACTCTATCACGAAGAGTGGTGGTCATCCAAGGTGAATCCAGGCTGTTTTGGGCCTCAGAGCTGCGTTGAACTTTGAGCTCTTGTGGATATAATTCATTTGAGAGGCCAGCCAATAAATTCAATTAGAACAATTTTGCTTTAACCATTGCTACCATTATTCTCTGTTGATTGCATTAAACACATCTCATTTATACTAATCTCGTGTAGAATAGCACAGCCAAGTTATATCAGGTCATGATATCAAAGATTCCAACTACAGAACTAGACTGCAGTTTGAATAAATGACTTGAGAAGCATTTAGGACAACATGTCACAAAAGAACCTAATGAACCACATAGTAGACCTTTTTACATGTATTAAGCATGGAATCAGAATAGCAAAAGCAATGGGATATTGCTCACATGCTGAGGAAAACTACTGCTATACTCATATTGATCCAAGAATAATCCAAAAGAATAAGAGCAGGGGAGAAGTCCGCAACCGCCACCTATCTAACCATTCATGCACATACTCCATATTCCATATACTGTCCTAGTGACAGCACTTGATAATAAATATTCTACACTGATGTTGCAAACAACCACTATGAATACAAGATACATGGTAATAACTCTTGCAATAATCTTGTTTTGGCATGTGACAAGCTTAATCCATGACAAGTTAATACATAATGGGAGAACAGAGAAACCCAAAAAACAACAGGGTACAAATTATGCAACAAATAATTTTCAGAAAGACCTAAAATAATAAATAAATAAATAAAACACTTACCATCTCTCCTTCAGTCAAAATATCAAACTTTATACGAGTCACGAGCCCTGATGGAACAGTCCACGCCTTCGATTCTATAATATTACCATTATCCATGCTGGTAATAGTTATTTTACCATTGTCCATGCTGGTAATAGCCTGCAAATTTCTGCAACTTATACATTAGAACTTCATATATTTGAAACTCCAAGAAGAAGCAGCAATTCGTTAATCTAGTATTTGCCACTAAGAAAAGGGACGAAAGATTAAGGTACCATCTTAAACAATAGTAACAGTTCTAACCCACTATAAATAAAAAGGTGCATGATAGGAAAAGTAAAAAATAAGACCAAAAGCACAATAGATCTAATCTGATTTTAGGAGTAGCACCAATAAGTAATAAGATGAGGGGACGTAGACTTGAATAATTTTATCATGTGCAATGGAGACCAAGAATTGTGCTGGTTAGGAGCCGTTTCAAGTTGAAGGCGGTAAAGGGGCAAGGGGAAGGCCCAAGAGGACATAGGTGGAGGTCATAAGAAAAGACTTGCTGACCTATGGTCACTGAGGATATGATCCTTGATAGAGTGGATTGGTGGAATAAGATTCATGAAGCCAACCCATGGTGTACCATGACGGCCGATATGAGGTCATAAAAGTCATTATGTAAAGGTAACAGTGATAACCGTTACACGTTACGGGATCATAGTAACAGTTATTACGGAAAAAACGACCAATAACAGCCATTACATCTCCTGTAACGGCCCATTATGCCCCCCATAAAGGTTGTAACGGCCCATTACGAGGCCGATACAAATTTTTTGGTTTTTTAATGTGAGAGAGAGAGAGAGAGAGAGAGAGAGAGAGAGAGAGACCGTGACGACCGTTACAACCCGTATAACGGTGGTGGCCGCTACAGCCACCGTTACCGTTACGGAATACCTTGAGCCAACCCCAATTAGTCGGATAAAGCTTGTGGTGTAGCAGTAGGGGCATTAAGCAACATAGAAGACACTTCGCTTTTGACCGAGCATAGTGTCATTGGAAAAGAATATACCAATTCGAATAACATGAGTCTCGAACCCTCCAAAAAGCTTCTTTGCACAATAAACTTCAAGGGTGAGGTTAAACAAAAATATATACTTTTTAATCGTAGTCTGGCATAATACAAACCTCCTTAACTTTGAGGAAATGCAAAATACCAAGTTTTCAGATGCTACTACAAGAATAACTGCACATACTAATATCTCTTAAGATAAGAAATCCCCACATTAATTGTCGGCACAATGCCAGCTTGTTGCCAGTCCAATTTCCATGCAATGTATGTTAGTTAATTGAAAAGTATTAAACCATTATGCATCTGCATCTTTTAAATTCTACACAACTCCCCCATTACAGTACAACATCACAAATGTATGGTGATCGGGACCGTTGGTTTGACGGCCCAAAATCAATGGGATTTAACTCTGACAGTTATCTGATCGGCGGCCTGGATGATCTGGGTTGTCCAAACCCTGCAATTTTTGGCCAGTAGGCCATCTATGCTGCAGCCCATCATATAACATCCCAATCACCACACACGTTTGCCACATTACCATGAGGAGGGAATTTCACACAACTTCAACAGAGCAGCATTTCTCTAATTAGGAATCATTAATTTAAGGCCCATTTAGAACTTTGAAGGTCCTTTGGCTACCTGGAAAGAGCCTGGAAAGGAACCCATTTCCTTAAGTAACCCTCCTTAAAGGCATTTGGATGTTTGGAAAGGCCAGGAAACAGATTCCTCCTGGATAGCCTTTCCAACTTAACAGTCTTTTATTTTTTCTAGGTAATAACTGGCGTGCCAATCCGAAACATGATAGAGAATTAGAGACAGTCTCTTTCCCAGGGTATCTGTTTCCTCAACAGACACCTGCCGACATGAAAACAGACCATGATATAAAACACCCGCCGACATTGGCCATTGTTATAGTCACATCATCACAAACGTTTACACCGTAGTATACGTTTCCTGAAAATTCCAAACAGCCCTCGAGAAATAAAGATTCATATCCTAATCCACACCCAAACACTTCAAAAACCGTACTTCGGCAAACCCACATCTAATCACATTGCAATACAGAACTACAATTGTCGAAATCGGTTTCAGGCGTACACAAAGAAAACACGACGCATCCTCAACTTGAAATTGGACCAAATTCAGACAAGAAAGAACTCAGAGAACCAACTGCATTGCAATCTTCCATTCAAAAGAACACCATCCACGAAAATAATCAAACCAAGACATGATTTCTCACATGCATTGCCTATTGCCCACAAGTATAGAGCTTGAAACCCGAAAATCGACAAGACAAACATCATCATCTCATTATTAAAAAAAACAACGAATTTCCACAAAAATAGCAAAACCCATGACAGAAATTTTGAGAAAAACGAACTACGAGTCCATGCAAGATCAACAACCTATACAACCCATGAACAAAAAGAAAACAGATCACTACAGAGGCATGCAAACATCATCTAGAAGTTTTTAAAGAAAAAAACAGCAAAAAATTCGAAAATAGCTTACAGAAACAGAGAACGAAAACGAGAAGAAAAGAGAAGAAGAACTGATTTTGTTTTTCTTTCTTCTCTTTTCTTTTCTTTTTTTTCTGCAACGAAAACCTGAGAAGTCTTTAAAAGGTAGGAAAGATGGAAGATCGGAGATGACAAGAAGAGAATTTTTTCTACGCTTGAGAAGAGAGTTTGGGAGAGGCTCCGTAAGCGAGAAAAGGCTTTCCGAGCTGTCTTAGGACCTCGAAGGGGGTCTGTGATTGGCTGATTGCCTGACTCCCCCGAGTCATGGGGGGCGTGTCTACAACTGATCTATCATCATGTAGGGGGGAAAATATACATCAGATCCACTCCGTTCATCAGGTTTTTCGTAATATTTTCACCGTGGATCCTAATATTACTGTAGTCCAAAACTTATGTGGGCCGCACCTTACGTACCCGTGTAAAATCATCGGTAAGAAATTTAAATTGATTTCGTGGCCCATATAAGTCTTGAAATATTATGATTCTCGGTGGATCGATTCATCCTTGTTTTTAAAATCAGATGAGTGGATTCGATAGTGTATAGATGGCACGGTGGACCCAAAAGACAATTTGGACGGTTTTAATGGTGGGAAGTATGCAATATCAACTGTTCCGTATGGTTTAGACCATCTGAGATTTAAATCGGCCTGATCTTCAGCTTACAGACCAAAGAGAGGGTGTCAAATCTGATGGACGGACTGGATCTCATCTAAATGAAGTTCTCCGGCCAGTCAACGAATCGTCTCGCCCCCACGTGAGTACGAGGAGTCGCGCAAGCGTTTTCGTTCGGTGAAGGTTATCTTGCCAGTGGAGAAGGGGTTATTTATCCAGGTGGCCCCGTGAGGTGACTTGGTTGTGCCAGAAGCTTGTAAAGATCGAAATAATAAATTTCATCCCAGAATTCACTTTTTTACTTGTACTCATCTACCATCGTTGCACCTCAACAGCGGGCTTCCATCTTGAAACGTGAAAAGCCCTTTTAAAAACTAACGTGGCCCACTCAAAATTAAAATTCAGCCACTCGGAAATTGACAAAAGGGTCTTTTTCAATTTTAAGTTTGAAATTATCTGTGGCACACAGCTACATTAATACTGTGCATTAATTTTAAATTATTTTTTTCCTGTATAGTTTCTTGTGATGATTTTTTTTTTCAAATTTGTACTAGTAACATGAAATTAAAACCTCTACATGTAAATGGGATGGATTTGTTTTAAGATAATTCAATGGGCCCCATACAAGATGTGGATAGGTTCAAAAAGTGGAGCCCTTCTAATGAGGATCATTTGTTCATTTCCTTCTTTTATTTTTTATTTTTTATAAGAGGAGAGGATGGTGTTTTTTCGCTCCCTTCCTTCTTCAACATTCATTCTTCCTCTTTCATTCATTATTCCTTAGTTAACTTTATAATTGTTTTTTAGAATTTTATTTTTATTTTATTTTTATAAATGATGGAGGTTTGTAAATGGAAATAAGGTATGGAAAAAAACTATAATGAATAATTTTTTATAATGGAATTATGTTGTAACCAATGAATTTTCCAATAGAATAATATTGTAATGCATGGATTTTGTAATAGAATTATGTTGTAATTAATGAATGTAATAAATATTGAAATCGATGAATATTGTAATGGATAATTGGATGAATTTTTATAATGAAAGAATGTTAAGAATAAAGTATTGTAATTAATGAATGTTGTATGGTACATTGTCGATATTTACCGTTGCTCGCCCATATTTTTAATGTGGATCATCGATATTTAGTATAGAATTAGATCGTCGATAATTATTGTGGATCGTCGATATTCATCATATAATTATATTATCGATATTCAGTGTGGATCACCGATATTTAATGTGGATCATCGATATTCATCGTGGATTGTTAATATTTCTATTGTGGATCGTTGATATTTACTGTGGGGTACCAATCCGATGAAAATTAACATAACTCCCTCGTTACATATTTGATTTGGGTAATATTGTATTTGTTAGAAAGGTGATTCAATGAACTTTTAAATAACTTTGGAATCATTCTCATTTTGACACTATTTTGATTGCCCGAAAGTAGGCCCAAAGTTTATCATTCACTGTAAGATCGCTGATATTCATTATGAGGTACTAGTCTGACAAAAATGACCATCACTCTTTCGTCACATGTCCGATTTAGATGATCTTATTCTAATTGGGAAGGTAATTTGACTATCTTTCAAATAAATTTATAATCGTCTCATATGGACGTCATTTGATTATCCAAAAGTATGTCCAAAGTTCATCATTTACTGTGGGATCATTGATATTCACCATAGGAGATCAGTTTGAAAAAAATGTTCATAATTCTCTTGTTGCATGTTCAATTTAAGTGATGTCGTGCTCATTAGAAATATAATTTGATGATTTTTCAA
Source organism: Magnolia officinalis (assembly GCA_021015155.1). NCBI lineage: Eukaryota > Viridiplantae > Streptophyta > Magnoliopsida > Magnoliales > Magnoliaceae > Magnolia > Magnolia officinalis. The sequence continues at coordinate 18,642,324 of JAJHSJ010000007.1, forward strand.
ATGGTTTTAAAATCATCTAATTTAGACACCATTTAATTAGAAATGTAATTTGATAAACTTTCAAATGGCCATAACTCACTCGTTACATGTCCGATTTAGCCTACAGTGAATGATGAACTTTAGGATTATTTATTGGACAATTAAATAGGATCCAAATAGTATGATTGTAAAGTCATTTGAAATTTCATATAATTACATTTCCAACCAACACAAGATTACGCAAATCGGACATGTGATGAGAGAGTTATGACCGTTTTCATCAGACCGATACCCCGTAATGAATATCACTTATCTCACAATAAATGATAAACTTTGAGCCTACTTTTTGGCAATAAAATGATTTCAAATGATATGATTCTAGAGCCATTTAAAAGTTCATTAAATTACATTTCCAATGAGCGCAATATTACCAAAATCAGATATGTAATGAGGGAGTTATGATCGTTTTCATCAGACCGATACCCCATATCCCATAATGAATATCAACTATCCCACAGTAAATGACAAAATTGAGCCCACTTTTTAGGTTATTAAATGTTGTTAAAATGAGATGATTCTAGAGCCATTTGAAATTTCATCAAATTACATTTCCAACGAGCACAATATCACCTAAATTAGATATATAACGAGGGAGTTATAATCTATTTTGTCGGACTGGTATCCCACAGTGAATATCTGCGATCTACAATGGAAATATTAGCAATTCATAGTGAATATTGACGATGTAATTCTACACTAAATATTAGCGATCCACAGTAAATATGGGTGATTCATAATAAATATCGATGATCTACCATACAATATTCATCAATTACAATATACTTCCATCTTAACATTCTTCCATTATAACAGTTATCCATTACAACATTTATTTATTATAAGGTTCATCACATTCATCCATTTTAACATTATTCCATTACAACATTCCTATATTACAAAATTCATCAATTATATGTTGTTAAAAAGGATGTCTTAAATCTGAAAAGTTGTAAAAAAAAGTTCGACTCGAAGTCCAACAACAATGTTTTTGAAATTTCTGAGGTCTTCGACTAATCGAGGGATAAGCTCGACCAGTTGAAGGTTACCCAGATGGTGCGCGGATTCTATGCAGACTGTAAATTTGAGATGGTTTCAGAGAGGCGCGTAAGTGGAGTTTCTTAAACTATAAATAGGAGTATCTAGGGCCATTCTATGGTATGTTAATACTTTTTAAAGAGGTTCCAATGGTTCCTAAAAAGGTTTTAAGGTTTGTAAAGGGTATAACAATGGTGAGATTCGAGGTTGTTCGAATCGGGTAAGTCCTTTCTCTTTGTAATTTCTATTTTCATAGTTAAATTTTGTCGCTTTGTGCAGTGGTTTTTTTCTAAAAGAATTTTCCACGTTAAATCTTTGTGTTCTCTTGTGTTTGCTTGGTGTCATTAGATTGTTATCCTAGATTCATATATGTGTGATACAACATAAATCCACAACAAGTGGTATCAAAGCAATCGTTAGGGCACAGATCTGAATCTGAGAGATAAGTAATAACGGCAAGCACTAGGTATGATATTGAGAAGTACTCGGGGAAAATAACTTTGAGTTATAGAATATTAAGATTATCAGTTCCTTAATCAAGCAAGGCGAAGATGACGCTCTTGAGGAGCGAAAGTCTACTATGACTGATGATGATTGGAATATTCTTGATAAGAAGGACTTATCATCGATCCGTTTATGTCTCACGGATGAAGTTCTCTACAATGTCATGAGAGAGAAAACTGTGGTAAAGTTATGTGCGAAGTTAGAAGGTGTCTATACGAAAAAATTCTCTGAAAATTGCCTACACTTGAAGCGTCAGTAGTATAACTTCAATATGGCAAATGGTGGAGATCTGGAGGCTCACATCAGCAACTTTAATAAATTGGTTTGCAAATTGCTAGATATGGAGGAAGCGATGAAAGATGAGGAACAAACATGTATGTTGTCGAATTCTCTTCCGGCATCGTATGAGTCATCGAAGGACACAATGTGCACCACAAATAAAACCCTGAGTGTTGACACCGTTATCTCAGCCCTTCAAGGGAAGGCCATAAGAAAGCTAAACGGCAACATGAAGACATCTTTTGATGCACTGTTTATGAGGGATAAGAATTTTGAACAAGGTACAAGATCTTCAAGTTCTAGATCCAAATCCAAGGGAAATGGCAAAGATAAGATAAAGTGCTGGAACTGTGAGATGGAAGGACATATGAAGAAGGATTGTACAAATTCTAAATCTAAGAGAGAAAATCTGATGCTTTATACAAGGAGGTCAATGCTACCACGTCAGATGGATCAAATGAATGTGATGGTGATGTCTTCTCAGTGTCTATGATCAGACACCCATACGATGATCGTAGGGGCGAGTGAATTCTAGACACATGGGCATCATTTCACATGACTCCTCATCGGAGTTGATTCGCCAGTTACAGATAGTGCGATAGTGGACATGTGTTTATAAGCAATGATAGTGCCTGTAATGTTATGGTTGTTGGTACGGTGTAAGATATTTGATGGGGTGGAGCATACCTTGACTGATGTCAAGCACGTTCCTGATTTGAAGAAGAATCTGATTTCTCTTGGTGTACTTGAGGCAATGGGCTGCAAGTACATGAGTATTGATGGTGTTTTTAAGGTATCTAAGGGGGCACAGGTAATCATGAAAGCGCAACGACTCGGTAACATGTATAGGTTGATTGGGAGCATTTCAAAAGGTGAAGTTACAATGGCTGTAGCGGATTCCACCTCTGCATGTGTGTGGCTTGCTGGGCATGGCCACATGATCGGGCATGACATGAAGGTTGAGACGTGCAAATAGCGATACGGAGCAAGTGGAGCAGCCACCTGTGAGAAGAATCACACATCATAATTGCATGATAACGGCGAGGTATATGGACGACTTCAATATCGCATATGCTCTCGTTACAGGCAAGAGGGATCCGTCTACTATTTAAATGGTTATAGGTGAGCCTGGTGGTGAGAAGTGGAAGATAACTATGGACGATGTGATGGACTCGTTGTACTAAACCAACACATGAGAGCTGGTGGAGCTTCCAGTGGGCCAGAAAGCCGTTGGATGCAGGTGGATCTTCAAGAGGATACAAAATGGATACAAAGCGAGACTGGTAGCGGAGGGATATGCTCAGAAAGAAGGAATCGACTTCCCAAAGATATTCGCGCTGGCGGTATAGTATGTGACTATTAGATTCATATTGGTGCTGATTACCCAATGCGATCTTGAGCTGAAAGAACGGGTGTAGAGTCTGAACTTCTGCAAGGGAAACTGAAAGAGCAGATCTACATGAAGCAACCAGAGCGGTTCAAAGTTTAAAGGGGCTGAGAAAAAAGTTTAGAGGAGGTGGTTGCACGACCTGTTGCATAGGCAATGGTTTATAATTTGATTATTTCATGGTGAGTCAAGAATTATATGTTGATTATGACTTGTCTGAAATCAATGTACTAAAGACTCAGTTAAGTGAGACATTCAGGACGAAGGATCGGGGGGCTGTAGAGAAGGTTCTCGGCATTGATATTCATAGAGATTGGAAGAGGGGTAGGCTTTAGTAATCACAGGTAAAATACCATGAGTATGTATGTGATGGACCAGGCAAAGCCGGTGAGCGTTTCCTACGCAGCTCACTTCAAGTTTTCCTCAGGGCAGTCCCAAAACAGATGAGGAAAAACAAGATATGTCTTATGAGCCTTATTCGAATGCGGTTGACAGTGCAACCCGTGGTCTATATTAGACCGGTGATTTCACAGGCAATCGGTGTTGTGAGTAAATACATCGGCTAATAACATTAGGTCGCGGTGAGATGGTTACTTCAATATATTCGAGGTACGAAGGACTACGCCTTATCTTTTGGGAAGACAAGAGTAAAGGTGATTGGGCATGTAGATTCAGATTCGACAGACATGCTCACCAAGGTCGTTCCTACAGAGAAGTTCAAGTTTTGTGCGACTTCTCTAGGCTTGGCGATGGCGTAAAAGAAGGACGGAGTGTGCACAAGATGTATTGATGAAGTTATGGTAAAAGGCAGGGATAAGAGAAGAGATAAAAAAGCTACACGTTTGAATATTGAAGACATAGTGAAGATTGTTGTTAAAAAGGATGTCTTAAATCTGAAAAGTTTTGGAAAAAGTTCGACTAGTTGAAGCAAGTTCAACTCGAAGTCCAATAACAATATTTCTGAAATTTCCTAGGTCTTCAACCAGTCGAGGGACAGGTTTGACCAGTCGAAGCCCTGGCTCGACCAATCGAAGGTTACGCAGATGGTGAGCGGAATCTGTACAGATTGCGTAAATTGGAGGTGGTTAGAGAGGTGCGTAAGTGGAGTTTCCTAAACTATAAATAGGATTCCGTAGGGCTATTCTAAGGTATGCTAAGACTTTCTAAAGGAGTTCCAATGGTTCCTAAAAAGGTTTTAGGGTTCTAAATGGTGTAGCAAGGGTGAGATTTGAGATTGTTCGAATCGGGTAAGTCATTTCTCTTTGTAATTTCTATTTTCATAGTGGAATTCTATCGCTTTGTGCCGTGGTTTTTTCCCGAAAGGGTTTTTCACGTTAAATCTTTGTGTTCTCTTGTGTTTGCTTGGTGCCGTTGGATTGCTATCATAGATCCATATCTGTGTGATTCCGCAGTACAAATCCCCAACATTATAATATTCTTCCATTATTAAAATTCATTAATTACAACATTCTTCTATACGTTATTTCCTTTCACAAACTTTCATCGTTCATTCTAAATAAAAAAAAACATAAAAAAACAACTATAAATGAAATTAATGGACGAAGAAGGAAGAAAGAATAAGGAAGAAGAAAGATAAAAAACACCATCATTCCCTCTCATGAAAAAAATGGAAGAAGGAGACGACCAAATGACCCTCATGTGGAAGGGCCCCACATTTTGAATCCATCCATATCTTATGTGGGGTCCATTGAGTTGTCTTGAAGTAAATTCATACTATTTATATGCAGGGATTTTTAATTTTATGTGTCGCTTCAAATTTGAGAGCAAGACTTATCATAAATGAATCACACAAAAGAAAATAGTTTAGAATTAATGTACAACATTAATGTAGTTATAAGTTATAAAGAACTTCAAACAAAAAACTAGAAAAATCCATTTGTTGATTCATGGTTATTCAATTAAAATGAATAGATCAGATCTACTAAATAATAGACTGAATTTTAATTTTGAGTGGAGCCCACATCTCTTTTTAAAAAGATATTTCATTTTCTAATGCAAAATCCGCCATAGATGACACAACTACAGTAATGGACATTTTCATCATCCAATAGATAAAAAAGTGAATTCATGAATACAATTTCTTATCTCCAGTACGCACGAGCACTTACCACAACTAATCCACCTTAAGAGTCCACTTATACAAATAACCCGTGGAGAAGGTAAATTGTAGCCTATGTTTGGATTTAATTGCAGGATTGCCCTCGATTGAATCGATCCAATGCGTGATACAAAATCTCAGTTGTTAAAAATGCCGCAATAATATCGCCATTAATGAATTAGATGATATTGTCGCGAATTAACGCCTCATTTTCAATATCCAGTTTTTATCAATATATTAACTCGAAAATCAGATAATTAAAAAAAAAGGAATTGTTATATATATAATAAATTTAAATAATATTTTATTTTTGCCAGATTTTTCCATTAATATCCCGAAAAATCCTCAAGATTTGAAAATCTCCGAATAAATTTTCGTGCGAACGAGATTTGGCATGATTGACAAGACGGCTGTAGTTTAGTTAATAAAGAAGGCACCGTGGATTTCCGGTGTTCAGCCTGAGAGAGATGCTGAGTCACTCGCCTCGCACGAGGATAAGATAAAACGTGTGATAGATCTGAATCGTTCGTCAGGCGATCCTCAATGTTGAGGTCCACTTATCAAAAATCATGATTATAAAGTTATCAGGTGGGCTATCGTGGACATGGAATTTGGAAAGTTGGTTAATCTCAACCGTTACTTTATTCCGTACAAATATCGATCACCAGCCAATGATCGCGCCAACCTAGTTTGGAACTTGGCATCTCCTTATTGGCTGGGATGTCTGATGAACGGAATCGGATTGTGTACTAGTTACTCAGCACGCTCTTATAGTACTGAGTAAACTCTGTTGGGCCCACTGTGAATTCACGTGGTTTATCCACGCCGTCCATCCGTTTTTCCAGATCATTTCAAAGGTTGAGATCAAAATTGAAGTATGAAAAAAGCTCGAGTAGACCATACCACAAGAAACAGTGGAATTATTGATTTCCACAGTTGAAACCTTTCTAAGGTCCTAGTGATGTTTATTTGTCATCAAAACTTATCATAAGATCACACGGACATGGATGAAGGGAAATCACAAATATCAGCTTGATCTAAAACTTCTGTGGCCCCCCAAGAACTTTTCAACGGTAGACTTCAATTCACACCATTTCGGGTGGTGTGGTCCACTTCATATTTGGATATGCTTAATCTTTGGACTAAAACCATAAATTTATATGATAAAACAGATGGACAGAGTTGATACAATGCATGAATGACGGTGGGCCCGGCAGCGTTTACTCAGTACGCAATCCCCTTCCCTCATGAACAGATCTGATTTTACACATATTCCTGGTGTCTACTTTTGAGGCGAGTGTACTCGCATAGCTCTCCAAGATATTTTTCTAAAAAAAACAAAAGATTAGTTGTATAAGTGGCTATCGGCAGCACGTACACACGTACGACATGTGTAAAAGATCCCATTGGTCGGGTGAACCAAACAATGAGAACTGGACAGCTGTCCATGTTTCGTACACGTGTAGCAAATTATTGCCTGACCAGCCTGATTTTCCAGCCATAATGGAGGCCCACCAGATGAAGGACTACGATCCTGCGCACGTGAAACTTCTATATGGAGAAAGCATCATGATGCACGCGAATTTCCTGTATCACTAATCCTCCTCATGCATTATAGCATCCACTCCGTCCATACTTCCACAGTTCATGTTAGGACACGAGCACAAAATCAAACATATATTAACTCAGGTGGGCCACAACATAAGAAATAGTGGAAGTTGATCAGCGGCGGTGAACCTTTCTTGAGGTATTGAATATGTTTATATGTCATCTAATCAATTCGGAAGGTGATTCCTACGGTGATGTGAGCGAATTAAGTATTACCCTACTATGTGGGGACCACTTTGATGAATGTATTGTATATCCATGATGCCTATTTATTTTTTCAGCTCATTTTAGAATGTTATATTAAATTTAAGTATATCCAAATCTTTCGTGGACCATTATCACTATCATAATTGGTAAATGACCAGTTAAGGCTTTTTGTAGCTCACGAAAGTTTTAGGTTAAGATGATCTTTGAAATTTTCGTTCATCCTTGTTGGACTGAATGGATGGAAAATAAACATTTCAATCACCAAGTATGGTCCACCAAGATTTGGTTTACTTCATTTTTTTAGCTAATACAATAAAATAAATAGACCAACACATCATCAGGTGGACCCTACAGTAACAGTAACACCTACTAGATAACACCTAATCTGCTCGATCGCTAGGATGGGGGAAAGCACATCCAAAACTTGTTGTGTTGTGGCCTATTTGAGTGATGAAGACAACGGTGAACCTTTAAATTCCTCTGCTTGTTTTGTGTCCCAATAATAGGTTGAATCTACTATATTCTTTTTCACTCCCATTCTAACTAGCTAGCAAATCTAATGGATAGAGTGAATATAACACAAACATCTTTATGAGTCACTCTGTGCTCTAGGGTTTAATGGGTTCCTTGTTGATCCAAAATTTGTCCATGACTGCTCACCGAGGACAAATTAGATAGCAAAGGCCACACCACCTGTGGTGATGAAATGCTTTGTGAGTGCTGATTGGTATGTAGTTTGCAGGTTGTACACACTGTCACATGGCCGGCCAATCAAACCTCGCTATATCATCTCACCGCCAGCAAGAAGGATGCCTATTACACACTTATCTTGTAGATGGTGACCTCACTATTTGTCATTATTGGAAAAGTTCTATGGCCTATCATGATGCGCGCATTTTATCCATGCCATCCATCCATTTTTTAAGATTATTTTAGAGCATGAACCCAAAAATAAGGTATATTTAAATCTAAGGTGGACCACACCACAAGAAACTGCGTGATTGAATGCCCATTATTTTTAGGGATTACAAAAGTTTTGAATCAAGCTGATATTTGTGTTTTCTCTTCATTCAGAATTGTGTGACCTAATCATACAAAAGTTTTGATTCAAGCTAATATTTGTGTTTTCTCTTCATTTAGAATTGTGTGACTTAATTAACATATTAGATAACAAATAAACATTACAGTGAACCTTGAGAAATTTTTTAACCGCAGGTGTTCAATTACCACTGTTTTTTGTGTGACACGGTCTACTTGAGAACGATATCACTTCCCTTTTTTTTTTTCTAATGCCATGACATGTGCTGGTAAAATGAATGGATGGGTATATAAAACTATATTTGACACCTTGATTTAGTGGTAAATGGATGTATTTCAAATCCAAATAGCTGTCTTTTGCATTTGAGAGCCTTAGATTTGGAGGTGAATGGAATTTTTTTAAATCTATCTTCTTTTTTTTTTTTTTTTTTTTTTTTTTTATGTTTTTAAATCTCAACAAAATATTGAGATTTCAGTGGAATCTAAAGTTAATGCTTTTTTTTGGCCTCATCTTTAAAGGTAGGAGAGTCACACAAATAACAAAGATGTTTCTCAACTACTAATCCATTGGATACCTAGCACACTAATGACACCCCAAGACAATCCAATCATTGGGTGCAACACTAAACTCATATCAATAGAATGATCTGAACCATCCAAATAGTGTACATATAAATGGATGGTTAAAAGATATCGATGAGTAGCCTATTCATTATCCTTGCATTTGTGGCTCATCTAAGGCTAGAAAGTTCCTCCTTTTTTGCCAATGTATATAATCATTGTATCAAATATGACATAATAATAATAATAATAATTTGTGTTATGAAAGCTGATTTAGTTAATTAAATTTAAGTCCCATAAATATACTAAAGAATTCTAATACCTTCCAAATACAATCCCAAATAGGAAATTTGGATTTATGTGCATTTCAACCAAACACAAATGAAGATTGAGAATAACTTGATTCTAATGCAATTGAGATTTGGATTCCAGTGCATTGCAAATCCGAGCTCCCAAATGGGCTTTTAAGCTGCTCCAATTTTGGTCAAGTACATCATGGGGCTGGATTAATCAAACATCAAGTCTCACCGAATCCACTTTTTTTTCATTTACAACTTTCACAATTGGCTGAAAATCGATAATGATTACTTACATAGTTGGTTAACAATATAATAATATATAACGATTACTTGTAACTTTGGTGACATCACTAGCATTTGACATCGTTGATAGGACATCATCCTTTTGGCATATAAACATTAACAATTGTAATTTTATTTATTAGTTTACATGTGTATTTGATTCTTATACTTTCTTTTAACCAAACACCCTTTTGGCATATAAACATTAACAATTGTAATTTTATTTATTAGTTTACATGTGTATTTGATTCTTATACTTTCTTTTAACCAAACACACTAAAAGACACAATGATGGTTTCTTTTGAATTACATTAGAAATTATAAAACCAAACAATCCTCAAGTAAAAGAGGACTCCCGTGACAATTTTCACCATGAATAGTTAGGGGTGTACATCGAGTCGAACCAAGTCGAGCTGGCCTCAGCTCGACTCGGCTCGGCCACTAGCTGACCTCAGCTCAAACTCGGCTCAGCTCGGTCCTCGAGCTTGATTGGCTAGATCGGCTCGATTCGGTCAATAGCTTGGGCCAGCTCGAGCCGAGTTCGAGCCAAGATCGAGCCGAGTTTGCCACTAAGGTATTTTCACAAACACTTGAACTGCGCCTTCCAAATCTCATTATATTTGAGATAGCAGCAATAGTTTTATATTATTGGTATTTTATCAAACACCTTCTAAGCAATATAAAAATAAAGAAAAAAAGGGTGTTAGTGTCATATATATACCTTCCTTGCCACCAGCCACACTTCTTTGAGTCGTTTCATCAAACACTTCGTGAGCAACATCAATATCAAAGTAACCAAGTCATCAAACTGGTTCGATTCGAGCTGGGTTCCATCCAATTTGAGTAAAGCTGGCGCTAGCTCGAACTCGGCTCAAACTCATTTTCGAGCTCAGAAAATCAGCTCTACTTGGCTCGAATTGAATCGAGCTTTTTCAAGTCCAATCGAGCGAGCTAATCGAGCTAGTTCGGTTAGTGTACATCCCTATGAATAGTTGGGCCATGTTTTGATAATCCACACCATTAACCTATTAATTTTAATGGTGGATTGATAAATGTCCATAACTTACCAAAATTGGTAGATCCAAGGCAACTGTACTGGGATTTGTTGAGAGATGCAGTGTACCGATGGTCTAGATTAGCTAACCATGGAAACTTAAAACCCCATTACAGTAGGTAAAGAGTCAACGTCAATTGATCCATGACTGTACGGCAACGGTTATGTGATGTACGTATTTTATATCCACACCATTTATCTATTTTTCCAACTCACCTACCAAAATAATGGTGATTGAACATCCACTGTTAAAAACTTCTTAACGGCCACAAAAGATTTGGAACAAGGTAATATTTGTTTTTTAACTTCATTCAGGCACTTGTAACCTTATCAACATGTTAGATGGAAAGTAAGCATTATGGGATCCAAAATTTTTTTAATGGTGTGAATTTAATATCTATGGTTTCCCATCATGTGGTCCACTTTAAACTTGAATGTGATTATTATTATTTTTAATCTCATGCCCTTAAATGAGCAAGCAAAGCGAATTGACCGCGTGAATATAAAACACGTGTATCACGGTGGGCCCCACAGTCACGGATCCACCTGCCTCGTGGCGCAGATTAGGTACTACTCCCTCAGCGACCTATCCAGAGACGGACAGTCCTGCCAGAGCTCTGTGGGGCCCACCGTAACGTATATGTTTATCCTAGCTGTCCTTCCATTAATTTTCTAGTGCATAATCCTAAAAAGTTGGGAGATCTAAGGCTTGAATAGACCACACCACAGAAGTCAGTGATGACAATGACGTCCACCGTTGAAACCTTACCGTGATGTTTATTTGCCGTCCAACCTGTTCATGAGGTCAGATATACCTGTAAGAAGGAAAAATATAAATATAGGCGGCCTCAATAGGTTTTCAATGGTAGGCATTTCATCCCTACCGTTTCTTGTGATGTGGTCCACCTGAGCCTTAGATTAGCCTCCTTTTTTAATTCATGCTCTAAAGTTATCTTTCAAAATGAATGGACCGCGTAGATAAAACACATACATCAAGAAGGGCCCATAGAGCCCCTGCGAGGAGCGTCCGTCTCTAGATGGGTCCTGGTGCTGGTATTACCCAATTCGCCCCACCTTGTGGTTCACGTGATCCACCGAATCCGCGTCCTTTCAATGCCTTTTTACCGAATGGCGCAGCGGATTAGGCGCAACTCCGGATTCACTCAAGATGCACCAGCCATTACTGTGGGCCTCATCTTGACGAATGTATTCTACATCTACACCGTCCATCTGTTTTTTCAGACATCTCTAGAGGCTGAGAAAAAATGTATTCTACATCTACACCGTCCATCTGTTTTTTCAGACATCTCTAGAGGATGAGAAAAAAATCAAGCAGATCCCAATTTCAGGTGGGCCATACCATGGAAATAGTTGTGAATGACTATTAAAAGTTTATTATGGGTCATAAAAGTTTTGGATCAAGCTGATATTTGGTTTTTTACTTCATCCAGATTTATGTAACCTTAACAACAGGTTGGATGGAAAATAAACGTCATACAAACATTAAGTTGAGCTTCAGGAAGTTTTTAACGGTGGGACGTTCAATTACTGAAATTTCCTATAGTATGATCCATAAGATTCGGTTTTTTTTTTTTTTTTTTTTTTTTTTTCCACTTTTGGAATACTGACTTAAAATAATTTCATAAAATGGATGGACAGCGTGGATATAGAATAAATACATCAATGTGGGCCCCATGATAAGTGCCGCACCGTCTTGAATCAGGCCGAGGCCGCACTAATTCGCTATTAAGAAGAGTTCGATTTACCTCTGTTGCACCTCAGCATCTGCCCGTTGCCACCCACTAGGGCCCACATGCTAAAATAGTCTGCTGATTTAAATCATTTATATTATCTTTACTAATGTATATAAACTATTATTCCATAATGGTAATTTATTTAATGATACCAGCCTTTGATTTTTAGAGTTAAATCCGAGCCATTGAACATCTTCTTTCAATTTCTAGAATTTCATCATCTTTTTAGAGTTATTTTTTAAAGGTTATTCATAAATTGTAGATGACACAAAATGGACGGTTCCGATTACCAGGATACTAATTATATGTGGCCCCCAGTAGATGGCTGCATACAATGCATCATGAACGGCCACGGACGTAAAACAAAATCTGGTCGTGGAATCCAGATCAACCCCACCGGCTGCGTTTAGGAGCCCACCCATAGGACTGCAAACCGTCTCCCAGCGAGGATTCGCACGAATCTTCGCGGATGGTATTGCCTGCGACAGTTGGGCCACCTTGATGTTTGTGAGAAATCCGCTCCATTCATCCATCTTTTCAGATCATGTTACAACATTGAACCAAACATAATGCAGATCCAAAACTCAAGTGGGCCTCACGACTGAAACACCCTACCGTTGAAATATTCGTGGGTCACAGACGTTTCAGCCACTACTTTTGTGTTTTCAGTTCATCCTGAGTAGGAATGACCTTGTGAAGGGTATGGATGTCATGTATGCAAACATTAAGGTGGACCTCAAGGAGGTTTCAACAGTAAAGGCCTACTTAATTTTCCACTCAAGTCGCCACTTAATCTTGAATGGGCCTCATTTTTTAGGCTGATTAGAAAAACCAACAGATGGACAGAGTAGATTTCTCGCGAACATCAAAGCAGCACCACCGAGTGTCCTGTCACATGCTGTCGCATGGGACGCGGATTTCCTGGCAAAGCCTTTTGCAGAACTTCCTGCGAAAGGATACTCGGGCACACTGCGATGTTTGTTAGAAATCCAACCCGTCTGTCCGTTTTTCGACATCATTTTAGTGCATGCGATCAAATAAAAGGCGGACCTAGTACTTAAATCGGCCACACGAGAGGAAACAGTGGGGATTTAGTGAACACCTTTGAAACATTTATATAACCACAAAAGTTTGGTATCGGTGTAATTTTATGGTGTTTTCACTTTATCTCAGTGAAAATAACCTAATAAACGGTTTGGATGGCTTATGAACATCAAGGTGGAGCCTAGGAAGGTTTCAACGGTAGGCATTCCTTTCCTCACTGTTTCCTTTCGTGTGTCACATTTGAGTCTTGGATCCTCCTCATTTTTGGTATTAAATACTAAAATGAGCTCGAAAAACGGTTGGACGGGTTGGATTTCTCACAAATATCGTAGTGGGCCCCACCCAGAATCCTTTAGCAGGAAATCCGCGTCCTGTGGAGGCAATCGGCGTCCCTCCTCCGCCAGTGAAGTAGCGTAGGACTTCACACGTTGGATAATAGATCACCGTAGTAATGTTTTGTAAAACTCGTATCATTACTCTTTCTTTTTTATTAGATAGTGATTGCTATTAAATTCGTATCATTACTCTTTCTTTTTTATTAGATAGTGATTGCTATTAAATTGCAATAATTCTTTGGAATCACCCCATGAAACTAATAGATGGAAGTATGTTAAGGTGGCGTGCTTTCGTGGGCCCATCAGAATGTCTGTACTATATCCACATCATCCATCGGTCTTGCGTGATCATTTCATTAAATGGGATAAAAATTGAGGTAGGTTCAAAGAAGACATTAACCACACCGTAGCTTGCATGGGGATTACATGCCTACCGTTGAAAACTTCTTAGAGTCATAGAGGTGTTGGATCAAGCTCATTTTTGGAGATACGCTGTAAAATGATTTTGCAAATGGATGGATGGTATAAATATAATACATATCAACGAAATCACATCTAAGTGTATTGAGCGAGCAAAATTACCATACATGTGAAAAACAAACCATACTCGTCATTTTGGTTTCCTTATACTACCGTAGCAATGGTAATCATTACTTCTTCTTCTTCTTCTTCTTCTTCTTCTTTTTTTAAATAAATAATTAAACCACAGTTTACAACACATTAGTATCGTGATCACTAATCCAAACAGGCCATTGTGGAGGAAGCAGATTACCTAATGTCGCTCAAAGAGGAGCGTGTCAACTCCTCAAGCCCCGGAACGCGTGAACGGTTGGAAGGAGAAGGAGATCAAAGTTAACGCGGCCCACAATTAGGGCTGAAAGTCTGGCAAGTTGGTGCTCAACTCTTGCACAACCCAATGTTCCTGTACCTCAACCCTAACCCAACCCAACCCAACCCAACCCAACCCAACTTCAGGTTGTGAATTCTCAACCCAAGCCAACGCAAACGGAATGGTCCGGTGAATACATGCTAATATTTTTGTTATTACATTAGTCTATTATATTTTAAAACTTTTGTTATTTTTTATACCTATGATTTTATTATGTATATAGTTATTTAATGTAAAGAACTTGAAAAAAAAAAAAAAAAAAAACAAACAAGTTAAAATATAGGACAACTACTCCTTTAAAAGCCGTGTTGTGTAGCACGCAATCTATGTGGCAAAGAGAAATCGAGCAAATCTTGTTAGCTTTAGTCATCGGAAACGACGTGGACTAGTGAGACACGATGGCATTGGAATTTCTCGTGCCTTCAACATAGACGATACACACTCAATTATAATTTATAAGTAACATATATTTTGATCGAATTCAAGTTGGGTCAGGTAACCCGAGACCTCAACTCGAGCTCAACCCAAGTTTTATTGGGTTGGTGTTTGTATAGCCCAAGCTCGAGATCGAACCCGATACATCCTGCTCGAGCCCAACCCAATGTCAGGTTGGTCATGGGTCGATCGGGTTAAACTCGCCCAACTTTTATCCCTGCTCATAATGATGTATTGAAAATGAGAGCTAGCGATGTCATAGAGAGGGTGAATAGGACAATGCCAAATAATCGAAATAAAAGCGGAATATATAAAGAATATAGAATCTCAATCGGCCAAGTATTAAAATCTTCATTTCAAATAATTCATATGACAACCTTCACCTAAAATATTATGTAGGACAACCTTATTTCACGAATGTCTTTCAAATCAAAATTTCAAACTAGCAAGATATGATAAAGTAATTACAGCATTCACCACAAAAATGAAATAAATAACATTCAACACAAAAAAGAATAAAGCATTCACCACAAGGCATAAAGAGTTATAGCAGTTCGGTGCTTAAAATAACCACACCTACTCTACTCCCAAAATTACTACCCTTGAAATTTTGGCTTTAACTATAACAAAGTTTTCACAGGTTTACTTTAACAACCTTATACAATTACTTGTGATTTTCACGGGCTCACCATAATAAAATCCCTTTTGTGATTTTCACGGGTTATCACAATTAAAAACCCACTTTGTGATTTTCATGAACTATTACAAATTAACCCACTAAGATTTTCACAGCTTGTCTCAGAAAAACCTAAATGAAATAAAGTAGTAAAGAACTTATCTTCAAATGCCGATTCAAAAACGTAGTAAAATCTTGTAGCAGAAGAACTTTTTTGAATGTAGAGGAGACAATATTCATTAAAAAAAAAAAAAGTATAGAGTTCTATAATATTTTAAAAAGGAAAAACCTAGTGGCTACTTGATTCAATTATGTTAGATCTCAAGAGGAGTATAGATTACTATTTAAACTAAGATTGAAATGATCTTGAGAAAGAGAATTGAATAAGCTTAAAAAAATTATAAATACTACACAATTAGCTTGCTGAGGACCTAAGCTTATCTCTTACTTGCAGAAGGTTTAAAGTGATTTTTCGTTGTAGTTTAGAATGAGAGAAGGCTTCTATTTATAGCCAAATATATTGAAAATTCGGCTAGCTTAAGAATAGCTTCGGCTAGTCGAATTCCACTGGATTCGTTCCAACGACTATCGGATAGCGCGAGATAAGATTTATCCAAAATTTGGCTAGCCCGAGATGAAATTCGGCTGGCTGAATTCCCGCAAATTTCAAAGAAATGCATTGTTGGAATTTGACCCAAACTTCACTCGGGCTGGCCGAATTTCAAGTTTAGGATAGCCAAACCAAAAGTTAGGTTGACCGAATTTTCAACAGAATTTGATTTTAAGCTCGAACTTGAAGTTAGGTTAGCCGAGAAAGCTAAGTTGGTCGAACTAGAAGTTAGGCTGGCCGAACTCCTGAACAAATACAATATAAATAACCCAAAATGAATGAATTTTTGAAAGAGCCGTTAGGTCTTTTTTAGGGTTATACCACCTGTGTTTTAGCAAATACATGGGATAACTTGTCTTGAAATCGGGCGACGACTTCTTGAGACGATAAGCCGATCTTGAGCTGATGTAGAGTAGTTGTGATTTCAAACTTGCGATCTAACTTGTAACACTTTTGTCTTATGAAAATTGACAATCAATGTGTGCTAAACACATAAATACTTACATGTATCTATTATATCCACACCATTCATCCATTTGGCGAGATCATTTCAGTGCATGATCCAAAAAATGAGTCATATCCAAAGCTCAAGTGGACCACACCACAAATAACAGTGGGGACAATGATTCCCACCGTTAAAACATTCGTAAGGCCAACATAATGTTTATTTTCCATCCAATCTGTTCATAAGGTCACACAGACCTGAATGAAGAGGAAAAACAAATATCATATTGATCCAACCCCAAGAAGATTTTAATGGTAGACGGTTAATCACCCACTGCTTTCTGCAGTGTGGTCCACTTGATGTTTGGATCTGTCTTATTTTTTGGCTCAAGCCTTACAATGAGCTTGCTAAAGTTTTGATATAACATGTACCTCATGGCGGGGCTCACTGAATTTAGTGATGTCATGTCACGCTTTGGAATTCGACACGTGAGTACGAATACTCTCCGAGTTCTCAGGTATGAGCTTAAGAGAAATGCACGTGTGTTCTCATTCAGCTTCACATTCATCCATACATAAATAATTAGAGCAATACATTTCAACTTAGTAGATCCAAAGTAAGGTAGAGATAACAAAACAAAAAATATGTGACTAATAATCAAAATATATAATTCCAAATGTGATACCACCCAAATGAGAATTATATAAATCACAATAATTGCAACATAAATAGAAAATACAACTATCAAGCGGGAAAAAGCTAAAGATATACTAGAACACCCCGAGGGCACCACCAACTGGTCATATTCCTCGGTCATCTGCATATGTCAAATAAAATGTTTCAAATGGAAACATAGTAAATAAATATCCACAAGATTATACTCGGGACATTTTAGTGATAAGTCGATTCACAACAAATACACATTCATACATGTAATACCCTTAAGCATATTACCTCTAACGCACAAATACTGAGTAAGTTACACATGTTATTAACACAACCAGATACAAGTAATGATGATATAACAAAACAAACAGTTTCCAAATCTAGTTATTAAGTGCATTAATGCTACGATGAGATGATGTGTGATAATCACAATCTAATACTCCCCTAATAAGCGACTTCAACGCCTATTTCACATAAGGCTAGCACTCCTTCAACAAGGGACTTCAACGCCTATTTCGCAACCACCTATCCTATGATATGCATGATTAGCCAAGTGATTATTAATCCCAATTCATATAACAAGTTGACGAATTTAGGATATCGTCATTATGTCACGAGTTATTATCTGGATCACATGTCTCGTTGCAGCACGTAGAGACTCCTCACCAGTGTCCCTTAATCCATTTTAGGGTTCATCACTTAAGGACAAGCACAAATAATGTAAGTGTTGTCACCCAAACACAAATGTAACGAAATCACGACATCAATTCCATTTACAATACGATAGACTCATGGACTTTACAAGTGCTCAATAGTTATTACGGGGAGACTCATTACCCAATTTTATACCAATACGGTAGGCTCGTCACCCCAATTTTTTACCAATATGACAGACACGTCACCCCGGCATAGGTCGACAGCTCGGATACGGTATCCTATACCATCATGCCCGGCTCATGAGTCTTTGTAAGATCGTAATGTATTAATGATTATGAGTATACTTAAGTCAATGATAATAGTGGTATCCTAGATTCTATCGAATATTATACAATCGGCAAGCATAAGAATGATCGAGTCTTGCATTAAACTGATGTGATCGATTATGGAGGAGCCCAGACAAACCGACATTAGGTGCAAGGCATCTTGTGTAGTTCCAAATATTGTTGATCATCCCTGTTCAACTTCGGCGAGCCATATAAGTCTAGGATAGCCACCCTAAAGCGGGCTATTCGCTTATTTAAATAATTTGTAAAGCTCGATCCACCACACAACAATTTGAATTTATCAATTACATAAACATAATCATAAAAAATTAAATACCACAACATGATATACCAATTGAGCACATGTATGAATCAGTACAATCCAACAAACATCAATACACTCCAACCTATATCAACACATGATAATTGAACACATGTACAATTCAGTGCAATTCAATCTACATTAACATAATTCAATCCATATAAACATTTCCTAACATTCGATATCGAAGAGTTCTAATATTAGGAGTTTTATATCATTCAATTTATTGAACATATTATTAACCAAATAGCAAATAAACACATTTAATCGTCTAAAATTTTATGTAGAAGCTTGAGGGTAGATCTTTACCTTAGAGTCGAAAATCTTCAATTCAGATGCGGCCCTAGTATCGAAAAATTAGGAAAAATGCTCTAAACCCTAATTCATTAACAATTTCATTGTTAGTAACGTGAATTCTAACCTTATTAGACTTTAATCAAGAGTTAAGGGTTTTTACCTAATTTAATTCGAGTAAACCCTAACTCGATTTGATGAGTCGGGGCTTGGAATTGACGTACCACGACATCCACATGGGGTCACGCCCAAATACGGCTTCCGGAATAGCATGAGTCACATCTAATCGATTGTCAGAATCCCAAGTCTTAGAATGAACAAACCCAAGAGTTGAAGTTTTAGGGGAAAACACTGATTCCTAAATCAAATAGAAGAATCTATGTAAGATACATGAAATTCATCATTAAGAAGCTTGAACCAGAAGGTAGGATGCAAATCTTACTTCCAATCACAAGTGGAAGTGGATTCAGTTGAAGAAACGGTAGCTCTTAGGGTTTTCGTTGAGAGGAATCCGCGAAAGTAATACCAAGAACCCCTTTCTCTCCCTCTCATTCTCTTTCTTTTTCTCTTTTTCTCTTTCTCTCATTTGATAAGGAAATTTTGTATGGGGAGAGGAGGAGTGAAATAAATGGATATTTATAATGTTAGATGTGGTGCAAATGGCCCTATGCATAGGTACTTACTTTATAACCATATGAGAGGTTATTTCTATCTTTTGGGGCCCACTAGGAGATGTACAAATCAATCTACGACATATGATAGTTTCTCTAATTGACGATCTACGCAAAGCTTCAATTGCCTCGCATATCGGACATACTGATCAACAGTTATGATCAAAAGTCAGTTCGACAGTTATTGATCATCGATCGGGGTCACGATTATATAGATGTGTGTAGGATATTACTTTATATTAGCGTCCTAAGTTTTGTTGCAATCTAACGGCCCGAAAATCACAACTTCAGAAAAGGTTGAAGGTGGACAATTAACTTAAGTTCATGTTGATTTCAGCCCAGCCTCACACAACACATGTGTTGTCTTTCAGCTCCAAATTGAGCAATTCCATGTGCTGCCTTGGCTCAACATCCGCGATGGAGTTAAGCCTAACAAGACAAACATCTTTCTATAATTTCGAGTTCAACGGCCTACTAACAAGTAACCTAGAGTTAGTTTGGTTAATCAGAGCATTTTTGAAATGAACTGGGCATTGAGATTTCTTGTGCACAACAACTAGAGTTTGAATTGGCTAAGTTCATGGTGCGACCTATTTGTAATTAGCGGAAATGATGATTTGGCTTTAATCACCCTAATCGAGAACCTTAATACAATTATAAAACTACTTGAATTAGTAAAATATATTAAAAATAAAAAATTATAATTTAATCATAGATGACAATTCCTAATATGATTAGAAGCAATTCTTAAGAAGACACCGAGTACAAAAATTCTAAGATGAAAATATGTGCGGTCCATCGATAACGTACAATTGCAGAAATTTTCAATTTTAATATGTCAATTACTTGTAATGTTTTCAGCACTTTTAATTACTAGATTATTTTTATAATTTTTTGAGTAATTCATCAAGTCCATTTTAACCCCACCAAATTTCATTCCACCTCAATGTACATGCTGTATATTCAAGTCGCCTATCAATTTTCCAAATCATTCTAAGGCATGTCCCAAAAATTAAGCAAATCTAAAGTGGACTGTACCATAAGAAACATTGGTAATTGAAAGCTCACCGTTAAAAACTTTTTGAGAACTGACCACATACATTCAACGGTAGAATAAATTGTGGTGCAATCAGTACAATGAAAACGGTAGACCACACCAAGAGGGTGACCTTTCATACCCAATCAAGACCGTCCAAAGTTGTGAGCCCAGCACTTCATGAACGCGTATTTCCTGCAAAAGCCTTTGGCATGAACTTCCTAGGACGGAAAGTTAGGTGGGGCCACACTGATGCTTGGGAGAAATCCATCCCATTCATCCATTTTTTCAGATCATGTTAGGCCATGGGTCAAAAAATGAGACAGATCCAACTGAAGTCGGCCGCATAGCAAATAGTGAGGATTGAACGTTCACCGTTTAAACTTTCATAGGGCCACAGACGTCTTGATCAGGTTAATATTTTTGTGTTCAGTTCATCCCAGTAGAAATGACCTTATGAACCATATCCATGAAATAGAAACATCACAGTGGCCCCCAAAGCATCTCCATACCCACTTCTCCGGTTGTGCGGTCATCATTTCTGAGCTTGTCCTAATATGATCCGAAAAAAACATATGGACGGAGTGGATTTCACGAGCATCATGGTGGACCCCACCTTCTTTCACAGGAAATCGGCGTCCTCGTGCACCAAATACGAGCTACAGTAAAATGGGCGCAGCTTGGTTTCAAGCAAGAAAATCTTTACTTTTCAAGTTTTAACTGCAGGCCTCGCGTCTACCTTCAAAAAGGAGCAGGCCACATCATACGTGCGCTGTAATCAAGGGTTATTTGCCCACCAGAAGTATAATCTAAAATGACCAAAAAAAAAAAGAAAAAAAAAAAGAGAAAGAAGAAGACATCCTAACGGGCTTAAAACCGGGTTTGGATGGATCAGACCTGCCCGCCCATTTACTAAATGGGTTCGGGTCAGGTCGGGTCAGGCCTAATGTAAAGGAAACTAGATCCAGACCCATTTACCAACTGGGTCTGTTGTTGGACCCAGACCTGTACCATTAACAAACGGTACACCGTCGGGTCTGACCCATTTGCAGGCAGCCCTAGTCCTGATTAACTAAATATATACCAATAAGAAGATATTGACTTTTCAAGCAACTAGATTTTGTGACTTAGAACTACCAACAATAGATGCCACAATTTGGCAGGATTACGTTGAATTAGCATAAGCCACGTGTACAACTCTGGAGCGCATGTGTATCAAGCATCAGACTCCCCTGTACATTAACTGCCAAGAGAATCAGTTCTTTTATGCCGTTGATTGACAAAGGAATTTCTCATAATTTACTTTTCTTATATCTAATGTAGACATTTGAACTACCTAACCAGACAATGTACTCTAGAAAGGCCACAAATCACCCCAGAGGGACCTACGAGCCTGATGGTGCAATGTAGGATTCTTACTCTGTGTGATGACAACACGCTCAAATGAGCCTTCCGACCCGTCCCGATTGGTTGAATGACATACATCCATCGCTACCTGCTTACCCCTCCGTACAGGTGTGAAGATAATGCGGCCCCAACCACTTCCAAGACCAGCATGGGCTGTTTCTTCCTCTTCTTCAATTTCTTCATGCTCGTTCGGAGTGTCCGCTTCTGTAATGTCAGAGGCGTAGGCCATTCGATCCTCTTCGTATGGAATATCCTCGGCTTCAGATATGAACTGGTCCTCTATTACATAAGTAAAATCAAACATCATGATGAGCATCTGCAGGATTCTACCATATTTAAGGGACCTGAACTTAAAAATTTTAAAATCACAATAATAGCATGTCAGCTTAATGGGTTATCCAGAAGCAGTTCATCAGTTGAGTCCAAGTGCATTTAAGCAGATACATCGCATGCATTCACACAAGCAGTTCAGATTTCGATAATAACTCAAGATTAAGCAGCACAAGTGAAAAGAAACAGGAAACTACCGAAATCAATCTCAAGATCTTCAGGATTCCGTTTGGCATGCTGTTCCTTCAGAGTCTCGAATTTCATGCCATCAAGAGGCCAAGCTTCCCTATTTAAAGCAACAAGACCATCAGCTATGAAATTGAATTTCTAAGAAAATTTTCAAAGGGAAGATGCATTTACCATTATACCCAAATATAATATAAATCTCTAAGGGACTCTCAATAGAGATGCTCAATGCAGTCTCCTAACCAGTTTGTGGCAATGTATCACATAACCATTGTAAAAGTAAGATATTGTAGGATAATTCGCATGTATAATCTGGCCAGTGTCGAACGTAGTTACTAGGGAATTCATTTGCCCTCACAACTTGTCAAATTCTAAGCTTCCTGCATGCAGGTAACTATAATGAAGAATGTTGTTAAATCAGACTTTTCTGGCATCCTTCTTGCAGCATGCCCCATACCCCATCTCTCGGTCTAGCAATGGTGCTGTGAACGATGGAGAAATAGGAGCTAGTTTTTTCGCCTATCGAGAGAGTGCTTATGCATGCAACTGAAAAGCTGAATCATGTAGATAGGCAAGGGTAGGCCAAGGTGTTCCGTATCCGTTACGATACGGCCATAAAACCAATATGTATATGTAACAGCCATGATTATTACATGATATGGGGTGAAATGGGATAATTGGTTTTTTTTTTTTTGATCTTGTCGACTGTTATAGAGGCCATAACAGCCGTTACGGTGCATAATGACCGTTACAGGGTAACAGTCGAAAAAACGGCCACTTGTTTTTTCTATATAAATCCATTTTTTCTCATTTTCCCACATTTCTCATTCCAAAAATTTTCTTACATCATTCTACAATAAATTTTGATCACTCGTACTATAGTTTTTAATATTAAAATAGTCTATTGAAGCGATTTGGGTGAATAGAAGCTCCTATCTCCAAGGGCCCTTTTTTCAAAAAAATAAAAAATAAAGTGGTACACATGGATTTTTTTTCCCAATTTCTATTTCTAAAGCTTGATTGTGATGTATAAAGATTAGAGACGCATAACTATGTTCATAAATTCACCATACAACCCAATACAACACTCACCAAGGAGTGGACTGTTACGCTACCATAAATATGAAGACATATTTGGAATATTTACATCATTATAGATTTTTTAGAATTTTTTGGGCAATTTTTTTTGAATCGTTACGGGAGTTGTAACAGTAGTTATGCCACCTGTATCAACCCTTACGACCAACAATTGTGTCAGTAACGATGGTGACTGTTACGGCCACCGTTACCTATACGGAATACCTTGGGCCATGAGTATTTTGTTTTGCCAATCAGACATGTCTGACAATCATTCCTTGTAACATGTTGGAGGTTCTAATTCTTCCAATCGAAGACCAACTGCATCCATCTCTTCTTAAAGAATATGTGAATGATCAAGGCCAAAAAAGAGGAATAGATGAAGTGTAACGCCCGTGAAAATTTAATGATAATAAAAAAATAAAAAAATAAATAAAAGATTTTTTTTAAAAAAATCTTATCCCTATCTTATCTCTCACTATATATATATATATATATATATATATATATATATATATATATATATATAAACCTCCCTGTATCCCTAAAAAAAAAAAAAAGGGTACCCTGCGACAACTGAGAAAGGAAGATAGTATTTTGGATAGCTTAGATCAGGTATGTCTATCGTCTTTCTTTTAGTATTTTTATGCATTTAATTTGACTCGATCTATGCAATGAACGGTGTGGATCGGCCACACGTTTATTGTATTCGATTATGGGTAGATATGATGTAAATGTGATGGAAGTGTAAAATTCTATGAGAAATTTCTAATTGTGATTGGTGTGCACCTAGTTGAATCAGATTAGATCTATACGGATCATACGATCCCTAAGGCCAAAATATACAAGGGCCGTAATTTCCAGATCAAACTGACTATCAGATGGGCCACATTAGTCAGATCTAGAAATGGTTAATAAGGAAAGCTTAGATTTCTGTGCAAGTGTTGGTATCACTTGGCGTAAAAGGTCAAGATGGGCCATCAGTGTATGTGTGGTTGGATCCACACCATTTATCTAATGTGTAGAGGCAAAACATGACAAGACCTCAAGAATCTGAATGATCTAATCATCCAATGGGCCACCCCGATCAAGCAAATTCCATTTAATTTTATAATCTTAAAAAGAAAATAAAAGATAAAAATCTAATTAGAAATTTTAATTATTTGATCATTTAGGGTTGGCCACCTAGGATGTTAATCAAAGGTGGGTCCCACCATGTAATAAAACTAGATGAATAATAATATTGTTGATATAATTGATAGGATCTTGGAATTCAAACTAAATTATCTTGTGGAGTCTATACTACCGGACTCAGGTGAGTAACTCAACATGTCTCATGATTCATTGGAATTAAAATAAATTAATTGTGATGGTTTGATTGATTGATGTACTGATTTGAGTGTTTTGTTACAATATTATATGATGCGGTAAATTATTTGCTAATCTGTGCCAAATTGCATGAAATTATAATTGTACGTTGAATTTATTTAACAAGACAAGTATCTATGGCAGTTATGAAAATGATCAATGTTGTTAAATAGCATATGCGATCGTGTGCGATTGCATATGCCTGTGTGCATACCTTAAAAAAAAAAAAAAACATTTTTCAAAAAATTTAAAAAAAATTAGAAAAATTGGGATAAATTAATAAAAAAATGAATAAATTATTATATGTCATTGGCTCTTGAAATACATTTAATTTAAGTAAAATAAAACCAATTACATAATGAATTAAATATTAAGTCATCATTCATCAACAATTCTACATTCTACAATATAGTTAACTTAACATTTAACAAATATGAAATATCAACATTCAACATTCAACACTACATATACATCAACGATCAACATCAACACACTTAGTAAACAAAATGAAGAAGTTATTTATTTATTATTCATCTAATCATATACTACATAAATTGATCTAGTTGCCATTGTGGCATATCACCACCAAGTCCACCACCACCACCATCATCATCATCATCATTCGAGTCATCTCCTTCTTCCACATACACTTCTTCTTTCATTTCTTCATAATCTGTACGTACTAATACTTCATCAACATCCAATGGTGGATGATCTTCAGCTTGATCATCATTATCACCATCTCCTTCTTCAATGGGTTGACAACTACTACTCGCCCCCCAGCTCCCCCCCCCCCCCCCCCCCCCCCCCCCCCCATCTTTCGCCTTCGAGTGATACTACCTTCACTAGGTGTCGATCCGTATGCGGCATCTTCAACTTGTGCCCATGTCAGGTCCTCTCCAGCAAATAACGGATTCTCTGTCTCTACAAGTCACTCGTTATCTGCATCCAACTCATCTAAGCAGATAGGGTCAAAGAGACCGGGCTTTTCTTTCCTAGTTTGGAATCGTTCTCACAATTTTTTATTGTATTGAACGAAAACCAAGTCGTTGAGCTTTTTTTGCGCCAGGTGATTCCTTTTCTTGGTATGAATCTGCATGAAAGAAAGCACATTTGGCATTAACTATTTACGTAATTAATTTAGCTTAGGCCACCTTACACTAAAAAATTGAAGTTTACAATTACTAAACAGTTTAAACTTATTGCTTCGAACGTGCTCCAATTGTGCTCACAACCACTGACAGAACACGTGAGTCAAAGAATCCTCATAGCCAGCTTCTTTAGAGTTGGATCCTTCCTGTTCGGGTCCACTCCATAGGCAGCCCACCAGTCGGCTGAGAAAAACAGTTTAAGTAGGTTAGAGACACTTTATAGAAAAACTATTTGTAAGACACTAAGGCTGACTGACATTCATAGTATTTACTGGGTAATTTCATTTTCAGATGCCTTATTACGATATCTCTTGAAAATATCCCCTCACTTTTTGTGTAGAAGTCCAGCAAAGTTGAGATCTTGTCCTGTTCTCCTCTATCTGGAATCATTCCTTCCAAGACATTAATAAATCCAACCATATGCATAGTTAGTGCTTCTGTTGGATTAGCAGAAGCGAATAAGCAGGTTGAGTTAAGGATATAAGCAACCAAATACAATGGAGATGACATTTGGCTGACTCATTTCTATCTATAATATCTAAAATTGGCTTGTAATCACGGTCTCTATAGTTAAAATGGTCCATGATCTTATTTTTCGCCCTCTCCATCGCATCATATATGTAGCCCATTGCAAGCTTCTCATCCCCGTCCACCAATCGCAACACAGTGACCAAGGGATCGGATGCTTTTAACGCCTTTACCACTCGTGTCCAAAACTTTGAGAAAAGATTGTTTGTTGAACCTGTTTCCCTTCAGCCTTCTTTGACCAACCATATGCATAGTTAGTGCTTCTGCTGGATCAGCAGAAGCGAATAAACAGGTTGAGTTAAGGATGTAAGCAGTCAAATACAATGGAGATGACATTTGGCTGCCCCATCTTCTATTTATAATATCTAAAATTGGCTTGTAATCACGGTCTTTATAGTTAAAATGGTCAATGATTTTATTTTTCGCCTTCTCCATCGCATCATATATGTAGCCCATTGCAGGCTTCTTATCCCCGTCCACCAATCGCAACACGGTGACTAAGGGCTCGGATGCTTTTAACGCCTTTACTACTTATGTCCAAAAACTTTGAGAAATGATTGTTTGTTGAACTTGTTTCCTTTCAGCCTTTTTGACCAACCATATGCATAATTAGTGCTTCTGCTAGATCAGCAGAAGTGAATAAACAGATTGGGTTAAGGATGTAAGCAACCAAATACAACGGAGATGACATTTGGCTGCCCCATCTTCTATCTATAATATCTAAAATTGGCTTGTAATCACGGTCTCTATAGTTAAAATGATCCATGATCTTATTTTTCGCCCTCTCAATCGCATCATATATGTAGCCCATTGCAGGCTTCTCATCCCCGTCCACCAATCACAACACAGTGACTAAGGGATCGGATGCTTTTAACGCTTTACCACTTGTGTCCAAAAACTTTGAGAAAGGATTGTTTGTTGAACTTGTTTCCCTCCAGCCTTCTTTGACCAAGGCCCACTTGTAAAATCGGTCGACACTACAAAGCTTCCAAGTTCTGATTTCTTTGCATGTAATCTTTGTAGTGTTAAAAAGGCTGTAGCGAAACAGGTGACTACTGGACATAACAAGTTACCCCCAATGTGTTTTCTCATTCGACTAAGAAGAATGACGTATTTGTACATAAAGACCGTGATTCTTCTAGCCCTTGCAATCACATTTATAAATAATCTACCTATATCTTCTAACATAAGATCAACACAATCGACCGCACAGGGGGTCCAAAATAAACGTCGCCTCTTCTCTATAAGAAGACGACCGACCATTACATATGAGGCTGCGCTGTCTGTAATTACTTGTATAACATATTCTTCACCTATTTTTTCAACTACATTATCTAGTAAGCTAAATAAATATTCTCCTGTGTGTGAATGGCCCGATGCATCCATGGACTTCAAGAACATTGTCCCAGCTGGACAATTTACCAAAAAGTTAATGAGAGACTGACCGGATCTATTGGTCCATCCATCGGCCATTAGTGAACACCCATATGTTTTCCATGATTCCTTATATTCAGTTATGAAGGATCGTGTATATTCAACTTCAGTTTTCAGGCATGTCTCTCTCATTTCATGATATGAATGAGGTTTAAGCCCAAGTCCAAATTGACCTATAGCCTCAACCATTACTTTAAAGATTCTCGATTAAACGACGTTGAAAGCAATGCCGGTTTGGTAAAACCACTTAGCAATATATTGAATGGGCCCTTTCCCTCTACCCCTTTGGTCGATCACATCCTCGGGGTGTGGTCTACACTATCTATCCATGAGCCCATGCCCTCGGGCTCTTTTCGAGACCATTGGTTGTACTTGTGGTCTAGACCGGCCTGTCGAAGTAGGAGTGAGACTAACTTTATCTACATTAACTACGTTTATATCTTCGTATGCATCTTGTTCCAAAAATTCCTCCTGCCGTAGGGCACTATCGCATCTCTTTCTTGACTGTTTTTCCATATACTCCATGATCTCCCTTCGGATTTCTGGAGTAATTTTGTCGCATGCTTTTGCATTTGACCCTGGTAAATGTGCAAAGTGTTGCTTGTGCCTTACAATGCCACCAGAACTCACATACCTACACAACTCACATACTATGTGAGTCTTTTCCGTAACATTATGGTAGTGCCCATACTTCCAACCCAGGTCATTCGATTTGGGTTTCAAAGAGAAAGATTGGGAAGAAGACATTATGTTGATGGTGTGTGTATTGATTGCTAGTAACCTAGTACTAAAAAGTAACTAGAAAGTAAACTAAAAAGTAAAAACTAAAGTAAGAGACTAAGAGTAAAGAGACTAAAGAGATGGGACTAGGGAGAGGGAGGAGAGGGAGAGAAAGAGAGAGAGGGAGAGAGAGGGGGAGAGAGAGAGTTACACACACACACACACACACACACACACTTACACTTGTAGTATACTAGTATTAGTCTAGTAGAAACTAGAAAGGGAGAGGGAAAAGAAAAGGAGATGCAGAGAGAGAGAGAGAGTTGAGTTACACTTGTAGAAAGGGAGAAGAAGAGGGAAAAGAAAAAGAGAAAGAGAGAGAGAGTTGAGTCACACTTGTAGACTTGTAGAAAAGAGAGGGGAGATAGAGAGATTTACACACAAACAAAATTACAATTACAAATTTAAAAAGAGGTTCCAAATTCTTCAATCTTCACTTCTTGTCTAAGTTGTCTTCTCTTCATTGTCTTCTCTTCATCTTTACCTTAAGTCCTTGACCCTTGACTTGAGTCTTGATCTTGATTCTAGAATTATGTAGAATGTAGACTTGTGAAGTTGTGTTGTTGTAAGTTGTAACACTAAGTCACTAACACAACACTAACTTGTAACTTGTAACAAAGTACCAAACAAACTAAAAAAAATTGTTAGAACTTAAAGTTGTTAGAAAACTTAGAACTTAGATATTATGAAACTTTAAGAGAGAATGAGATAAAAAGAGAGATATATAATAGATTAGAAACTAGAATGAGAAAGTGGTGGGTGTGTTGTGTAAATATTTATAACTTGGAAAAATTAGAAACTAGAAAGAGAGTTTAATTCAATGGATGGAGAGCTTGGTTGTCTTGTAATGTCTCTTGAATCTTGATTCTTGAATCTTTGTGGATGTATGTACTTGTCCCTTGATTGAAACTTCAATTCTTGAAAGAAATATGGATGGAGTGGAGCTCGAGGCTTGGAATTGTGTAAGAGACCAAAATAGAGACAGAGAGAGTTTGAGTTTTGAGTGCGTGTAGGAGTGCTTAGAATCCTTTTTTATAAAGGAAAAAATCGGATTTAAAATATAAAAAAAAATAATTTCCAACGGTCAGATTTCTGATTGTTGGCAACTATGCGATCACATACATCGCATATGCGATCGCATATTATGGCACGTGGTATATGCGATCGCATGTGCAGTGATCGCATATGCCACAGTCGCATATGCAATCAGTGCACATGTGCACATATGCGATCGCACATGACAACATTGAAAATGATATACTCATATATCATCCATCTTTCATTACATTAACATAATGCATGGTCGATCCTAGGGGCTCTCCATAGAAGAAATGTCGATCTTGATAGAGTGTTACCAGATGCGGGCTATGCCCAAGCCTACCCAACGGGTGAATGCGGGTTGACGATCTCCAACCCAAGAAGATGGATGATCATCACATCTGATGCATTCACACACTATTTGCATCCATATCAATGTGCATACATTTTTACATTTAGTACTTTGTATTATTTTAATTGCTATGCTTATGAACTATGCTGGGTTATTTCAATAAGCCTGATCAGCTAACTATTTTATTGATGAAAAAAACATACAGATGAGCCATTAACAGATGATGTGGCGCAAGAACCGGAAGGATCCACCGCAGTTGAACACGACCCATGTGAAACGTGGCAATACTTGTCTGAAGACGAAGTGGCGGCATTAGAGCATTTCTGATTATGTGATTTTTTTGCTAGAATAGTTTGATTAGCGTATAATGTATATTGGTATTGATTGTGAGATTTTAAGAAATTGCTTAGATTTATTTCATTGAAATAATGTTAGTTTGGAAACATATTTATAGTATGATGATATAATAAATGAATGATTTTTAAGGTTATATTATTTTAATGGTTGTCAAGATTTATATATGCCTGACTAATTGGTGCTAAGTGTTATGTATGTGTGATTGGAATTGGGGTGGAACTTAGACTGAATCTAATTATTACATTTGATTAAACTGATTAAGAAATTAAGTTAGTACACTTTGTGTACAAGTTACGAACTGAAACTCGGGTCTGAAGGTGCACACTCTGTACACGGATTTTGGGGCATGACAGTTTAGTATCAGAGAGTTAAATTAATACCGTAAGCGACCTGTAGGTTATGAAACCCATACATGCATAATGTGTAGGTCCCTGGAACTAGAAACCTACACTTACGACTTCCCTGTATAATGCTTTTATATAATAAGAAACTTAATTTTTAATTTATTTATTATTATCTGGAGTGAAAACTAAACTTATTCATATAATTACATTCCTTGGAGACGTGAATCTGAACCTTTGAACAAATTTTAAAGTAATTTAAGTTGTGATATACTGCTGGACAGTAATGGGCAGCAGAAATCACTTACCTTAAAAAAAATGTAACTAAAGAAATATAACTCCGATTAAGGTGATTCAAATGCTTAATTGTAGCTATAGAAGTCTAGATTAAATAAAAAATAATTAGATAATTCGAATATGACAAATACTGTACTGATTCTGGGAATTAGTGCAGGCTGGTTAGAAATCGTCCAGATCTAAACAGGTCAGATTGCAAGAATTTTTGAAAAATCTGTGGTTGCCTGATTGAGCTGAAATTTTATGAAAGTATTGTATCCTCATTTAGAAACCTCCAGAAAAACTTTGAGCTACATTTGGAAGTTTTAAGCATGTAAACCAATGATTGGAACAATAGTCACTGATGGTGAGCTGGTTTGTCCATAATGTAATACTACTAACTTAATGACTTGTAGAATTTCTTTGTTATTAGTGCTAAGGTACTTAGATAATATTGAATATGAGTTAGAGAACCTATCAAGTCCACTGAATTATTAATAATCCCTCTTATAGGAGTCATGACCCTTAAGAAGACGCGTAGCATTCGTGATTTAATACCCTCCGCAAGTGCACTTCTCCCAGATACTCCTTTACCAACCTCCTATTCCCGAAGAATCTAAAACGACTCCTGATGAGCAAGACGAGAATAAAGTCAATGAAGCAGGGCAAGCTCCTCCACCACCTCCTCCTCCAGTTAACATGATAGATGTTGGACCTAGCACGCAACTCCCATTATCCCTAACCACTATTCGAGCTAACCTCGCAGGACCAAATGTTTAGCCGTGGGACGCTGCCTTTGGGTTGGTAGCGCAGATAGCAGGAATGCTAAAACAACAGCAGGAACAGTTCGCTGTTCAGTGGGACATGTTAGCCCCCTTGAACCAGACATCCCAACATCACTGGAACACATCTCAACTA
The DNA here is from genome assembly GCA_021015155.1 of Magnolia officinalis. Classification (NCBI taxonomy): domain Eukaryota; kingdom Viridiplantae; phylum Streptophyta; class Magnoliopsida; order Magnoliales; family Magnoliaceae; genus Magnolia; species Magnolia officinalis. The sequence continues at coordinate 18,674,439 of JAJHSJ010000007.1, forward strand.
AGGTTTGATCAACCTTGTGAGGTAGATTTACTTGAAAGGTTTACGAAGTTGCGACCACCGGTATTCAAGGGTGCATCTGACCCATCAATAGTAGAAGATTGGTTGAAGCAAATTGAGAAAGTGCTAGAAGCAATGAACTGCTCTGATGATCAGAAGGTTGGACTGGCGTCCTTTATTCTTCAAGGCGAAGCCGATGTATGGTGAAGAGCTGCAAAGGGAATGGTTCCAGCTGATCACGTGTGGACCCAGAATGAATTTCATGAAAAGTTCTGTGAGAAACATTTTCCTAAAGCGTACCGCATCCAAAAGATGGCGAAATTTTCAAAGCTAGAACAAGATTCCATGAAGGTAACCCAGTATGAAGCAAAATTTGCTGAATTAGCAAGTTATGTGCCAAAGGTAATGGAAGATCAAGATTATAAGATCACAAAATTTGAAGAAGGGTTAAGACATGATATTAGAACGAAATTTTGTTACAGGGATGTGAAGAAATACTCAGAAGTAGTTGATAAAGCCTTACGAGCAGAATAAAATACAGAGCGGTTTCTCAAATCTCGTGTACAGTTAAAAGAAACGGGACAGAGAAATAGGCCGACACCTACCCAACACCAACCACTAAAGAAGAAACCCAGAATGGAAATTCAGTCATCAACACCTAGAACCCAAGAACGATATTTTCCAGGAAATTGTGTGTATTGTGGTAAGTATGGTCACATGGCTTAGATGTGCAGAACTAAGATGAGAGATATGGGTATAATGCCTCTTCAGCAGATACCACCACGACTGCAACTTCCAGCATCATCTCAACAAATGGGTCAAACATCGCAAGCGTCACGTACCCTACCGCCCCGAACGCAGCAAAATCAGTAAAATCGACCATCTCCATCAGTTCCTCGAGGCCAAGGGAGTCATCCCAGCAGGCAACAACCACCGCGTGCACGTGTTTATTCCATCTCATCTAAGGAGAATCTATAAGAAAATAATAACGTTGTTGAAGGTATGATCGAAACGCATGGTACTCTGATTTTTGTGTTATTTGATTTTGGGGCTACTTTATCTTTTATTGCATCATCGTTAGTGTCTCGGTTAAGATTGAAGTCAGAAATCCTCGATAAACAAGTTTTGGTAGAATCCCCCATAGGCAAGTCAATTATTTTGGACAAATTATGTAAATCTATTCCCCTTATGATAGACGATATTCCTATATTAGCTAATTTAGTAGAAATGAGTATGGTGGGGTACAATGTTATTCTCAGAATGGATTGGCTTACTCGAAATCATGCAATGTTGGATTGTTATGCGAAGACAGTTTACCTTCACGGTGCCAGGAAGAGAACCACTTGTGATTCAAGGGAAGAAGAAGAATGAGAAGATTGAGCGTGTCATGATGTTGATTGGTGGTGAGAAACAAGAAACGATAGTGGATTTGATTCCGGTTGTGTAAGAATATCCTGAAGTTTTTCAAGATATACTAGGATTACCACCTCGGCGAGAAGTGGATTTTGGCATCGATCTCCTACCAGGATCAGCACCAATATCTGTCTCCATATCGAATGGCGCCTATAGAACTGAAGGAGCTGAAGGAGCAGCTGGAAGAATTGAGGTCTCAAGGATTTATTCGACCAAGTACCTCTCCTTGGGGTGTGCCAGTACTTTTTGTAAAGAAGGATGACACTCAATGTTTGTGTATTGATTATCGCCGATTAAGTCAAATGACGATTAAAAACAAGTACCCATTATCCTGTATAGATGATTTGTTTGATCAGTTGAAAGGAGCTCAATATTTTTCTAAGATCGATTTGAGATCAGGTTACCACCAGCTGCATATTAAAGAAGAGGATATCTACAAAATTGCTTTTAGAACGTATTATGGTCATTATGAATTCTTGGTCATGCCGTTCGGGTTGACCAATGCACCTGCAGTGTTTATGGACCTGATGAATAGGGTGTTCTAGCCGTATCTGAATAACTTTATCATCGTGTTCATTGATGACATCGTGATTTACTCGAAGACCAGTGAAGAGCATGAGTTACATCTAAGGACGGCGTTGCAGACTCTAAAAGATAACTAATTGAATGCTAAGTTTTCTAAGTGTGAGTTTTGGAAGGAGTGTTAAATTTCTTGAGCATATTGTTTCAGAAAAAGGTATTGCAGTTGATCCTATGAAGATTGAAGTTGTGGTGAAGTGGGAACAGCCCACAAGTGTGTTAGAAGTTAGAAGCTTTCTCGGGCTCACTGGATATTATAGAAGGTTTATTAATGATTTTTCGAAGATTGTCGGATCGCTAAAGAGTTTAACTCAAAAAGGAGTGCCCTTCAAGTGGACTGAAAAGTGCGAAGAAGCTTTTGTTGAACTGAAGCAACTCCTAACCTCAACTCCCGTCCTAACCCTCCCGAAGGATGGGTTGGTATTCGAAGTTTAAACCGATGCATCGACTAAAGGTCTAAGTTGTGTATTAATGCAAGTGGGTAGGGTGATCGCATATGCATCAAGGCAGCTTAAGCTCCATGAGCGTAATTATCCAACCCATGATCTAGAGTTAGGTGCTATTGTATTTGAGTTGAAGATTTGGCGGCATTACTTACATGGCGAATAGTTCGAGCTTTATACAGATCACAAGAGTTTTGAGGTACCTATTCTCTCAGAAGGACTTGAACATGAGGCAGAGAAGATGGATGAAATTTCTTAAGGATTATGATTTTTCGTTGTCCTATCATCTGGGTAAAGCTAATCTGGTTGCTGATGCTTAGAGTAGAAAAGAATATAAACAAAAGAGTGTAGCCAACTTAATGGTGCACGAATGGGAAATGTTGAATTTCATTAGAGAGTTTGATATTCGATTAAATTTTCAAGAGAAGAAGATTTGTATATGTAATATTATGGTAAAATAGACCCTTAGGGAGCGAATTATTGAAGCTCAAACGAATGATGAGTGGTTTTTAAAAATGATAGCCAAGTATCAGAATGATAAGACTTTAGATTGGAGTATAGGGGACAATAAAGGAATTCAGTATCGAGGTCGACTCTGTGTGCCTAATATTCCAGATCTAAAAGACGAGATTTTAAATGATGTGCACCGAACTAAGTTTATAATTCACCCGCGAAGCACAAAGATGTACCACAATGTAAAATGATCATTTTGGTGGACGAATATGACGAGATAAATTGTCAATTATGTGTCGAGATGTTTTGTTTGTCAGCAGGTGAAGGCGGATCATCAGAACCCATATGGATTATTGCAACCTCTGAAAGTACCTGAGCAAGGTGTTCAGTATCAGTTATGTATCGGCCAATACGTAACGGTAACGGCCGACCTCGTTACGCGTTATGGGGTCGTAACGGCATACTCCCCGATTTTGTGACCGTAACGGCCGTTACTGCCCAGTAACAGTCAAGGCGTAACGATCGGAAAATGGCTAGTTTTTTTTTTTTTTTTTTTTTCTTTTTTTAAGGTCCGATTTTTCACTTTTTTTATACTTTTTTACTTCCAAATTCTTCCTAAATCAATCTATTGCAAATTTTGACCACTCTTAGCTTGAAATTAAGGATCAAAACAAGTTATATTAAGGATTTTCTTAAATCAAAGCTCCGTGAGCCATATTCCAAAAATTCCTCAAAAATAGGTATTTACACTTTTTATTCAATGTATTGTTGTTTTAATGGTAGAATATGATGTGTTAATCATAATACAATATATTAATGTCCATTTAACAGATTATTGTTGTGATTTTATATTTTTTCCTATTTACGCACTATTTTCGGCTATTTCTTTAAAAATTTGAAAAATCAATTTTTATTCAATATTTTGTTGTTTTAATGGTAGAATATGATGTGTTAATCATAATAGAACATATTAATGTTCATTTAACAGATTATTGTTGTGATTTTATATTTTTTTCCCATTTATGCACTATTTTCAGTCATTTTTTTAAAAATTCGAAAAATCAATTTTTATTCAATGTTCTGCTGTTTTAATGGTAGAATATGATGTGTTAATCATAGTAGAACATATTAATGTCCATTTAACAAATTATTGTTGTGATTTTATATATTTTTATATTTTCGCACTATTTTCGGTCATTCTTTTTAAAATTCAAAAAATAAATTTTTATTCAATGTATTGTTGTTTTAATGGTAGAATATAATGTGTTAATCATAATAGAACATATTAATATCCATTTAACAGATTATCGTTGTGATTTTATATTTTTATATATATATTTTTTTCTATTTACGCACTATTTTCGGCCCTTTTTTTAAAAGTTCAAAAAATCAATTTTTATTCAATGTTTTGCTATTTTAATGGTAGAATGTAGTATGTTAATCATAGTAGAACATAATAATGTCCATTTAACAGATTATTGTTGTGATTTTATATATTTTTATATATTTTTTCTATTTACGCATTATTTTTAGCTATTTTTTTAAAAATTCGAAAAATCAATTTTTATTCAATGTGTTGTTGTTTTGATGGTAGAATATGATGTGTTAATCATAGTAGAACATATTAATGTCTATTTAATAGATTATTGTTGTGATTTTATATTTTATATATATATTATTCGAATTAGTGACTTTATGTTTATATTTTCTTGTTTTGGACAGGTTTTGGAGCTTCTTAGGGTTTAGAACATAAAATCATCTTTATTGATTAGATTGAACTTTCTGTTATTAATCTATTTACATTAGGTTTTCGAGATTTAAATTAATTAATTCGTTAATTCTCCTATAAAAAGTAAATACTGTATATAAATTTAGAATATCGAGTAGACTCACAATCTCACATAGACATAGTTAATAGACTCATATCTAGTTTACCTAAGGAAATGTCTGGGATTGGCCAACAAGTGAGGATATTGGATGACAACATTGTCAGAGGCTTGGTGGTACTAGGCACCAAATGAAGTGTAACTATTCTGATAGACTAGAAACTGGTGGAATTATGCGTCTCAAACAACATTTGGCACATCAAAAGGGTCAAGTTGCGGGATGTACTAGAGTACCAAAAGAGAATGATTTTAATGCAAGTCAGTCTGGATGAGTCAAAGGGTAAACATGTTGTTGGACAAAAGAAGAAAGATGAGATTTTAGATGCAGCCCGACATGAGGTGTTTGGTCTTAAATATATGGGCGTTCGTGATGAAGATATTATTGATTCTGACGAAGATTAGGATCGGGAATTAACTATAGGTAGGAGAGAGAGCTTGCGTTTTGCTCGTGAAGAGGAAGAATGGCATCGCATGTTTGGCGCGAGTGAGTCAATACGTGATACAAGGGGGGGGGGGGGAGTGTGACTGCTTCAGCAGGTGGGGGTGGAGTAGGTTTGGTGGGTTATGATGTAAGTTTGGGAGCCGAAGAGAGGCTTCTTCACGTGACGCCCATATACATTTGGATGAAAAAGTAAATGAGCCTAGGAGACCCTCTATTGATCCAATCTTGTTTAAGAAAGAATCAACTAAACAAAAGAAGATAAACAAATGTGGAGTAGAACTTCCGTTGAGAAGCTAGGTAGGATAGCAACAAAGTTATTTATACATGCCAACATACCTCTTAACGCGGCCAATTCTCCATATTGGCAGGTGGTAATTAATGTAACAGCAGAAGCAGGTGAAGGAATTAAAGCTCCCACGGCTAGGGATATTAGGGAGAAATTGACAGATGCAGAGTATGCGGATGTGAAAGCGTACGTGACTACCTTTAAACCTGTATAACAGGCCAGAGGATGCACGATCATGTGCGATGGTTGGACTGGCCCAACCAGACATAACATGATCAACTTCATGGTATACAACCACTTGGGAACTATATACCACAAGTCAATTGATGCCTCAGCCGCAAAAAAAAAAAGTTCTGATTATATTAATGGACTAATGGATAAAGTTGTGGATGATATTGGAGAAAAGAATGTGGTAGAGATTGTGACAGATAATGAAACATCATATAAGATTGCAGGACATAAGTTGATGAGAAAGAGACCACATATTTTTTGGTCACCATGTGCTGCCCATTGTATTGATCTTATATTGGAAGATATTGGAAAAAAGAAGAACGTTAAGGAAATGATCGAAAGTGCAAGAGAAGTGACGACGTTTATTTGCAACCATAATCAAGTAGTCGTAATAATGAGGAAGTTCACAAAAGGACGAGAGTTGCTGAGGCCTGCGGCGACTAGATTTGCAACAAACTTTATAACATTAAAGAGTTTATACCAGCATAGGGGAGAGTTGAGTGAGATGTTCGCTTCCCGAGATTGGCTTAACATAAAACATGGGCAAAAGACATCAGGGACACCGGTTGAAGTTGCGAACACCGTACGGGACAATAAATATTGGAAGAGGGTCAAGTCGATCCTAAAGGTGATGGAGTCAATAATGAGGGTACTCCGTTTTGTTGAAACCGACGAAGCACCTACCATAAGCTTCCTATACGATGTTATGGATAAGGCAAAGTTGGCAATTTAATGTGATTGTAGAAGCTGGGAGTCTTATTGGAGAATGATCAACAAGAGATGGACAAGACAACTCCATCACGATCTTCATGCAACAGGTTACTACCTAAATCTCAGGTATAGATATGCTTAATCATTTGTTGCGGATAATGAAGTTCGTGTCGGGCTAAAGAATGTGATAAAGAGATTAGAGCCTGACTTAGATATGCAAATAAAGGCGTTAAATGAATTAGATACATTTGGAAATCGTCTGGGTAGCTCTAGAGATGCCTTGCACAATATGCAGTATCTAGGTTGCAACCGGCCGAATGGTGGATGAATTTTGAAGAGAGTACGACGGCTCTCCAGAAAATTGCAGTAAAGTTTTGAGCCAGACAACATCTTCTTCTAGCCGCGAAAGAAATTGGAATTGTTTTGCACTTATTCATTCAAAGAATAAGAATAAATTGCAGATTAGGATGTTGGATAGACTTGTCTTCATGCATTACAATATGAAGCTAAGAATGCGATGACATCATAGGAGCATTACAGCCACCGATGACATAGACTATTGTCCAATAAACTTGGACAATATTTATGATGAGGACGACCAGCTACTACCTTGGTTAGAAACATGGGAAAAACAAATTGAAGAGGATAGTGAAGAATTGGAAATTGATGACCCACTAATACGCACAGCGCAACAAAAGAGTCGTGCAGCTGTGTTGGACCCAGAAAGAGGGGCAACTTTTATGCCAAGTACAGCTCAAGATCAACAAAAGAGTATGAGCAGTGACAGCGTGACCGTGTCGGATGATGGTGATGATGACGCCCTTGCCCCTGATGATGGCATTTCTGGTGTTGCTTAGCACACCATACAACCATCTACAGATCGCGAGGCCGATGAATATCGACGAGGTAGTACACGATGTGGGATTTATGAGTGTACTGAGTCACGATAAAGCCAGCAAGAGGAGAGTAGGTCTAGTGGTATACCAGGTCCGGAAGGTCCGAAACATCAGCAGGCCCATGGTCCTGGGCATTATAATGGATATTCTTATGGCCAATTAGATTATGGTTATACTGAGCCTATTCCATCACATTCATGTTGTAGTCCTCCTGATCCATATCCATATGATTATAAATATGCAGATCCAGATCCAAGTCCAAGTTACTCATCATATACACACTCTCAATCTCAAGATTCTCAACAGCCTAAGTACGGGCATCAGTATGGCTATTCGACAGGTACTGGTGGATGCAGGGTCAGAGTCGTTGCCTAGTCAGGATCAATCATCATCTGGTTTCATTGACCTAGTATTTCCTTCTGGCACTGGATATTATGGATATGCAGCAACACCACCTATTGGACAGCTTCAGCCTGATGATGACGATGACGATGATGTGGAGGTCGAGCAACCACAAAAAACCAGATTTTCATTTTGGTGGTGACTTGTGAATTTTATTATGGTAATTGTAAGTATATATTTGTATTAAGGTAAGTATTTGCAGCAGTACTATTGCAAGCACACACACTGCCGAACTTGTATTTAAAATAATTCCCCTGACAACCAATCAAGTAATCCTTAATCAAGTTGCAGGGGAGTATATCAGACACTACTAATTTTTTTATTTTATTTTTTATATTCTTGACTTAGAGGATGACTGACAGGTCACAGGACAGGACAGGAATCATAGCCACAGGAACAGGATAGGAAGAGAAGTCTCTGACATGTTGAAGAATGAAGATTTTAAAATAGAATGAACATTGTAATTTATGCAAATTTGTATTCACTCTAGTCTAGACTCTAGAGTAGAGACCTCACTCCTCAGGTATGTTAAATTGTTAATAACTTAATATAGAATAAATTATGAAAAATAATTGCAAACACCTACATACGTGAGATATTTTGATATTACATTCATTCTAATATATCTATCATTGATAGTAGATAGTTAGAAAATTAAATATACGAGTTTTGCAGTCAAATCCAGGTTGTCTGGTTCATAAATTCATCAGACTGTTCGATACAACTTCTCACCAAAGAGTGGACCGTTACACCACCATAATCATGTTCCAAATTATAAATGAATGTATATTTGGAATATTTAGAATATTTCGGATTTAATCCATATTTTTTCATATTTTTTTGACAAAAAAATAAAATATAAAAATTGCACCGTTACAGGCCGTTACGCCCCCGTATCGGCCGATACGGGGCATATCCGTATTGATAACGGTGGGCACCGTTATGCCCACCGATACCGATACCGAACACCTTGTACCTGAGTGGAAGTGGGATTGCATTTATATGGACTTTATAGTTGGTCTTCCTGAAGAAGCACGATTCGATTTGGGTAATTATCGATCGACCGACTAAGTCAGCGGACTTTATCCCTATTCGTATCAATTATTTAATGGAGGAACTCGCCAAGCTATACATCAAGGAAATAATGAGACTTCGTGGTGTCCCTAGTTCTATTGTATCGGATCGAGACCCACGTTTTACTTCGTGATTCTGGATAAGTCTACAGGAAGCTATGGGTACGACTACGGACTACAGCACAACATATCATCTACAGTCTAATGGGCAAACGGAACGTGTTAATCAAATATTAGAAGACCTGTTACGTGCATGCGCTCTGGATTTCAAGGGAAGCTGGGACGACAACATACATTATGTTGAATTCGCCTACAACAATAGTTACCAAACAAGCATCGGTTTGGCTCCGTACGAAGTCTTATATGGACGTCCTTGTCGAGCACCTAACTGTTGGGCCGAAGTAAGTGAGAAAAGTTTAATTGGGCCAGATGTTGTCCAAGAAGCTACTGAGAAAGTTGAAATTATTCGAAAGCGACTACAAGCCGCTCAGAGTCGTCAAAAGAGCTACACTGACAATCAAAGACGAGATCTAGAGTTCACAATAGGAGACCACGTGTTTACACCCAGATCCATAGCTCAAGTGGTAGACTGAGTGAAAGATACCTCGTTTCAACACCGAGGTCTTGACAACGATTCCCTAGTGGGGGTGGCTAACAGTGAAGTGTGATCTGACAGTGGGTGTACTAACAAGCTAACAAAAAAAAAAAAAAAAAAAGAAAAAAAGAAAAAAAGGAGACCAGGTGTTTTTGAAGGTTTCTCCCATGAAGGGATTGATGCGGTTTGGTACCAAGGGAAAATTCGCATCACGTTTTATCGGACCATTTGAAATATTAAAGCGAATTGGGGCAGTGGCATATCGGCTTGCATTACCTCCTCAGTTGACTAGTGCCCATAATGGTTTTCATGTATCGATGCTAAGTATAAGAGGGATGATTCTCATGTGATTGACTGGCAAGATCTCGATTTGCAGGAAGATACATCTTACGTGGAGAAACCGGTTCGAATACTGGATCGTAAGGAGCACGTGTTGCGCACTAAGACTTTACATTTAGTCAAGGTTTTATAGAGTCATCATGAAGTAAACGGAACATCTTGGGAGCAGGAAAGAGAAATTCGCAAGAAATATCCTCATCTCTGAGTAGTTTTTTCAGGTAAATTTCGAGGATGAAAATTTTCTTTTAGGGGGGTAGAATGTAACGCCCGTGAAAACTTAATGATAATAATAAAAATAAATAAATAAATAAATAAAAGATTTTTTTTAAAAAAAAAATCGTATCTCTATCTTATCCCTATTTTGTCTCTATCTTATCTCTCTCTTATATATATATATATATATATATATATATATATATATATATATATATATATATATATATAAACCTCCCTTTATCCCTCTAAAAAAAGGGCACCCTGCGACGATTGAAAAAGGAAGATAGTATTTTGGATAGCTTAGGTCAGGTATGTCTATCGTCTTTCTTTTAGTATTTTTATGCATTTAATTTGACTTGATCTATGCAATGAACGGTGTGGATCGGCAACACGTTCATTGCATTTGATTATGGGTAGATACGATGTAAAGGTGATAGAAGTCTAAAATTCTATGCGAAATTTCTAATTGTGATTGGTATGCACCTAGTCGAATCAGATTAGATCTATATGGATTATACGATCCCTAAGGCCAAAATATACAAGGGCCCTAATTTCCAGATCAATCTGACCATCGGATGGGCCACATTAGTTAGATCTAGAAATGGTTAATAAGGAAAGCTTAGATTTCTGCGCAAGTGTTGGTATCACTTGGCGTAGAAGGTCAAGATGGGCCATCGGTGTATATGTGGTTAGATCCACACCATTCATCTAATGTGTAGAGGCAAAACATGACAGGACCTCAAGAATCTGAATGATCTAATCATCCAATGGGCCATCCCGATCAAGCAAATTCCATTCAATTTTATAATCTTAAAAAGAAAATAAAAGATAAAAAGTTAAATAGAAATTTTAATTATTTGATCATTTAGGGTAGGCCACCTAGGATGTTAATCAAAGGTGGGCCCCACCATGTAATAAAACTAGACGAATAATAATATTGTTGATATAGGAAAGCGGGAAACAAGGCTGTGGAGGATGTCAATCCTAGCTATTTGGTGGGCTGTCTGGTCTGAAAGAAACAGCGGATGCTTCGAGAATCTGGCTTCCACGACTGACGTAGTGGCTGGTAAAGCTAAGCGGCTGATGATTGAATGGGCCTTTCACATAGATATGTTTAGGGATTTTGATTTTATGTTTTTAGAGGAGTAGCGCATTCTGCTCACTCGGCAGTCTCCCTCTCTTTTGTTTTCTCTTTCCTCTTTCTTAATATATTTCGTTACCTTTCAAAAAAAAAAATATTGTTGATATAATTGATAGGATCTCGAAATTCAAACCAACCTAATTACCTTGTGGAGTCTATACTACCAGACTCGGATGAGTAACCCAACGTATCTCATGATTCATTGGAATTAAAATAAATTATTTGTGATTGTTTGATTGATTAATGTACTGATTTGAGTGTTTTGTTGCAATATTGTATGATGCGATAAATTATATACTAATCTGTGCCAAATTGCATTAAATTATAATTGTACGTTGAATTTACTTATCAAGACAAGTATCTATGGCAGTTATGAAAATGATACATTCATATATCATCCATCTTTTATTACATTTATATAATGCATGGTCGATCCTAGAGGCTTTCCCTGGAAGAAATGTCGATCTTGTTAGAGCGTTACCAAATGCGGGCTATGCCCAAGCCTACCCAACGGGTGGATGCGAGTTGACGATCTCCAACCCAAGCAGATGGACGATCATCCCATCTGATGCATTCATACACCATTTGCATTCATATCATTGTGCATACATTTTTACATTTAGTACTTTGTATTATTTTAATTGCTATGATTACGAACCATGCTGGGTTATTTCACTAAGCCTGGCCAGCTTACCATTTTATTGATGCAAAAACTATACAGATGAGCCATTAGCAGATGATTTGGCATAGGAACCGGAAAGATTCACCGCACCTGAACACAACCCATATGAAACGTGGTCATACTTGTCTGAAGACGAAGTGGCGGCATTATACCATTTCTGATTATGTGATTTATTTGCTAGAATAGTTTGATTAGCGTATAATGCATATTGGTATTGATTGTGAGATATTAAGAAATTGTTTAGATTTATCTCATTGAAACAATGTTAGTCTGGAATAAACATATTTATAGTATGATGATATAATAAATGAATGATTTTTAAGGTTATATTATTTTAATGGTTGTCAAGATTTATATATGCCTGATTAATTGGTGCTAAGTGTTATGTATGTGTGATTGGAATTAGGGTGGAACTTAGACTGAATCTAATTATCACCTCTGATTAAATTGATCAAGGAATTAAGTTAGTACACTTTGTGTACGAGTTACGAACTGAAACTCGGGTCTGAGGCTACACACTCTATACTCAGATTTTGGGGCGTGACATGAAGAAAGCAAAACACCTCTTTACCCACATGCTAAGAAACAGTTATCATCATCTACTTCTGTAATAGGTGAAATCAATGTTTTCCATGGTCACTAGTGTAGAAGTATTTTCCTGTTTTTTTTTTTTTTTCAATAACATATTAGTGCAACATAATATAAAATAAAAATAAAACAACCTTTTCAGTGAAGATTATATGTACCTCGGCCGCTCTCCTCGTCTTAAAGCAACAAAGCAAAATTTCTCATCCTCAAAACCACGTAAAGGTTCACCCTTGGACCGCTGCAAAATATCATGAACACGAGTAAAGATGGATAAATACATAAACTAATAAACAAGCGTGAAAATGATAAAATTAATAAAATCGCCATCTTTCAAGAAGAAGGAAAAAGGTCCCCTACCTCTTGTAACCCTAAATAAATATCAAATCAACTACCAAGAAGCTACATTATAATTAGACAAAACTCCATCACAGCACTTGGAGTTAAACTGATATAGGTAATAGATAATTGACAATTCATCTCTAAGGCATATTAACAACCTGACAAACCATTCTACCAGCTGAATCGGCCTCCTCACCATCTACTATCCCACAGTTACACATTGTTTCTTAGTGGTAGATATATAAACATATGGGACATGATCTAGACCACTGGACATAGTCTGCCTCCATGCCCTTGCTGCCAGTGTGGCAAACATGGCCTAGATGCAAATAGAGAATGGGCCTTAGTCCAAGAATCACAATGTTTCGACAGCTGTAATCCTTTAATTGGTGAAGCACAAATGTACACTAAAAGATAGTAGTCAGCAATATCTCGCATTCAGTGAGGACAGGCCAATTTATTAGATCATTACAATAGTACAATCATAGAAAATTCAACCAATCAATGGCGGTGTCTGTTGGATGCCTGTTTGGATCATGTATCATACATGATCTGGAGGCATGAAATTACAATCTCACAGAGGCAGTGGATCAGCTCCCTGAACATAGATGCACACACAAGGCAGATACGTGCATAAAAACCAATGTCTTATTACAGGTGTGCTTACAGGCCATAAACTGAGAATTCAAGACCCAAAAAAACAAAAAACAAAAAACCTTCTTTATAAAAGAATACGTTACTTTGGTTAGGTCAAGCCAGGTCAGACAGGACCTGTACCATGATCAAGATGGGTGGGTGAAAATGGACTGATTCTAGAGGCCTAACATAGATGTCAAGCTAATTGAAATACCTAACCTATGTTCACCAGCCAACCTATGTCCTTTTTTATGGGCAAATAGTAAATTTGATTGAAAAAGAAGATAGCAAGATAAAGGCCCCTCAAAAAAGGACACCAAAGCTACAAGGAAGACTGACACTGCCTATTACTTTCCTATTTTTAAGCCTCTCCCAAGAAGTAAAGCCCACCAACTCCAAATCTTCTTCGTTATTCATCAAAAGAAGCACCTTCAGCTCAGTCAAACTAACTGCACTTGTAAATCTCCATGAACTGTCCAACTTGGTTGAGATACTTGACATATTTAAAAACTGAGAAAATCAAAGAATGCACAGAAGTTGTTTTGTTGTTATCATCGACTTCCAGTGCACTCAAGACACTAATCTTCTAGTATTCGATTTCTTTTAACTTCTTTTAAGAAGAAAAGGAAAGTTGAAAAACACAATTGACAAGATAAAGTACGACTCAACTGGACCCTCATCATCAAATCTTGGGTTTTTTCATCTTGATTAATACCCGTCTCATATCATAAGATTAGATCTGCAGCAACTTTTGTGAGACCTGCAGACAACAGAAAGTTTTGCTCAAGACATGGCTCTAAAGTGGGGCAGCAATTTGGGCTGGGCTCAACACAACTCAATTGGCCCAACCCGATCATGACATGGGTGGGTCGGGTTGTGTTGGTTCAGATTGAAATTTTCTAACTGAATTTAAATTTGGGCTGGACTCAGGTTGAGCCATTACCTGACCTGATCCAACTGGAAATACACATGATTGAGTTGGGTATGGATCAAGCTGGGGTTGAGTATGGCGAGGATTTTCCTAACCTGTTTTAAACTCGGGTCAGGTTCAAGTTTGCCCCATCTCGACTCGAGTTGCACCTCTACTCATGGTCCAAATAACCATATAGCATCAGCCAATATGAGCGTATTGTAGTCATATCATCCGGTACTTAATTCTCGATACAAGGATGACATGGCCCACTTCAAAATTGATACCCACATGCCCATGTGTATCCCATTGCAACTAAGATGCCTATATAAGGTCATTTTTCACTTTCCTAACATTTTTCTTATATTTTTTCATTGCAGGTGTAGAGGAAGGCTAGGAACTAATATTCATCAAGATTTAGCCATAGTTTGGAGACAAAAACATAACATGAGCATGATTCGGCGAATATGAGTTCAAAATAAGTGTTGTTCATAATGAAAGTAATCACATTTATAATGACAATACATCAATCAAAATGGTGTATAATAAACAAACAAACTTCAAATTTATATATTACGTTTACATGCCACCCTATATCCCCATCCCGAGCCAACAAGTGAAAGCACAGTACTTGATTTGTCATTATAATCACAAATGTTTTAATTCCAAAGGCATGTGTGGTGGTTACCATAATGTTCAGCTAAATATGTAATGGAACCCACTATGGTAAAAACTGGTGGTCAACCACAGAATTTCTAATTTCTATAAGCTTTAAATTTAGAGATAACAGGACTCAAAAACTGAGCTTTCAGCAGGTCAGGCTGACAGATAGTATTCTTACAAAAGAATGGAAAGATGAATAGTAGAATACACGGCAAAAACACATGCAAATGATAGATACTTTTGTTTCTCATGCTTTTTTTTTCCTTCCTAATACTTCTCCACATTTTCTTGGTCAAAGAAAGAATTGTACAGTCAGATTAAGATACACTCCATATAGAGTACTGTTTTGAGGCCTGACCAATGTCCCCTCTGATACCAATATTCAGAACCTTTCCCCTACTCCAAAGTGCAGATCTTAGGATTCAACATTCCACAGTGAACCAAGTACAGTTCAATATGCAACAAAAGAAATTGCCAGAATCAGGTGCCAGATTACATAAGAAAGAGAGATCTCATGATGAACAGCAACAACGTATAATATCAAGAGAGAGGAACTATAAAATGCTTGATTGAGTTTTTGTTCGGCCTAAAAAAATTTACATATTGTATCCACCTTTTGGTAATCAAAATCGCGCATCATGTGGACCATGGTGGATGGAAGGTTGTCGTCATCATCATCATCATTATAATCATCTAAGCCTTATCCCAACTAATAGGGGTGGGCTACATAAATCCTTTTCTGCCATTCCACTCTATCAAGGACCATAACTTCAGTTAGACCATAGGTCATCAAGTCTTTTCGTATTACCTCCACCCATGTCTTTTTGGGCCTTCCCCTTGCCCTTTTAGAGCCTTCAACTTGTTCCAAGTACCAACTCACTCCTAACCAGCACAGTTCTTAGTCTCTGTTCCAGAAAATGATCCTCAAGAATCAAGATTTGATTTGGCCTCCACTAAATGTGAGCCACTGGTGTAATTTGTCCATTTTCATTCAGGTGGTTGGGATTATCTGATAGAGTGGATGTTAGGGAATGGGCTGACACATGGGGCCCACCAGATCAACGGCTTAGGTTACAAAAGAGGGGGGGATAAAAAAATGTTCCTCTCTATCGAGCATCATATAATACCCCATCATGAAAAGTCTAGCAAGAACTACAGTCAACAAACACCTTGTGAGCATAACAGTAGGACAAAATTTAAAGAGGACCACCTTGTATGCACGTTGTGATGACGTCCTCTCCAAGCGCTGAACAAAATGACAATATTTTCCTGATTTCTCCAATGGGCAACCTCCATCATGAGCACACTACAATGAGAACACTTAGTCAGACATTGCAGCAAACAACATATCAAAACAGGCAAGGAATGTACAACAAAAATTATGAAACCCACAGGAGCAACCACAAATGCACCACTTTTATGAGCCACCGCATTGTCGGCAGTATCTGACATGTCCCTAGAAGTGTTAATTGCATCATCAGCTTTTCGGCATTTCTTGACAGTCATAAACATAGAATCAGTACATGGAGAAATGGATACTCAGAGGACAAAAACGTATCAATTTAATAGCGTAAATTAGCAGATCCAAAAGACAAAAGGAAGCTTCAAATGCACAAATTCATGTGAGCATCTTGTTAAGCACAGTACTGAATTGAAGGAAACAATAAGCTTACCCTTTTCGCCATCCATAAGATATGAGACCGCATTTGAGAAATAATGCTAAATCCATGTGGAGTTCCAGGCTCAACCAAAACCTACCCCAGATTCAGAAAATACAATAAAAAAGTGTTCACCCCACAAAATTATTACAAAACTGAAAGAATTCTGCTGTCAACACATCTGCATTAAAAATAGGGAATTTTACAAAATAGTACCTCATTAATATGATATTTACATTCCGGTACCTTTTTTGGTTAAGTTTTCATTAAGCTACCTCATTAATCAAGCTGTTGTCAAACGGGTACCTTCCATTAGTTTTCTCTAATGTCCGTTAGTTTAAAGATTGATTTTTCTTAAAATGACGAAAATGCCCACCAATTCATGAGGTTGCTTAATAAGGAATTATATAGGTACCTAGATGTAAATATTTGTTCTTATTAAAAAATTTCTAAAAAAATAAATCTAAACAGGCTGATTGCATAGTAATAGGGGCATGTTACTGGTCAGTATTTTGTGGGACCCACCATAATGTATCAACACAGTCCATCTATTTTTCCAGATCATTTTAGGGCATGAGCCCAAAAATGAGGACGATCCAAATCTCTTAGGACAACATCATAGGAAACAGTGGTGATTGAATGGCCACCATTAAAAACTTCCTAGGGCCCAACTTAATGCCCACCATAAATTTTATTTTCCATCCAACCTGTTGATTAGGTCAAACAGACCTAGAAGAAGGGAAAGAAAACAAATATCAGCTTAATCCAAAAAATTTCAAGCCTACAAAAAGTTTTTAATGGTGAGTGTTATCACCGCCGTTTCATGCTGTGTAGTCCACCTTAGACTTGGATCTGCCTCATTTTTGGGCTCATACTCTAAAATAATCTAGCAAAATGGATAGACGGTGTGAATTAAACACATACAATATGGTGGGGCCCACAGAGCACCGTATGCAATCCAGGTTAAATGCACCACCTTGGTGTCTCTACCTGACACAGATTGCCTACAGGCCTAGTAGAGGAAGTTCATACTTCATATAGTCAGAAACGATGTGGGCCAATAGAGATTCCTGTCACAAAGCCACTCCATCCATCAGTTTTTCAAGATCACAATAGGACGGGATTCAAGCAGATCAAAAACTCATGTGGACCACACCAAATTAAACAGTGGGAAAGCAAACATCCACCATTGAAACTTTCCAAGAGCCGACCATGATGTTTATAGGCTATCCAAACCGTTCATAGGGTTATTACCACTCAGATAAAGTGTAGGCACAAATATGATATCCTGATACAAAACTTTTGTGCCCCCACAATTTCCATTGGTGGGCATCCAATCCCCGCCGTTTCATGTAGTGTGGCTCACATGAGTTTTGGATCTGTCTGATTTTTTAGATTCTTGTCCTTTTGTTGTCTTGCAAAACTGATGAACAGTGTGGTTTTGTTATGAAAAATCTGTGGGCCCCACGCAGCCTTGGACTATGGGAAGTCTCGGGAGCACAGTCAATCGGTGTCTGTACGGGTTAAAGGTTTCGGGACTAAGTGCGGCCTCGGCTTCAGCCATCGCAGTGCGCCCTGATTGCGGGGCCTGCCTTCATGTATGTATTGTATATCCATGATGTCCATCCATTTTGCCAGCTCCTTTTAGCCCATAAACTCAAAAATTAAGCAGATCCAAAACTCAGATGGACCATACCATAGGAAACGGTGCTGATTGAATGCTCACCATTAAAAACTTCCTTCTGAGCATAGGCCCACAGCAATGCCCACAATAATGTTTGTTTACCATCCGAGCCATTGATAAGGACAGGCCTGGGCGAAGGCAAAATGCAAATATCAGTTGGATCTAAAACTTTTGTAGCCCACGAGAAGTTTTTAATGGTGAGCGTTCATCACCACTGTTTCCAGTTTTTAATGGTGGGCGTTCATCACCACTGTTTACCGCGGTGTGGCCCACCTGAGATTTGGATCTGCCTTATTTTTAGGCTTGTGCCCTAGAATGATTTGGCAAATTGGATGGATGGTGTGGATTGAACATGTACATCATGGTGGGGCCCACAGTGCATCGTATGAATCTGCCCCCACGTTAAAGGCCCCGTGATGTGGGCATTTTCATCATTTTAGGAAAATCATACTTTAACCTGGTGGACGTTAGAGAAACCTAACAGAAAATACTTGTTTGACAACAACTTAATTAATGAGGTAGCTTAATGAAAACTTAATTAGAAAAGGCACCGGGATGTAACTACCATATTAATGAGGCACTATTTTGTAAAATTCCCTTTAAAATATAAAGAAATTGCAAATAAATTTGTTTTATTGATAAAACCACTTGAGAAACTTAATTTTAGAATTGAATACCCATGCCAGCCTACTGCTCTGCGGTCTTTCCCAAAGTTTTTCAACATTCATTTTCTTTCAAATTTCATAAGCATTGTACACTGAACACCCTTTTATTTTCCACTCTCCAGTGGATTTCAAACTATTTTCTACTGTCATCTTCATTCAATCTTCTTTCTTACCATCCACCTTTATCAACATTAGATTAGCTTCTAAATATTCCGAAATCTAGCCAAGCTCATCATAGGTCCAAAATTAACTTGAATCGACCAAAAGCAAGATTAGAATGTCTAATTTGTATATTTTTGCACTGAGACGAAAGAGTGTACCAGGATGTCTCTTGTAAGATCCCAAAGTTGGCGAGCTATAGTAATTCGGTCACTCAGTGATGGTATCTCCCCAAGTACATACGACTTCATTTGGTGGTTTCAAACAAGACATATTAGGTTAGTGCCAGCAGAAATAGCTGGAAAAAAAATCATGCTCACACAAGCTGAAGAAAAAGAATGCTAATCACAGAAATCATATTTTTAGATGAGAAACAATATTTGAGCAATTATCTGATGGGAATGCATTGAAATAGGATAAAACGGGAACGAACAGAAGACATCCGAAGTCACCATGAAACATACCCATGTGCAGCTCAAACCTAACAATAGTTACCAGACTGAGCAACAAATGCAGGACAAGATGAATAGAACAGATGCAGGAAAAGTCATTTTCATGGCATGGGACAGATGTGGGAAATGGGAAATGAAAATTGATTATCACAATACAACAGCAAATAAAAGCAATAACTTATTACCAAAACACAGCACTGTTGTCAAAGTACATGTCGTCTTTCAAGATCCACTGCAACAAAGCAATTTCAGCAGTAGAATCCCCCCGTAATACTAGAATTCACTTACAATCCTAGAAGTTCCAACAGTCCTCTGCTTCGTGCTACTCCACGAAATCAAGATACCTCCCATGATATAGACACCATGAAATGGGTATTCTAAACCTTGTGAAGGGAACCAAAACTCCTTGTCAATGGAACTAAGGTTTCTACTACTGTTATTCTTTATCTAATATCACATGAGAAAGTGAAATTCCTTCTCTACTCAGGAATTAATTGCAGTAGACACTATGGAGATTTTCAAGTAAAAAATTAATACCCTGATAAGATAAAGAAGGGCAGTGTCTTTCCTAACAAAGATAACAGTGAAAAAGAAGCAAGAAAGAAAAGCAAGCTACTTATCTCTTTAATAGGAAATGTAAGTGACACAGAACTGTCCGGTCAATCAATGGGAGACCACGATCAGGCCCATCCAAGGGTCACGATGAAATATCCAACCATCTATTGAAGATCTATACCATCCCTCCACTCATCCACCCAGATTGAAGATCTGGATAATATCAGGGCTCTATTGTGTTGATAAAAGATCAGAACCTTACCAATGATCTTGATGAGTGTTTTAGACAAGATCAACGTCTGATTGACTACTGACCCATTGAATCAAACGGATCACCAAAAACAGTAACCAGATGGACTATGGGACCACAAGTTATAGTGATTTTATACAAACATTTATGAAGAAATAGATTTTCACACAAACCATACAGCTCTATAGTTCATATAGTTATGTGTAACTGTGTAAGTATTTAGTTTTGGTATTTTAGCAATATTAGGGATCCTAAATAGGTTGAGTATTGGTTGGAGAGCTTCTATAGGTTATTTCCTTTTAAACACCAATTTGTGCAATTAGGAAAGGAATCTTGGACCAACAGGGTTCAAGCCTTTATTTGTTTTTGTTTACAAGTATTCGTATATGAAAAACTATATACACCAGGATTTAAGAGAGGGATTATGATGATAATTTTTAATAAATAAAGCTATATTTTCCCTATGTGGGGATTCAAAAACCTAGAAGAGAAATGCTTGTGAAACCCTTTGGTGTCATTCCTTGGGGCCTTTTGTAGAGCAATTCCGCGTGGTTACCATTACTTTTTTAAATTTCTTCATCTTTTGTAAATTATTGGATTGATTGGAGACAACATCTAGAGATGAAATTGATTATCAGGATTAAAAGTAAGTATTGCAAAGAGTGTCATGTTGGGGGTCTGTTTGCCCAAGGAGGAGCTTTTGGAGCTTGCTTCGGTGTTTGGTTGTGAGGCAGGTGAGTTCCCATCCACGTACCTTGAGTTGCCTCTTTGTATTGGCAAACTAGCTCCTCCAAGTTCTATCGATTTATTCATCATGTCCTAGCATGAGGTGGAGATTAGAAAGGAGTTGAAAGATACATGGCACCTTTTGTCTCTTGGTGGGTCTCTGGGCAGTTTGGGAAGAAAGAAACGTGAGATGCTTTAGTAATTTGAGTCACTCTTCGGGGTGGGTTGTCTTGAGAACAAGAGGCATGTTTATTGAATGGGCCTCTCTCTCTCTCTCTCTCTCTCTGGGGGGGGGGGGGGGGACTTCTTGGCATTTGTTAATTATCTTATTGTCATCTTTAAAAAAAAAAAAAAAAAAAAAAGGAATTGCTTATCAAAAGTGGAACATATTTGGATCTCATAGTCATAGTTTAAAACTCAAAAAGTTTGACTTGATATCCAGCCAGGTTGGGTAGACTCGAAGATACCACCGAGTCCTTATTTGAATTGACTCAATATTTAATAAAATCAACCAAGTGATATTTAAGATAACAACAAGCATTTAAGACATAAATAAGTATTTAAAATGGTAGAATAATAACAACTTGCAATGGCTGGTTTAGTGGTGGTTTCGCATGATACTCTTGCTTGAATCTAAGGGTTTGAATCTCAATCCTTACAAATTTCATTTTTTATTAAACATGATACCCCAGCTAGGTCAGGTAGACCTGAAGACTCGATCTAGCCTTTGTTTGAATCAACTCGATATTTAATAAAATCAACCAAGTGATATTTAAGATAACAGTGAGCATTTAAGACAGATATAAATATTTAAAATGGTAGAATAATAACTTGCAATGGTCAGTTCAGTGGTGGTGTTGCATGATTCTCTTGCTTGAAGCTGAGGGTTTGAATCCGAGTCCTTACACATTTCATTTTTTTTTATTAAAACTGATACCCTGGACAGCAAGTGACTTGGTCAAGTCACGTCAAGTCAGCTGAGTTTTCAAGCCAACTCAATGAGTCTTGTTGAGACTCAATCAAGTGAAGCTAGTCACCAAGTTTCCATAAAACTCAGGCTGGCTCGAAATCTGGGCGAGTCAAGTCGACTCGGCCGAGTTTTGAGTTGACACACTGACTTTTAAAACTATGTTGGTAGCTTCTAGGTCAGTTCCATCTTTAGTGCTCCACATTAATAATAAACAAGAAGACTAAGCCAGGTCATATATTTCAGAAATTGCATAGGAGCTATTCTATCCATGATACAAAATTGCAGACACAATGGAAGAAACCAAACTTAAGTGCATCATTGTTACCATACTGACAAAAATAAAAGTTAAAGAAACAAAAAAGGGTTAGTTCAAAACACTTACAGCAATTACAAGGTCATGCTCCCTCTCACCCTTTTCAAGATTTTGAGTCAATGCTTGAATGCTACCATAGCTTTGAATGAGTGGCAAGTCCTTCAAATCTTCCCCAAGACCCAACACAACAATGTTAGAATTCTACTTAACAATTCACAAGTTTCACATCATTATGTGTCTGTATGTGCATGCGTGTGTGTAGATTAATGGCACAACTTGCTACAAGCTAAAGCTACATTGACATAAAAATGTCAAAAATATCCTGATTGGGCCCATCATATTATCTCTAGAATAACCAAAGCTTTAGAAGAAATCATTTATTTCTCAATCAAGTGTTCAAGAAACAACTCTCTATTACGATGGAATTTCAACCATCAGGTAAAACATCATCCAGGTTCATCTGTATTATGACCTATTGTGATGCAGGACAATTAACCACTTGCTCTAAAAGCTCGAACTGATAAAGCATGGCGAATTAATCCCTTTATCTCATAGCCCAGGCCCCACATCTCATGGGTTAGGATATCAGCCAAACCCCCATCGTGGGCCCCAAATCACATGGGTACCGCCTCACACGAGCCGCCCACCCCGAGTGTGCCCCTGCATCCCATAGGCTACCCCACTCGAGCACGGTGTGAAAATGCCCCTGCATTTATCACCCTCGGAGAGGAGCCTCGAACACGAGGCCTCCCGCTCTGCTACCAATTTGATGCAGGATAATTAACCACTTGCTCTAAAAGCTCAAACTGATAGAGCATGGCGAATTAATCCATTTATCTCATAGCCTAGGCCCCACATCTCATGAGTTAGGATCTCGGCCGAACCCCCCTCGTGGGCCCCAAATCACATGGGTACCGCCTCACACGAGCCATCTGCTTCATACGGGCCGCCCACCCCGAGTGTGCCCCTGCATCCCACAGGCAACCCCACTCGAGTCCGGTGTGAAAATGCCCTTGCATTATATTGTTTGTAAGTGTTTCCTTTGTTGCTCAATATCTGTAGATGCCACAGCTTATGAAGATACTAAAAGATTGATAGACTCTTTAAGGTTATGAGAGTACTTGAAATAAATAATCTAGGTAAATAACAAGTTCTCGTGCTCAAACTACTATTTGATTAAAAGATTAAAACACATGAAGAAGAAATGAAAAGACAAGAAGATCCTACTCATGGTGATTAATTACCTTGCAAAAGGCTTTGACCAGTACGTTGCATTGCTTTAGATGGCTCTATTAAATTAGCTCTTTCCAAAGAATGAGGCCAAATCTCACGTAAAGCCCTGCAAGGCTCCAAACAAGAGTTGTGTAGGAAACTATTGTGATTGATTTGTATGAAAGAAAACACCATTGGATACACAGGTATATAAAAGAAAGATGGAACAATGCCTTGCTTTGTTTGTACTAAAAAAACATTCCACATATAAGCAATGTTGTTGAAGGGAATGAAACCAAGAACAAACTGCATCCCCCACTTCTAGATGCAAAATAGAATTCACAGGTACTGGGATCAAAGATCAAAAAGTACAAGAACCAACTTGATATATGCCAGTTTGTACCCAATCAACATAAAGCTAGAAAGCAAGAGGACGTCTTGGGAAACAAAAGTCATCTTTGAGAAACCGCTATATGGAGTGAAATCAGAAGTTGCAAAAACATGAATAACAAAAAGGACCAATAGTCTTGAAAATAAAGTATGGATAACTTCATTTTTGTGGAGTACATCCAATAGTAGGAAAGATTCCTGACCATCATTTCAATATTCCCCAACCCAAATTAGTAAATACACATTAGGATGATAGAAAGAAGCCCTTCAATGGTTAAACATGAGGTTTATCAACTGAAATCAGTGGAATTATTCATAAACGGATTTTGAATGGGGAGCAATGGAAGGAAAATATTCAACCTTTTCTAGAATGATAACATTAAATTACGTGAGCCATTGCCAAGCTAGGACACGACTTTGTTCAACACAGGGTTACCTAGAACATGGATCACACTAGCGCACGGTGCTAGAATGGATACTCCGTATACAACTACCTCTAGTACACAAAACACTAACAATAAGATCATTCAGGTCGCTCCGGTTCAAACTACCAAGTACATGCATAATGGTTATACGCATAGTCTACACACAAAAGGATGATTTATTTTGCTATGGTCACTGCATTTATGATATTAAATTACGTGTCCTCTACCAAATAAATCGGAGTGTGAAAATCTAAATTAGAGTTACAAAGTAATTTAAAAAAAAAAAAAAAAAAAGTATAGTGGATATTGGTTTGATACCATCAATTTGGTATCATTTGATTTGATTTTATTTTTTAAAAGAATTACAAAGTAGAGTGATCCAAACAGGAAACCACAAAGGAGGTAGAGATGTAGGTAAAATTGGTTTGATACCATGAATTTGATATCAATGAAAAAATAGCATCAGTGGAAACATTACGTATGCTCAAGTGATTACGATGCATTCACCAAGTGAATTTAGAACAAAAACCCATCTTCAACATATTGAAAATATCACGTGTTCTCCTCATTCTTCAGCTCTCTAACAAAAGATTACCGAGAACACATTTTATATAATAATGAATTGTTGGCAATCTTTAATACGTGCAGCAATGATAGATGTACTACGCACAATTTTTCAAGAAAATATCAAGATGATATACTCAGAGAAAAAAAGGGGGGAAATTATTGAAATAAAGAAAGTCTCCATATTAAAAGAATTTTACAAAGAGAATCAAATCAGAAACTCACCACAGTGCCGTACCCGGACCAGAGCCGAAATCCAACACCGTAGCAGGAGAAAATTCCGGAAGTCTCCGCCGCACCTGAAAAAAAAAATTTGAATTCACTCAAATGCCAACATGATCGAATTCAACACAGCCCACTTCGAGCAACTAAAAAACTAATCGATTAAATGAAAGAGAGGAGATCCTACCTACCTCTCTGAGGACACGGTGGCATGCGGAGTACACGGCAGGCATCCGAGCGGCAACATAAGCAACGGTCTCATCGTCTCTATACTTGAGACCAATGTCACCGTAGGAGGATTTGATCTTCCAGCGCTTGGAACGCTCCATGGATTTCAATGGGTCCTCAACGATCTCTTTGGAAGTAGAGGAGCAGAGCTGGAGGTTGACCTCCTTGATCTCGCTGAATGATTCGGATAGGCTGAGGACTTTCCTGTTCATGTGAGCCTTCTCCTGGTCTGGAATTCGAAGGCGGGGATCCAAAAGTTAGAAAGGCGGTAGAAGAAGAAGGGGAGGAGAGAAATGGAGGGATGGGACTTCATGTGGTTGGTGGAACCCACCTCGAAGGAATCTCTTGATGGCGCGGCGAAGGCGGAGAGGAATGAGGCGGATGCGCTGGGACTGCTTCGCGGCAGATCGAAGGGTTTCTGCTGTGAAGACCTTTGGAGCGGTCTCTGGTAGCAGAGACGCCATTGTCCCTTCCTTCCCTGTTCTTTACGTTTGCAATAGGGATCGAGTTCGATGGCGTTTTAGTTGAGTTTTAGTAGGGTTTTACGTTCGCACGCTCGCATATGAGAACACAAACGAATTATATAGCTTTCTGCTCTTGTAACTGAACAAACAAATGTAGAGCAGCGCTGGGCATCGGACCGACTCGGATCGGATTTGGTCCAATTCGGTTCGGTCCGAAAGCTGCCTGGATTGATCCGAACCCGATCCGATCCGGGACCTGAGTCCGGAACACCTTACTCAAACCAATCTGTTACATGCTTGGCCTGACCAAACTGAGTCCGACTCGGTCAAGGAAACTGAGTTTGATTGGATTGGGTATGGATCGAATTTTTCAACGGTGAAAATCATTATCCTCGCTGCTATTTTCGGTGTGGTCCATTTAAGCTTTAGATATGATTCATTTTTTTTTCAAATGCTTTAAAATGATCACAAAAAATGGATAAACAGTATGGATATAATAAATACATCATTGTGGGGCCCATGTGATGTGGATCTCATTTGAGCTGTTCGTACAACTTAGAGCTCGAGAGTACAGCTGGCTTGTATTGACGTGCACGTTAGCAGGGGCGCGGATTTCTTGCGAAAGCCTTTCGTAGAAAGTTTCTGTGCTGGGATCGTAAGTGGGGCCCACCATGATGTTTTTCAGGAATCCACTCCGTTCATCCATTTTTTGAGATCATTTTATAACATGAGACCAAAAGTGAGCAAGGTCCAAGACTTAAGTGGGCCGTATTAAAGGAAAAAGTGGTTAGGTAAATTCCTACCGTTGGAACCTCCCTGGGTTGGACAGTGACGTTTACATGACATCCATATCGTTAATAACGTCATTGCTACTGGGATGAACTGAAAAAAACAAATATTAGCATGATTCAAAATGTCTGTGGCCCCACGAATATTTCAACTGTGGACGTTCAATTATCACTTTTTCGGCCCACTTGCGCATTGGATACGGTTCATTTTTAGCCTCATGTACTGAAATGAACTCACAAAACGTATGGACGGGGAGGATTTCGCACAAACATTGCAGTGGGTCCCACATGGGTTCGCAGCGCAGGAACTTCCTTTCGTAGGAAATCCGCATCCGTCTTGGCACGACACGTACCTACAGCTAGCTATAGCTAGCTATATAGCGTTGTGTGGTACACCGGAGAATCCTCTTATTGTATTGAGTAAACTCTGTTGGGGCCCACCCTGAATGCATGTGATTTATCCACGCTGTCCATTCGTTTTTCCATATCATTTTAGTGGTTGAACCTAAAATTGATGCATATCCAAAGCCTTAAAATGAGCTTGCCAAATAGATGGACGGTTTGGATATAAAACATACCTCGTGATCAAACCCACAAAACTTGTTAACATTACATGAGCCGATCCGCTTCGTACACTATTCTTCGATCAAGCTGCGACTCTCTTTCTCTTTCCCTCTTTCTCTTTTCCGTACACAACTATAGATCATTTCTCAATATATCTCTCCAGCTGAGAAATCCAAGCTCCAAAACCTTCTTCTTGCCTTCTTTTTTAACAGAAATAGAGAGACAAATATAGAGAGAGAATCATAGATAGAGAGAGATAAAGAGATAGAGTTGGCGGGCTCAGATGTACATTGGGCGGGATTTTTTGGCGCCGAACGTAAAGCCTAGGTGGTAAAAGTAATACACACACACACATACACACTAATATATACGGTCCAGATTGGGTCGGTCCGAATCAGATCCTATTGGATCGGGTTCCAGATCGGGTCGGTCCGAATCGGATCCTATTGGATCGGGTTCCGGATCGAGTCGGTTCGGAACAGGGCCTACCCGAATTCGACCCAAAAATAATTCGGATTTGGATTACGCTACCCGATCTTGACCGATCCTGACCATCGGTTCTGTTCGAATCGGGTCGGATCCACCGGTTCGGGTATGAAATGCCCAGCTCTAAGAGCAGGACTCCTACGTTAGTTTTGTACCGTTTTAAAAGAATGATGGTGACTATCCAGACCATCCAGACAATGGGCCCTCATTGTGAATGCAGCATCTGAATAAAATTAACTGGTGTACCACGGACGCGGATCGGCTGGTGTACCACACACCAGCTATATAGCTGGTGTATGTACGCGTCGTGCGAAAACGAGCACAGACGCTCCTCGAGCTCTGAATTGTATTCGGTTCAAAAGAGATCAAAGTTGCATGGCCCCCAAAATGACGTACTTATTATATCCACACCGTTCATCCAGTTTTTGAGCTCATTTTAGTGCATGATCCAAAAATTGAATCATATCCAAAGGTAAATGGGACCACACCACAAATAGTAGTGGGATAATGATTTTCATAGTTAAAATATTCATAGGGCCCACCATAACGTTTATTTTCCATCAAATCTGTTCATAAGGTCACAAAGACCTGGATGAAAAAGAACAACAAATATCATATTGATCCAAAA
The DNA here is from genome assembly GCA_021015155.1 of Magnolia officinalis. Classification (NCBI taxonomy): domain Eukaryota; kingdom Viridiplantae; phylum Streptophyta; class Magnoliopsida; order Magnoliales; family Magnoliaceae; genus Magnolia; species Magnolia officinalis. The sequence continues at coordinate 18,702,763 of JAJHSJ010000007.1, forward strand.
CTTCTATGATCCCCAAAAGGGTTTCAATGGTAGACATTCAATCCCCCACCGCTTTTCACAGTGTGGTCCAATTGATTTTTAGATTTGTCTTATTTTTCCTACCAAGCCTTAAGACGAGCTCGTTAAATGGATGGACGGTTTGGATATAACACATACCTCATGATGGGACCCACAGAACTTGCTGACGTCAATACACTAGTTATATAGCTGGTGTTTGAGACACCAACTAATCCGCTTCCGTGTACCACACACCACCTATGTAGCTGGTGTAGGTACGTGTCGTGCGAAGATGAGTGCTGACGCTCCTTGAGCACCGAGTTGTAAGGACGGTTTGAAGGAGATCAAAGTTATATGGGCCCCACAATGATGTATTTATTATATCCATGTTGTTCACCCATTTTTTAGATCATTTTAGAGTACTATCCAAAAAATGAATCATATCTAAAAGATAAAATGGACCACACCACAAATAGCAGCGGAGATAATGATTTTCACCGTTAAAATTTCATAGGGCCCACCATAATGTTTATTTTCCATCCAATCTGTTCATAAGGTCACAAAGACCTTGATGAAGAGGAAAAATAAATTTCATATTGATCCAAAACTTCCGTGAACCCCAAAGGGTTTCAATGGTATACGTTCAATCCCCCACTACTTTTTGCAGTGTGGTCCACTTGATCGTTATGTCTTATTTTTTGTTTGAAGCCTTACGACAAGCTCGCAAAATGAATGGACGGTTTGGATATAACACGTACCCAATGATGGGACCCACAGAACTTACTGACGTCAACACACCAGCTATATAGCTGGTGTTTGATACACCAGCCAATCCGATTCCATGGATAAGAAACATAAATTATGGGGGCTCTAACAGAGCTCCTGCCAATAACGAGGTGATTAGAGTAGAAGCCATCCGCATCCTAGGTAAGTATTGAGTGACATGGCAAAGTTATGTGGTTCCACCATGATGTAGGTGTTATATACACACGGCCGATCCATTTTTGCATATCATTTTAATGCATGAGCAAAAAAATTGAGGCAATCGACAACTCCAGTGGACCACACCATAGAGGCACTCAGACAATGGTGTCAACCGTTGAAACCTTTGTAGGGCCCACCATGATGTTTGTTTACCATTCAAACTTTTCATATGGTCGCACGTACATGGACAAAGGGAAAGCACAAATATCAGCTTGATACAACTTTCATGGCTCCCAAGAAGATTTCACTTTACCAAAAATGTCGTTTAGGAACGGTTTTAAACCGTTCCTAAAAGAGGCGTCGCAAAACAACTGGAACGGTTCAAAACCGTATCAGATACCGTTTCAAATTTTAAGAACAAACGGTTATAGTTTGAAATGGTCAGTTCGAAATTTTAGAAACGGTTTTAAACCCTTCTTAATGTTGCCAATGGTCAGATTTAAATTTTAGGAACGATTGTTTTCGTTATTTACGAATGGCCAATAAAAGCTGCACATTTGTTTTTATATTTAAGAACCAAGAATATTATATACAATTAAAAATTAATATTGAACAAATATGGTATAACTTTATAATAAAAATTATATATATATTTACAACAGTAAGTATACAATTGCAAGAATACATTAAAAATAAATAAAAAATCCTCATGTGCTCCACTCCTAGAGAAAACACAAGATCCAATGCCATCGGCTTCTCATGCTCCATGAGACAAGAAAGGCAGTCCAGCTGCGAAAACATCACAATTTCATCAGCTCCAAACTTTAATTCTCCAGTAATAATGGAAGAAATCAACGTAAATCGAATGCATGTGCACGTGTGGTGCAACATGGAGAAAATGGCATGAATGCAAAGAAGAAAATGAATACTACCTCATCCTTGAGCCGAGCATTTTCGAGAAGAAGATGCTGCTCATCAAACGATATCTCTCCGAGCATTACCGGCCCACCACAGTTGGGACAGATTACGTTACGGATCGCTGCTTGAAGCCGGAAATTCTCGTTTTTCATGTCATCATTCTCAGCTCTTAATATCACATTATCTGCTGTCTTGTTGGGCCTGTGAGGAAAAACGGATGGACACATGAACAAGGAGAAACCCTTATCCTACCCAAAGTGTGTATTATATTTATATTCTAACATGTCGTTAAGCCAATGTCGTCAATAATAAAAAAGGATGTGTTCTACAAGGATGGTGGAGATGATGATGTGAAAATCAGATCTTCTATCAGGCTTCTTGGACTACCGGGAAAAGAATCACATTGATTGCATTTTATTTTTGTTGCTATTTTTACCTAAAAGATCTTGAATTTGATTACATTTACTGCTATAAGAATCACATTGATTGCATTAGGTCTAGGGAACAATTCATTGCATGGATATATCGTAGGATATATCGGCCGATATCGATGATATTTAAAACATTGGATATACAAATGAAATTAAAGCAGTAGATCACGATATTAGATCCATACCTTAAACTTGACCTGAATCCATTGAAGGTTAACTTCACTCTCCATGACTTCTCGCCTCCTCTTCCCTCTAAAAAAATTGTGTGATCAGATACAGGAACACATTTCCTAGCAATAAGAACATAAGATATATATTTTATTCATGAGAAATTTAAATGCATCATAAGAAACAAATACCTTAAATAAAATCTCTACTATTGTTTTGGCTTGGTCCAAGTTGTGCCTGGCCTGAAGCAAAATCAATGCAATTTCAACCAATAAATTCACTTTCGAGAGAGAAGTGCTGCAATATGATGTATAATAGTAAAAGGAAAAAAGAAGAAGAAAGAAAACATATTGGAAAGACTAACCGGTTTCTAAGAGAAAAATACAAGAACAGTATTTCCATTTTCAAACTAGTCTTTTTCCCCCATAGGTAGTACCAAGGTCAAATGAAGTGAACAGAAAACTTGGAAATCAAAGTATATAGGGCCTAGCATCTAAAAAAGCCATTTAATCCTTAGTTTAACACAGTGGGAATGGATGCAGGAGGAGACACGGGAGTCATTGGGGAAACATGAGATATAAAAAATATCAGAAACCGAGAGCGCTTATGAGCAGTGTTCGAGTTGTCGGTATCGCTACAAGTTTCGCTGGCCAGAGATAAAGATATAATATCGTTATCGCCGATAACCGGAAATGCAGGGAAAAATGGGGAAACATGGAGAAAATGGTGGAATTTTTCAGTGAAACTTCAGGACATGCCTAAATACACATATTTACATATTCAAGAATAAAAAAAATTACAAAAAGGATGTACTAAATAAAAAGTTTCCATTTAATGGGAACCAAAAGACATGCGTTGTCGTAAGAAATCACTCAAATAGTAACCAAAATGAGTTTATATAATACAAATGTAAGCTTATAACAATGAAGACATGCAAAAGTAAATGAATTAAAAAAAAAATACACATTTCTGGTCATATTTCATCCTCACAGAATGATGACGTGACTCGTAATCATTGTCCGGATCCCGTGGCAGTTGAGAGTATTACTGTTGCCCAACATGTTAGGCCCACCATGAATGTGCGTGGGTTATCCACGCCGTCCATCTGTTTTTTCAGCTCATTTTAATGGTCGTTTCGAAATTTGAAGCATGTCCAAAGCTCAAGTGGACCACACCATATGAAACAGTGGTAATAATGATTTCCACAGTTGAAACCTTGGTAGGGCCTACAGTGATGTTTATTTGTCATCCAACCCATTCATAAGATCATAAAGACATGGATGAAGGAAAAACACAAATAATAGATTGATCCAGAACTTCTTTGGCCTCATGGAATTTTAGACGGTATAATTTCAATTCACATTGTTTCCGTGGTGAGGTCCACTTGAGATTTGGATATACTTAGTTTTTGGGCTAAAGCCCTCAATTTATATGATAAAATGGATGGACAGAGTGGATAAAATATGTAAAGCACGGTGGACCCCACATAAATTACTTAGTACGCAATTACACGACACGTCCGTACCCGTGTCCGTAGGGACACGGATTAGCTATGACGGGTTGAGCAGCGAGACTTGCTACTAAAGTGGGGTTGAGCAGTTATGTGGCCCCACCATGGTTTATGCTTCATATACACACCGTCCAACCATTCGAAGATATCATTTTAGTTTACGGAATAAAGAATGAGTCAGATTCAAATCTCTAATGGACCACACCACATGAAAACAATAATGATTGGATATCCACCATTAAAATCCTACTAAGGCCCACTGTACTATTTATTTGACATCCAATATGTATAATTAGGTCATACAGACCTAGATGAGGGGAAAAATCAAATATTAGCTTGATCCAATACTTTTTTTTTTTTTTTACACACGCACACACACCACCACATACTCACACCGTGGTGGGATTTCACCACCTATGTGTACTCGAACCCTCGACCAGGTGTTGAAACTCGCGAGAGTCTACCACCAGAGTAAGAGCAAGGACCCAACACTGTTTCTTGTAATGTGGTCCACTTGAGATTGGGATATACCTCATTTTTGGTCTCATATCCTAAAATGGTCTAGAAAAATAAATAGGCGGTGAGGATACAACACATACATCATGGTGGGGCCTACAAAAGTAGGTGACGTCACCTCGGCAGCCAGTCTCCCTGCTCAATAGCTAATCCTGTTGCAGACGGTGATTTCCTTCCTGTGTTGAGATGCTACGTGGGGCCCATCATAATGTTTTTAAAAAATCCACCCCGTCCATCCATTTTTTAGATCATTTTAGGACATCAGATAAAAAATCATATGGATCCAAAACTCAAGGCAGCCGCACGAGAGAAAATAGTGGAGATTTAGTGACCACCGTAAACATAATTGACCACTCATTTGGGCCCACATTGAATGTATGTGGTATATCCACGCCGTCCATCCATTTTTTCATCAAATTAAGGGGTTGAGCCCAAAATTGATTCATATCCAAAGATTAAGTAGATCATACCACTGGAAATGGTGGGGATAATGATTTCTACCGTTGAAACCTTTCTAGGTCCCACAGTGATGTTTATTTTTCATCCAACCTGTTCATAAGATCATACAGACATGGATGAAGGGAAAACACAAATATAAGCTTGAGACAAAACTTCCGTGGCCCTCCAAGTATTTTTCAATGGTAGACATTCAATTCAACTGTTTCTTGTGGTGTGGTCCATTTGAACATTGGATATGCCTCATTTGTTTTCCTAAAGGCCTACAATTATCTATTAAAATGTATGGACGGAGTGGATAAAATAAATAAATCACGGTGGACCTCAACGAGTTTACTGAGTTCCAACCCGTACGACTTACACACGTACGCAATCCGCTGCCTCAAACGGATTGGATACTCCCTAGGACTAGCGTGGTAGGTGCTCCGTGGACTTCAAACATGATGTATGTGTATCATCCATGCCGTCTAATTCATTTTAGAGACAATTTTATGGTAAGAATCCAAAACTGAAGTGGATCAAAATCTCAAATGGATCACACGGTGTTGATTGAACTCTTACCATTAAAAACTTCCTGGAGCTACAACAGTTTGGATCAAGCTGATATTTGTTTTTTGCCTTCATCCAGGTCCGTATGAACTAATCTACCTGCCGTGTGACCTAATCCACAGGTTAGATGTCAAATAAACGTTACAGTGGGCCTAGGAGGTTTTTAAAGATAGACGTTCAATCATTACTGTTTTCCCATGGTGTGGTCCACCTGAGATTCTAGTCAATCTCATTTATAAGAAAATTGATTAAAACGACGTGAAAAACTGAATGGACGGTGTTGATAAAACACATAGATCATGGTGGGCCCACATAACATCATGACCAACCACCTGACAGCGTCACTAGCGATACCGCATCACGTGCGACTCACGCTACAACGCTACATATCTTCTTTTTTTTTTTTTTTTTTTTTTTTTTTTCTTTTTTTAAAAACAAAACCTAAAATCTCGTTGAAGAGAAAATGCGGCCAAAGAAAGGGAGTTTTTGGAGGATTGTTGCCGAAGAAAGGAGGATTTTCTTACTTGTAAATCCGGCGCTGTCGATCGGTGTTCTTCCGATGTTGATCGAGGCAATCTTCGGAGCTCCAATTTCCGATCAACAAGTAAGAGATCTTCCCCGTTCCGATATTTTTTCTGATTTTTTGAAAGAGGGGTTTTCTTACCCATTTATTGGATTTTTGGTCGGCGATAATCCAAGATTTTCGCTGATATCTCTGATATTTCGCCGATATCGCTGATATTTTGCCGATAATCCGAAGAGAAACGAAAAAAGGGGGTTTCGGTGTCGCTGGGCCAGCGACACCGATATTATCGGCGACAATATCGACATTTCGTCGACAACTCGAACACTGAGTACACTCTACGCCAGCTTGCCGTCCCTATTCGAACGCACAACTGGGAGAGCAGAAGAGACCTCACTATCCGTCTGCCAATATCGGGCCCGGCTCGTTGATAGCGGACCGATTCCTCAAGCCGGTCAAACTCAACCTAGAAATTGCCCCCTCACTCAGGCGGGTAAGGTCACACCATTTCTAACCGACCACGACACAGTGGGAGACGCGGCCTACTGGTATACGGCCCTCGTGCGCTCGTGTATCCACTCGGTCTCGACGTTGGAGTCATCCTCTAGTACCATCGGGTTTAAGAATTTTCACCCAGGGACATTTATGGCGCCCGTATGCTAGAACCAAACATTTCCAGTATCGAATCCAGCCACCTACGGTGTGTCTGTGGAGGCTATGGCCCTGATGTCGCTAGGGCATATCACGATCACACAAATGCAAGTGCATGTATCACACTACCAGTCATACAATCATCCTGCGTGAAGTACGCACTCATGTAGGGCAACTCCGCCTATCAGGAAGCCCGTAACAGTCTGCCCGAAAGCATATACTATGATCAGTCACCCCTCATCTCAAGCATGCATATGATGCGTATGATCATGAATCATGGGGCAGCACTATACTTATGGTATGATAATAGGCGTTGCTCAAAGTGAAGATGGGCCTAAATGGACTGCAGAGTACAAGTATGGGCCTATTAGTGGGCCTTAGGAAGAGTGACAATGCGGACATTTAACCGTCGTCACCTACAATGTGGACGTCAAACCAACATTGTCCCCAAGGCCCGACTTGCCTTAAATACCATTTAATAATTCATGATGGAATCACACATTGCAATGTGCCTTAGGTACATCCCCACTGGGCCTTAAATGCATCAAATGGACCGTATCTCATGGGCCTTATATTCATCAAGTGGGCCACCTCAATGAGCCTCACCAATGGGCCTTAGGTACATTGCAATGGGCCATCACCCATGGGCCTTAGAATGCATTAAAATGAACTCAATCATATAAGTTTTATGTGTATCAAAGGGCCTAATCACATAGGCCCTATACATCTCAAAGCGGGCCTCAACAATGGGCCACAAATACATCAAGATAGCCTACATACATGGGCCCATATATATAACAAAGTGGGCCTTAATAATGGGCCTATATACATGCCAAGATGGGCCTAAATACATGAGCCCATAAATATCCGAGTGGGCCTTAATAATGGGCCCAAAAAATACATCAAGATGGGTCTAAGTACATGGGCCCATATGCATCCAAGTGGGCCACATGTGAAGCCCACCATAATGTTTATTTTACTATCCAATCTGTTGATAAGGTCACATGAGTAGGGGGCCCACCATAATATTTATTTGAAATCCAACCTATTCATACGGTTACGGGACCAGGGCCCGCCGTGATATTTACTTGCCATCAAACCTGTTCATATGGTCACGCAGACCAGGGACCCACGGTGATGTTTATTTGAAATCCAACCGTTTGATTGGGCCACACCGTCAGAGAGGGGGCCCACCATAATATTTATTTTCCATTCAAACCTGTTTATAAGGTCACGTGGACCTGGAGGTGGGCCCGGGCCCACCGTGAACGTGGTTCACAGATCCAGTCCACCCATTATGTGTGTCCCACCTGGATGACGGTCCAGACCAAGTTTCATCCTTATCCAAATTTCGGGTAGGTCCCACCAAGTGGTTTTATATGTTTTAGGCATGTCTTCACATGGTTTAAGATGGTATGGCCCACCTGAGGTCCGTATATGGTTGATTTTTGGGATACCACATAATTTAAAGGGGAACCATCAAATGCACGGTGCAGATGGTCAAAACACATCACGATGGGGGGTCCACAGCTGGGCCGTGAGGCCCAGCGTCCGTCCCCCGCCAATAGCCGCAGGCGCTGCAGCAGCAGCAGCGCTGCTTTTTTTTTTTTTTTTTTTAATGGGACCCACAATGACTAGATCCACCCCGTCCATTGTCTGAGTCCCACAAAATGAGGGGTCCACACCAAGTTTCAGGTGGGTCCAAGCTTCTGGTGGACCCCACCAATCATTTTCCTATGTTTTAACAAGAAATACAAGCATTCTCGATCCCACGGCCCGCCAGAAAATCGGATCAGCCTCATTTTTCGGCTTAACGCCTAAAATAGGTTGGAGAATAGATTGGACGACGTGGATCACATACAAACATCAAGGTGGGGCCTGCATGAGCTGCCCACACCATAAAGTAAATTTTTTTTTTGAGTTAGCTTGCGAGTACACACCCATGCAGTACACGCACTCCATAATAACCACCTACGTCCAGCATCCAGAGACGCTGGACGGTTTGGATAAACACTGCATCATGGTGGGTCCCACATGTACGTGGCCCACCATCATGTAATATACATATATATTAATATAATATTAATAAAAAATAAATATAATAAAATATATAACATGTGGGGCTTCCCACCATCTCAAAAATGGATGATGGATATCTCCTAAAAATGTAGTGGGCCACACCAATGACGAATGGAGTGGATTTAACATGATTTGGTGGGACCTACTTCATTTTAGGGAGAAAAGATAGAGAGAGAGAGAGACGGTGATAGAGAGGAGGGACCCCGCCACTATGGGCCCTCCATTGATACAATACATAGATCAAAATGGGTCCCACCAACAAGTGGGCCCTTAAATGGAAATCAACGGTGGATCACTCACCTCTTGTACTCCTCCTTCCTCCTTAAGCCTCCTTAGCTCCTAGCCTCCACTTTCAATGGTGGTTGATGATGATCCAACGGTTGAGATGGGAGATGTGAGAGTAGGGGAAAGTGGGCCACACTTGGAGTTTGGGAAGAGGGAGAGAGCTTGGACGTATGGTGTTGCTTGGGAGAGAGTTTGAGAAATGAGGGAGAGAGAGAGAAGTGATGGGTTGATATGGGATGGGTGTGATGGGTGATGGATGGAATGATGTGTTGTAAGAAGGGATGGGTGGAGAGAGAGGTGAAGTGATGTGAGGGTTGACTTTGGGCTTGCTTGTGTAAGAGAAAGGTATGGGTTGTTGTACTTGGGTATGGAGTGACTTGACATTTATTGATTGATGGATAGATGGGACATATCGTAAGATTCACTTGAAGTCCGCAACGCGCGGTATTTTCTTCGAATCGAACGCGGGCCGACATCTTCTAGCCTGGGTATCGGGTCGGTGCACGAGTCATGGCGTTGGAACCGCGGCGACGGCGCGGTCGCCAAGGTACAGGTTTCGGGTCGAGCCGACTTTGGCATGCGGGTCTCGTCTTAGGATCGTGTGCAACGTTGCCTTTAGGTCGAGGATTGCCGGAATTCGACCGGAAGGATCGCGGAAGCCTTCGGAATAGAACGGTCTAGGATACGGGTCTTACAAAAGCTGAAACAAGGCTATGATGGTGGAGATCACTGACTCCTTTTCTAATAAAATTCAAGGTAGTCAAATGGAAGCACGCGTGGCCTATCTATTTGCGAGTGTAACTGCAAGATTGTAATGATGATTTTCTGTTTGACTTGTTAAGGCATAATGACCAGGGCATATAAGTTATAAGGTTTCATTATCCTTAAATACTGTGCCAACTAAAGGAAATTTCTGAAGACCACTGAATTTTCTAGATTATGGACAGTGAGAAGCATGTCCATCATTAGAAGATAACAAAACAGAATGAGAATTGAGAAGTATTTTTGCACTAATAAACAAAACCATAAATATTTCACCACTTTCAAGATCTCTAAATTATAACACATGATATAGCTATAAAAAAAAACACTCACACAGAACTTGATGGGCGGTCATCCGCTTTTTTGGGTCTCTAATAAGTATTCTCCATGCTAAATCTTTTGTACTCTCTGAGATACTAGGCCATGGATCGGATGAAAAGTCAAGGTCCCCATTCAAAACTTGTTCAAATATTCCTTGCTCGGATTCTGCATCATCACAGAGAAATGGAAAACAAAGTCAGCCATTGTTGATAGAATCACCCAACATTGTTGATAGAATCACCCAAAAACTTGACTCCATATTCATCTGGGTCAAGTTAACTTAAAGACTCGACTTGACTCGACTCAATAGTTAATAAATATAAATCAAAACTTCTAGAAGTACTATGGAATATTTTAAATAATTGCATATCATGCAAGTATTGAAAATTTTGAAATAAGAAATTAAAGTCATACTATGGTTGCTGGTAGGAAGTGTCTTCCTGATATATAAAGTTGGCGGGTTCAATTTCCATGTTCCTCATATTAGTTTATTTTAATCTTTATTATTATTATTATTATAAACTGGCTTCATAGGATGAGCGACTCGCCAAGTCTCCATGAGTCATGTTGAATCGACCAAGTTTTAAGTTGACTCGATGAATTTTCCCAAGTTAGGGCCAACTCGGTGCCAGAACCGAATTTCCTAAAGACTTGGTTCGAAATCTCACCAAGTTGAGTTGACTCGGCTGGGTTTCAAGTCGAATCAGTGAGTTTTTGAACTATGGTAAAAGGTGGGATTTTAACTTTGCTAGTTGGTGAGCGTGAAGAGCAATCATGTATATATTCATTTCTTTCAGCATTAGAGATACTTTGAACAACACTCAATTTACTTGCTCCAATTATCCATAACAACCCATCCCTCACTTTTTCTTTCACTTGTGTTGGGAACTGGGAAAACTGATTACCACAAAAGTCAAGTGTCATCAGTGTTTTTATGCCCTGTCTCCAGTTATATCTGAATTGGGTCCTTTTTTTTTTGTTTTGTTTTTCCCACTCCCGAACCTGCAGGCTATCCACAGTGAAGCCCATCAGATCAACAATCTGGATTACCATATTATGGGATCCACATATGGTAGATAAGGCCCACCCACAGATCATATAATTCCTCTCTAACACCATCGGGCTACCTACCAGTCATGGCCTTGAACACCCAACTAATTCAAAGTAGGTGTGTCATGCGGAAGAAACTTGCAACACAATACAATACTATCCATCACAGAGAAATGGTAAATTCAGTGTTCTATGTATTGTTGATATCACCCAACATGTTCAGTATTGCCGGTCAGCAATACAATACTGTCCTACAGTACAAGAATCTAACATATCAAAAATAATATTGTCAATACATACTGATATATCATGATATCATGATAAAAATAGCTACCAGATTAATAAAGTAATTGCTTAAAAAAAAAAAACCAAGTAGAATTACAGCTTCTCATGGGAAAGTAGAACACTGAAAGAAGAAACAAGGCCAAAGGATGGGGTCACTAGGACTTATGATCTGATGAGGTTACCATGAAATGATGCTGACATCACAGTGGGGTCATCCCACTTCTGGTGGGATAAAAAATTCAGTGTCAACTGTTCTTAATTTTAAATAAGTAATGTTATTTTATGACATTCTTAGGGAGTCTTAGTTGATTCCAGTGCTATTTTTTGAGTCTAGGAAGGATTTCTAGATTTCAAAGTTTTTAGGCTAAAAGTGCATTTGGTGGCAGCTTCTTTTTTCAAAGTAGAAGCCATTCTATACTTTAGAATACCTTCTACTCTGTAAGAGAAGCTGCAAGAAGTAGCTTCTGGTGGTGTTATCAAATTCCCTATAAAAGCAGCTTTTAAGTGTTGTAGTTCCCTTACAGTTCAAGGGACTGGCATATGTATATGGACTTTTTTTTATTTGGTTACTTTTTTTTTGTTTTGAACATGGAACTAAAGCTCCTGTAACCAAGTTGACTTTTGTTTTTTACTTTTTCTTTTTTGAACATGGAACCAAAGCTCCTGTAACCAAGTTCACTCTGTTTCACTTGAGAGCAAAACAAGTTACCCCTGTTCTTTTTCTGTAGCTGAACCTCAACCAGAAGTATATATGACTGAATACTGATTTATGGTTGGTTTTGGTTCCCTATTTGGACTTCTAGATCTTACTTACACCATTCATTTCTATCAGTTCCCCAACTGCTTGATCAGAAAGAGCATAACGCTGTGGGCCATGGCTGAATGGATACGATGTAGATTGCACTAGTCATATCTGTGGCCCCACGAACTTTTGAATTGAAAAATAATGCATTTGAGAAATTCAATAAACATACAGTTTATCAAGAAAATTCTGGATGATGGGCCGTCATCCGCGCACTAAAACACAAAACGCTACCCCCAAACATACACTGACCCCGCTTGCAAACCCATTTGTATTTGTTTTTGTTTCTAAAAGAACAACAAAAATAAAAATAAAAACAAATACATATACAATAAATAAATAAATAAATAAACCAAAAAATAGAAATATAGCAACCATATTGGCCTGGTGTCTGAACCACAGAAATATATATTGTGGCCCACCGGATGAAGGGAAGAGATAGAGATCAAAACAAGAATCCAATTCCAAACTTTCTACCGTTCGTAACCATCCCAAGTGATGGATGAGATCATCATCTTGGGGAAAAAAAACCTGGATCCAGAGCATCTCAATCTGGAAAAAAAAAAACAAAGAAAATACCAAAAAATAGAGGTGGAGGTGGTTGCGGCTGGTGGTACCGATTGAGGGAGAGAGAGGGAGAGAGAGAGAGAGAGAGAGAGAGAGAGAGAGAGAGAGAGAGAGAGAGAGAGAGAGAGGTGAACGTTGCTGGTGGTCGGGATTGAGGGAGACAGAGGGCTGCACGCGGACGCGTCTCCTGGTAGGGATTGAGGGAGAGAGAGGGCAGGTATTGAGGACGAGAGAGAGAAGGTTGCACGGTAACTGGAACAACCGGTCTCTCTCCTGGAAATCTCGTCTTAAGGATAGCCGTTGATTTAAAACACTAGCATCCGATGGACCAGCAGTATGCCAACGATCGACCTTACGGAAGGCTACGGTAAGGTCAAGCGTATAGTACCTTTTCCCAATACACACACACACACACAAATGAATCATATCAAAAGATCAACTGGACCATATCTTATCTAACCGTGTGATAATGATTTCCATGGTTAAATTCTAGCGGGCCCCATCATAGGGTTTATTTCCCATCTAACCTATTCATAAGGTCACAAGGACCTGAGTTTAGAGGAAAATAAATATCATATTGGTCCAAACTTTGAAGCCCAAGGGTTTTTAATGGCGGACGTTCAAACCCATTGTTTTTTGTAATGTGGTCCACCTGATCCTAGATCTGCCTCATTTTTATTTTAGTCTCAAGCCTTAAAATTATCTTTCAAAATGGTTGGACGGCTTGGATGCAACACATGCATCATGGTGGGTCCCATAGGGATGGACAACATAGATAAAGCACATACCTCATGGTTGGGGCCACACTGATGGAAGGTGTGGATACAATACATACATCAGTGGGTCCCCCGTGGGGCCCACCATAACGTTTACTTCCCATTCAATCTGTTAATAAGGTCACAGGGACCTGAATAAAGAGGAAATACAAATTTCATAATGATCCAAAACTCCTGGACCAATGGAGTTTCGATGGCAGACGTTCAATCCTACTGTTTCTTGTGACGTGGGCCACTTGAGTTCTAGGTGTGGCTGATTTTTGGGAGAGGGCCCACTGCCCTGAAGGACCATCAAATGTACGACGTTGATGTTCAACGCACATCACGGTGGGGGCCATGGCTGGGACCCACATCCCTGGCTCCAGCCCTCCACAGCGCAGGACGCTACTGTGGATGCAATAGCAGCAGCACCCGTTGCTTCATTTTTTTTTTCGGAGGATTTTCCTAGGTGGGGCCTGCTTCCGAAAAATCCAACCCAACCATTGGATTCTATGGCTCAAGACAGTCCAAACGAGCCCAATATTCAACATGTTTTGGCGAATCCAAACATCAATGTGGGTCCTAGTCACTTTTTAACGGTAGAAATCACAGTTTTCTATGGTATGGCTCGCCAGAAAATCAGATTGGCTTCATTTTTTGGCTCAACCCCTAAAATGAGTTGGGACGGTTTGAGCACAACGCATACTTAAGGTGGGCCACCACATGGCTAGATGGTGTGGATAAGACATACATCATGGTGGGGTCCATCCGAGTGGGCCACACAGCCACATCATCACACACAATGGAGAGAGAGAGAGAGAGAGAGAGAGAGAGAGAGAGAGAGAGAGAGAGAGAGAGAGAGAGAGAGAGAGAGAGAGGAGATGGAGTGGAGGGACCCTGGCACTATGGGCCCTCCCTTCCATACATCACAACATAAATCAAGTAGGTCCCATTACATGTGGGCCCATTGATCAAAATCAATGGTGGAGATCCTTTCTCCACCAAAATACAAGGTCTAGATGACCCTATTCATGCAAGGAAAATAAACATCATGATGGGGTCCATGGAAAATGGCCCATCATGGAATGATTATGAGGATCAAGGTGGGCCATTGGCCACACCTAGGGTCCAAAGTGAGATCCATACCATCAATCGGTAGGCCTCACTTAGCCCATCATCAAAAGAATGAAATCTAGGCCTATATAAACACCCACCATTCGATCTTCTTGGTCCGATGGAAAGGTGATCTCCTTGGCTTCGATCTCAACGGAAGATGATGAAGAATGAAGGGTTGAGATGGGAGATGAGAGGGTTAGGAAGTGGGCCACACATAAAACTCTCTCATGGAGATTTGGGAGAGCTTGGACGTGTGATATTTTATTGCTTGGAAAAGTGAGTTTGAGAAATGAGAGAGAGAGAGAGAGGGTTATAAGAGAGAGAGAGAGATGGGTGATGGAGTGATGGATGAGGTGAGTGATGGGTGTGTAAGAACTTTGTTGACTTTTGAGAAAATTTGTGTAAGAAGGGTATGGGTTGTGTAAGGGTTTGTTGACTTATGGGGTCGCTTGGGGATGGCTGTGAGGTGATGTGTACTAGACATGTACTTGACCCTTGATGGGATTGGTTGATTGATTGAGGTGACATGTTATAGAGATTCTCTTGGGTTTTGTAACACGCGGTGTTTTTCTTGAAACTGAACGTGGGCCCACATCTCCTGGCCTGGGTATCGCCTTGGAGCGTGAGACGCGGCATCGGAACTGCGGTGACGGCGTGGTCGCTAGGGTAGAAGTCTTGGGTTGAACTGACTCTGGTTGATGGCGTGTAACTCAGGGTTGTGCGCAAGCGTCGGATAAAGGTCGAAGGTTGCCAAAATTCGATCGGAAGGACCGCGAAAACTTACGGAATGGTACGAACTAAGATACGGGTCTTACAGCTCTCCCCTCCTAATAAAAATTTCGTCCTCGAAATTTACACAATCATCGCAACTAGATATAACTCATGAGGAATAAGAAACATAATCATCATCATATAAAATCATAGACAAGATACAAAATACAACACATAATCAATCATAAAAGAGATGGGGATAGTGCTCTCGAATCTCGGCCTCGCGCTCCCAAAAAGCGTCCTCAATAGAATGGTGACCCCACTAAAACTTCACCAATAGACTGACCTTGGTCCGGAGGACTTGCTCCTTCTGATTAAGGATGCAAACTGGCTGCTCAATATAGGAAGCGTCCTCATAAACCTCTAACGACTGTCAATCATTAACATGAACAATGTCTGACCCACACTTCCTCAACATAGAGATATAGAAAATGTTGTGGACGCTAGACAACTGAGATGAGAAGGCAAGCCAATAGATCACGGCGCCAACGACCCAGTGATATCAAAAGGTCCTATGAACCTTGGGACAAGCTTGCCCTTCGCTCCAAATCCAACTACGCCCTTCATGGGCGAGACCTTGAGATACACAGGTCCCATACATCAAACTCCAAGGGACGACGCTAACGATCAGCAAAACTCTTCTACCTGCTCTAAGCTGTGCTCATCCTCTCCCTGATGATATTGATAGCCTTTGACGTCTGCTGCACAAGCTCGGGACCTAGGAGACGACGCTCTCCAACCTCTGTCCAACAACTCGGTGATTTGCATGGTTTGCCATATAATGCCTCAAAAGGAGCCATGCCGATGGTCGCCTGATAGCTGTTGTTGTATGTGAACTCAGCCAATCGCAGATGCTCATCTTAGCTACCCTCGAAATCAATCGTGCAGGCCCGAAGCATATCCTTAAGGATCTGGTTGACCCTCTCTGTTTGGCTATCGGTCTGCGGATGGTACGCGGTGCTGAGCTGCAAATTAGTTCCCATCGCTCTCTGAAAGCTCCCCCAAAACTAAGACGTGAACCTCGGGTCTCAGTCAGAAATGATTGAGACTGGAACGCCATGCAGTCTCACAATCTTCTTGATGAATAGTCTTGCAAGTTGGTTTGTAGACCAAATCACACGCATCGCAAGAAAATGTGCCGACTTCGTCAGACGATCCATAACAACCTAGATGGCGTCATGACCGCGCTGAGTCCTCGGCAAGCGCATAATAAAATCTGTCGACACGTGCTCCCACTTCCATGGCGGGATGCTCAACAGTTACAATAGACCAGTGGGTCTCTGATGATCAGCCTTAACATGCTGGCATGTGTTACAGTCGGCCACAAAACTGGTGATCTGACACTTCATCCCCACTCAAAAATACTGTTGTCTCATGTCACGGTACATCTTCGTCGAGCCATTGACGCACTGCCTTAACCTTCGAGGGGTCCACTATGACGCCTTCCCTCGTCACCACGTGACCGAGGAACTTCACCTCCTCCTGCCAGAACTCGCACTTTTTTAGCTCGCGTACAGATGGTGTACATGAAGGGTCTGCAAGGTAACCTCTAGATGTTGAACATGCTCCTTACGGGTCCTCGAATAGATCAAGATGTCGTCGATGAGCACCACAACAAACTGATCGAGATATGGGCGGAAGACCTCGTTCATCAACTGCATAAATACCATGGGTGCATTGGTCAGTCCGAAGGACATGACTTGGAACTCAAAATGACCGTAGCATGTCCTGAAAGCCATCTTCTGAATGTCCTCCTCTCGGACCCAAATCTGATGATAACTGGAACGTAGGTCAATCTTCTAAAAGAACTGTGCACCCTGCGACTGATCAAATAAATCATCAATCCTCGGGAGCGGGTACTTGTTCTTGATCGTGACCTTGTTGAGCTCGCGGTAGTCCACGTAGAGCCTCAATGAACCATCCTTTTTCTTCACGAAGAGTACCGGTGCTCCCCATGGTGAACTGCTCGGACGGATAAAGCCCAACTCGTGCAACTCGTCCAACTGCTTCTACAGTTCCCGTAACTCTAACTGTGTCATACGATATGAGGCCTTCGAAATAGGCGCTGTACCAGGCACGAGATCAATCCGAAATTCGGTGTGTCGGTGAGGCGGTAATCCCGGAATCTCCTGAAACATAGTGAAAAAATCACAAACTATAGGTAACTGATCAATACAAATGGCAACAGGCTCTTCAACGGCGCAGGACATCAAGCAAGACAATGGCTCTCCCTGGGGCTCTGCAAAGAACTGAAATTATGGCAAGCCTGGTATACAGAACGTGACTGTCCTCGCGGAGTAGTCGAAAATGGCGTGGTACTCGGCAAGCCAATCCATGTCCAAGATAATGTTAAAATCTGACATCGGCAACACGTACAAGTCGGCGAGCAAGAAAATCTCTCCCACTAACACGGGACAAGACGAACAGAAGCGGCCTAATATTGTAGTTTTCCCCAAAGGCGTCGATACGGTCAACCCCTCTTGAGCAGACTCTGTCGACAATCCAATCAAACGGCAGAATCCCTCGGACATAAACGAGTGCGAAGTACCGGAATCAAATAAAACTCGAACGATGCATGCAGAGACTGAAAGTATACCCTCAACGATTCATCCGGATGACTGCGGATCCTGCTGAGCCGCATAGAACCTAGCCTCAGCTGGCTGGGGAGGTGCCTGTCCCCTCTGAGTGTGTTGCTACTGTCGCTGAGGCGGTCGAAATTGCTGCCTCTGCTGCTGTGGTCTCGTAGGCTGGTGCTGATGCTGCTGCTGAGGGGGCCTCGGTGGTGGGAGCTGTTGTCGCTGCTGCTGTGGGGGTCTCTGCTGCTGCTGTGGTGGAGGCTACTGTGAACCTCTTGGCTGCTACTGTTGGTGGGGGCAGGGACACTCACATACGGTGCCCCGTCGCACCGCACCCAAAACAGGTGCCGGTGAACTGTCTTTGAGGTAGTGCTGGCGGTGCCTCTAGCGTTCGGAAGGCTGGGCGGCCCGTGCTCCTCTACTGTGGTCGACGCTGCTGGGAGTTCCTGGAAGGAGCCTGCCTCTTCCGGTCTCTCCTTTGACCGTGATCACTCTGAGAACCAGCTCACTCAGTTAAAAAAATATGGGCCTTCCGTACCACCCCCTCAAAAGTCGAGAGCTCATGCCCAATAACACGACCTCGAAGACCGTAAAGCAAACTGTCCTCGAAACGGCGGGCCCTCCGCCTCTCATCATCTACCAAATAAGGTGCAAATCTGGATAGCGCTACAAAACGAGCCGCATACTAAGCCACCGTCATATCATCCTGCACCAGGGCCTCGAACTCCAACGCTCGCTGTCATCGGATGTGATCAGGAAAATACTGTCTATCAAACCGATCCACAAAATCCTCCCAACTCCACACAAAATCGGCGCTTGCTGCTCTGGAGATTGATGTCCACTAGTGCTCATCCTTACCATGTGGAAGAAATACTGCTAATCGGACTCGCCGCTGGGTTGTACATCCCATCGTATCAAATATCTTCTCCACATCGGAGTGCCACCTCTCAGTTACTGTCGGGTCTGGCTCACCCTGGAAATGCGGGGGATCGAGCCGTCGAAACTCTTGAAGAAGGGCGCTTGCGCGCTCGTGAAACAACGGGGTGCCTGCCTTGCCCCTGAAGGGCGGCCACATAGCCTGCAACATCTGTTGTAACTGAGAGGCACTCACAGGTACGGTCGAATCCGCACTGGTCTCAAGTAGAGGAGCGGTATCCTTAGGCTGGGAGTCAGAATATCTGGTGGTGGAGTGAGGATCGTAGGTGGTAGTGCAGGAGTCTCAGGTGGTGGCGTGGGAGTCTCTGGTGGTGGAGCGGGAGTCGATCGGGTCACTCTCCTGGGTAGCATGTCCTAGAGAAAGAGCAAAGACTCCTATCAACTTTGAAAACTCTCGAAGGCACGCATGTTAAGGGTTTGTAATAAAAGATCGCTAGGCTATTCGAACTTAGGACTTAATCATTCATAGCAGACATGTAATGTTGTTCTTAGTCATTTCCAATTTATGCTCTGATACCAACTTCTGTCACGCCCCAAACTCAGAAACTGGGCTCACAAAATTTTTGATCGCTGAATCCGGTGTCGATAGCCTCCATAGTACCCCATTCTCGGCTCCCAGCGCCTATTCACTAGGTTCCGATCCTAGGATGCTACGAGGAGGATTTTCAACATCAGTTTGATTCGTAATAAGCATAACCAAAGACAACCCACAAACAACAACCAAAAACTCCATCACATTTTCACTATGATAAAAAACTTATAAGTATAATGAGCATAAAGGGAAATACAATGATAATGGATAAAAAACTCTAAGATGATCTGCTAAGCGCTCCTGCCTCAGCGATGTTGTTGTCCAACGTTACCTGCACGCAATGGTCGTGCATAAGCTTATGGAAAGCTTAGTGGGTGGTGGAAGTGTGTGCGCAATGTAGTAATACAATTATGCAATATCAGAGTAATGCAGGATATGTTGATGAATCGATGAATACTATTAGCCGTACCAAGGCCATGCGATGCAAAGCATGAATAATGTCAGCCATACCAAGGCCATGTGATGCGAGATGCAAACCAAGCACACCAATCTCATCTAAGTCCACATATCAATACAGCTCAACTCTGAAATATCACCTGGGGTCTAGTACACTCCAACCAGATTGCCGCCCCATCGTACGCAACAAGGTGAGTGGAAAAGACCTCACTATCAGTTTGCCAATATCGGACTCGGCTCGTCGATAACAGACCCATTCCTCGAGCTGGTCAAACTCAGCCTAGCTTTGCCCTCTCCTCTCGGGCGGGTAAGGTTGCACCCCCTTTCAACCAACCACGATACAATGGAAAGCGCGACCTTCTGGTAATCGGCACTCAGCGCTCATGCACTCACTCGGTTTAGACATTGAATCAACCTCCTGGTACCATAAGGGTTTAGGGACTTTCACTCAGAGATATCTATAACACCCCATATAGAACAAGATTTTCGGTATTCAATCCTACCAACCACGATACGCTTGTGGAGGATACGGCCCTGATGTCGCTAGGGCATACAGTAACCATGTCACATAATGCGAAATGCATGAATCACACTGTCCAGTCATGTAGCAATCCTGCATGTATCGTGCGCTTATTTAGGGCAACACTGCCTATCCGGGAGCCCATAAACAATCTGCCCGAAGACATATGCTATGATCAGTCACTTCTCATATCAAGCATACATATGAGGCGTATGATCATGAATCATGGAACTATACTAAACATGTTATATGGTGATGGATTCTTGTTCGTAACTAAGATGGGCCTAGACGGCCTACACACTACAAGTAGGGGCCTAACAATGGGCTATCGGGAGAGTTACAATGCGGACATTTAACCATCATTGCTCTATAATGTGGACGTCAAACCATCGTTGCTCTAAAGGTATGACTGCCAAACACATCATCACATATATCATGGTAGAATCTCACACCGTAATGGGCCTCATATACATCACATTCGGCCTACACATAGGCCTCACATACATCTCATTGGGCCTCATATACATCAAATGGGTTAATTTAAATAGGCCGATCGAGTGGGCCGATCAATGTACCAAGTCGAATGGGCTGAGTTGAATGGGCCAAGTCGAATGGGCTAATTCAAAAAGGCCGAACCCAACTCAACTATTTAGAAATCAATATACACACACACACACACACACAAATGAATCATATCAAAAGATCAACTGGACCATATCGTATCGAACCGTGGTGATAATGATTTCCACGGTTAAATTCTAGTGGGCCCCATCATAAGGTTTATTTCCCATCCAACCTTCATAAGGTCACAAGGACCTAGATTTAGAGGAAAACAAATATCATATTGGTCCAAACTTTGAAGCCCAAGGGTTTTTAATGGCGGACGTTCAAACCCATTATTTTCTGTAATGTGGTCCACCTGATCCTATATCTACCTCATTTTTATTGTAGTCTCAAGCCTTAAAATTATTTATCAAAATGGTTGGACGACTTGGATGCAACACATGCATCATGGTGCGTCCCATAGGGATGGACAACATAGATAAAACACATACCTCATGGTGGGGGCCACACTGATGGAAGGTGTGGATACAATACATACATCAGTGGGTCCCCCGTGGGGCCCACCATAACGTTTACTTCCCATTCAATCCGTTAATAAGGTCACAGGGACTTGAATAAAGAGGAAATACAAATTTCATAATGATCTAAAACTCCTGGACCAATGGAGTTTCGATGGCAGACGTTCAATCCTACCGTTTCTTGTGACGTGGGCTACCTGAGTTCCAGGTGTGGCTGATTTTTGGGAGGGGGCCCACTGCCGTAAAGGACCATCAAATGCATGGCATTGATGTTCAATGCACATCACGATGTGGGCCATGGTTGGGACCCACATCCCTAGCTCCAGCGCTCCACAGCGTAGGACGCTGCTGTGGACGCTGCAGCAGCAGCGCCTGCTGCTTAATTTCTTTTTTAATTTTTTTTTTTTTAAAAATTTTCGGAGGATTTTTCTAGGTGGGGCCCGCATCCGAAAAATTCAACCCAACCATTGGATTTTATGACTCAAGACAGTCCAAACGAGCCCAATATTCAACATGTTTTGGCGAATCCAAACATCAATGTGGGTCTTAGTCACTTTTTAACGGTAGAAATCACAGTTTTCTATGGTATGGCCTGCCAGAAAATCAAATTGACTTCATTTTTCAGCTCAACGCCTAAAATGAGTTGGGAAATAAGATAAACGACATGGATTAAAGCTAGACATCAAGGTGAGGCCTGCATGAGCGGTCCACCCCAAGGCCTTGAACAAGCTGATATTTTTGTTTTCATTTCACGTCCAGCGTCCCTGGAAGCTGGACGGTTTGGACACAATGCATACTTAAGGTGGGCCTTGCTCAGGTGGGCCACCACATGGCTAGATGGTGTGGATAAGACATACATCTTGGTGGGGTCCATCTGAGTGGGCCACACAGCCACATCATCACGCACACACAATGAAAGAGAGAGGGAGAGAGAGAGAGAGAAAGAGAGAGAGAGAGATAGAGTGAGAGAGGAAGATCGAGTGATGGAGGGACCTCGACACTATGGGTCCTCCCTTCTATACATCACAACATAAATCAAGTGGGTCCCATTACATGTGGGCCCACCGATCAAAATCAACAGTGGAGATCCTTTCTCCACCAAAATACAAGGTCTAGATGACCCTATTCATGCAAGGAAAATAAACATCATGATGGGGTCCATGGAAAATGGCCCCATCATGAAATGATCATGAGGATCAAGGTGGGCTGTCGGCCACACCTAGGGTCCAAAGTGAGATCCATACCATCAATCAGTAGGCCTCACTTGGCCCATTATCAAAAAAATGAAATCTAGGCCTATATAAACACCCACCGTTCGATTTTCTTGGTCCGATGGAAAGATGATCTCCTTGGCTTCGATCTCAACGGAAGATGATGAAGAATGAAGGGTTGAGATGGGAGATGAGAGGGTTAGAAAGTGGGCCACACACAAAACTCTCTCATGTAGATTTGGGAGAGCTTGGACATGTGATATTTTGTTGCTTGGAAAAGTGAGTTTGAGAAATGAGAGAGAGAGGGTTGTAAAGAGAGAGAGAGAGATGGGTGATGGAGTGATGAATGAGGTGAGTGATGGGTGTAAGAACTTTGTTGAATTTTGAAGAAATTTGTGTAAGAAGGGTATGGGTTGTGTAAGGGTTTATTGACTTATGGGGTTGCTTGGGGATGGGTGTGAGGTAATGTGTACTTGACATGTACTTGACCCTTGATGGGATTGGTTGATTGATTGAGGTGACATGTTGTAGAGATTCTCTTGGGTTTTGCAACGTGCAGTGTTTTCCTTGAACTGAACGTGGGCCCACATCTCCTGGCCTAGGTATTGCCTCGGTGCGCGAGACGCGACATCGGAACCGCGGCGACGACATGATTGCTAGGGTACAAGTCTCTGGTTGAGCCGACTCTGGTTGACGGCGTGTAACTCAGGGTCATGCGCAAACGTCGGATAAAGGTCGAAAGTAGACGGAATTCGATCGGGAGGACCGCGGAAACTTCGGAATGGTACGGACTAAGATACGGGTCTTACACATAGTATACACCAATTTTTTCTCCCGGCACCACATGAAGTGGGGATTAAGTGAACTATCGTTGACACCTTCCTAGTGCCAACCATGAGGTTTATTTTTCATCTAACCTGTTCATAAGGTCACACAGACCTAGATGATGAAAAAACCAAATATTAGCTTGATGAGAGCCTTCTGTGGCCCCAGAAAGTTTTCAATAGCAGGCATCAATTCCTACAATTTCCCACATTGTGGTCTACTTAAGCTTTGAATCTGCCTTGTTTTTGGGTTCATATTCTAGAATGATATGTAAACATGGATGGATAATGTGGATCTAAAAAATACATTTTCGTGAGGCCCATCTAAAGTTCATGAATCAAGAAATTCTATTGCTTGACGTGCGGTGCATTCTCAACGGGATCACTGTTGAGCTTAGTCCAAGGATCTCCATTGTGCATTTTCAACATGATCACTGCTGAGGTTAGCCCAATAGTCTCCGTTGTGCATTCTCAGTAGGATCACCATTGGGGTTATTCTAAGGATCTTCGTTGTGTATTTTCAATAGGATTATTGTTGAGTTTAGTCCAATGATCTCCATTGTGCATTTTTAATAGGATCACCATTGAAAAGGACAAGGATATCTATCTTCATACATCAAAAAATAAAAAAGACATGTATAAGACTCACACTATGTCGATATTATCCTAGGAAGGACAATGACTAGTGTTGGCCCCACGACAGGGATAATTGTCGTCCGAGAGTGGTCCTATACTCTTTAAATAAACAAAAATGTAGCTGAAAAAAATATTCCAGGTCCTATAATGGAGAGAATGTCGCTAGAAACATGCCAAAAAATTGACGGATTGGGTCCCACAGAGGTAAGAGCAATTGTCCAATGACTTCAGCGGTGGCGGTCCCCTCTCTTTAACATAAGTTTCACAAACTTCCAAATGAAGTCTGAGGTTCAGTCTTGGCCCCTTTATATGTTTTGAGGTTCAGTCTTGGCCCCTTTATATGTTTTCAGACTGGTTTTGTGGGGCCTGGCACGAGTTCCTATTGAAATCCACTTTGACTATTAAAATTAGAAATAATTTTAGGGCATGGCCTTAAGAATGATGGAAGGAGACATCAAAAGTGGACTAGACCAGAGGAAACAACTTAGAAAGAAAGGCTACCGATATCTCCATTTGATGGCCACGGATGGCGCCGATCAGGATGAAATCAATACATTCTCAGGTCCTAGGATGTTCTGAATAAAATAAATGGATTGAATCTCTTATGGGGTAGGCCCAATCCTAATTTAATGGGATCCACTCTCTTTTTTGGAAGAAGCGTTGTTAACTTCTGAGAGAAGCAAATCCCTATGCTGAGCATTTTCGTCTTAAAAAAAATAAAATAAAACCTGGCCTAGGGAAAATAAATAACCATTAGGAAAGTAGGGCCAAAACCTTAGTTTGGTCAAACCTTATGGCTATTTTAAAGAAAACTCCTCACTATATGGTTAGAAAAAAAGGTCAATAGTCTATATTCAATGTACACATGAGGCCCATTTGATGAGTGGACCTTGTGGACTTCTCAAGCACCTCTGTCTATGTTTGCACACCCGACCAAGATCCCTTGCACGAATGCCACAAATCGCCTCATTAATATCACCTTGTGGGAAATAAATCACATTTATTATAACCAAAACACATTTAGGTAGAAAAAGTCACTTACAATGCCATGAGGGAAATTTCGGCCCGTTGCTACCATTGAAACCTTCATAGTGCCAACCGTAAGGTTTATTTTCCATCTAACTTGTTCATAAGGTCACGTAGGCCTGGATGATGGAAAAAAACCAAATATTAGCTTGATCAGTGCCTTTTGTGGCCCTTAGAAGTTTTCAACAAGCACCAATTCCTACTATTTCATGCGGTGTGGTCTATTTGAGCTTTGAATATGCCTTTGTTTTGGGTTCATATTCTAGAATGATCTATAAACAGGGATGGACTGTCGATCTAAGAAATACATCATCACGAGGCCCATCTAAAGTTCATGAGTTAAGAAATTTTGTTGCTTGATGTGTGACGCATTTTTGGGAGAGAAAAAAACCAAAGTGTTGACATGTGGAACTTCCGTGGGGCCCATCATGATGTATGTGTCAGATCCACAACATCCATCCAATTTTTCATATCATGTTAAGGCATAGACAAAAAATGAGGCAGATTTAAGGCTTAAGTGGGCCATACTATAGGAAACAGTAGGACTTGGATGCCTACTGTTGAAAACTTTTTGAGGCTATATATAGAAGGCTCCTATTAAGTTGATATTTGTTTTTATTTTTTTTATTTTATTTTTATTTTTTAACTTCATTCGGTCTGCGTGACCTTCTGAAGAGGTTAGATGGTAGATAAACCTCATAGTAGACCCTAGGAATGTTTCAACGTTCAATCTCCTATGGTGTGGTCCACTTGAGCTTTGGATGTGCCTCATTTGAGCTCATTCCTTATAATGATATGGAAAAATTGATGGGCGGTATGTATTTGACACATAAATCATGATGGCGCCTAGAGAAGTTCCATGCATTAAAAGTTGTGTTGTGTAGTTCATAATCTCTTGAGGAGGGAAATCCCACTATGGCGTGAGTGTGTGGGTGTGTTAAAAAAAAATCTCTTGAGGGGAGAAAATCGGGCATGTTTTATGAGCTGATTTGATCGGCAATGATGGGTACCTTATGTAACGCCCATGAAAAATTTGAATTTGAGATAGAGATTTTGTATCTAATCTCTATCTTATATCTTATCCCCTATCTTATCTCTATCTTATCTTTATCTTATCTTTATATTATCTCTATCTTATCTTTATCTTATCTCCATATCTAATCATTCTCCCTTATATATACCTCTAATCCTACCCGATCTCTCAATCCCTCAAATGAGCCTTTCTTTTTAAGGAGTACGTCGTTAGAGAAGTTCTACTCTAACTTAAATATTAATAAAAAAAAGTCACCTATGACAACTAAGAAATGGAGAGAGAGAGAGAGAAGATTTTGGAGAGCTTAGATCCAATAAGTTTATTGTCCATTCTTTTATTATTTTTTGTGCATTTAATGTAATTTGACTCGTTCTATGCAAAGAGTGGTGTAGATCGGTCACACGTTCATCGCATTGATCTGTAGGTATATGCGATGTAAAGATGATAAAAGTTTAAAATT
Organism: Magnolia officinalis; assembly: GCA_021015155.1. Lineage (NCBI taxonomy): Eukaryota > Viridiplantae > Streptophyta > Magnoliopsida > Magnoliales > Magnoliaceae > Magnolia > Magnolia officinalis. Next base: position 18,729,491 of record JAJHSJ010000007.1, read on the forward strand.
CAATGTGAAGTTTCTTGTCGCAGAGATTAATTATTGTACATCAGGTCGAATTAGATTAGATTTGTACGGATCATACGATTCCTAAAGCCAGAATATATAAGGGCCCTAACTTCCAAATCAATCTGACCATCGAATGGGCCAAACTAGTCAGATCTGAAGGTGTTTAATTAGGAAAGCTTAGATTTTTGTGCAAGTGTCGGTATCACTTGACGTAGAAGGTTGAGATGGGCCATCAGTGTATGTGTGGTTAGATCCACACCATTCATCCAATGTGCAGAGGTAAATTATGCGAAGACCTTTAGAATCTGGATGATCCAATCATCCGATGGGCCACCCCGATCAATTATTGCCATTCAATTTCAGAATCTTAAAGGAAAAAGAAAATCTAAATTTTGATAATTGAATTTAATGAACATATTATATATGAAAATTTCAATTATTTAGTCATTGAAGGTTTAGCCACCTACGATGTTAATCAAAGGCAGACCTCACCGGTAATATAATCAGATGAATAACAATGTTGTGGAGATAATTGATAGGATTTCTGAATTCAAATTTATCTGATCATCTTGTGGATTCTTCACTAGTAGACCCAAGTGAGTAACTCAATGTATCTCATGATTCATTGTAATTAAAATAAATTGTTTATAATGGTTTGACTGATTGATGTACTAATTGGAGTGTTTTGTTACGATTTTATTGATTTAAATACTGTGAATGTATGCTATGGTAAATTTCATGCTAATATGTGCCAAATTGCATGAATTATTACAATTGTACGTTAAATGTTCTGATCAAAACAAGTAACTATGACAGTTTTGAAAATGATGCATTCATACATCATTCATTGCATTTGCATAATGCATAGACGATCTTAGGGGCCCTCATTGGAAGAAATGTCAATCCTGGTAGAGCGTTACTAGATGCAGTCTATGCCCAAGCCTACCGAAAGGTGGACCCAATGGTTGGATGCGGGTTGACGATCTCGAAACCAAGTAGATGGACAATCATCCCATCATATGCATTCATATATCATTTGCATCCATATCAGTGTGCTTCCAATGTTTCTATTATATTTTAATTTCAATAAGCATGAATCATGGTGAATTTTCTTACTAAGCCTGGCCAACTTACATTTTTATTAATGGAAAAACCATACAGATGACAATTAGCTGATGAGTTGGTGCAGGAACAAGAAGTTGTCACTAGATTGCTCCTAATTATTTAATTATAATTGTATTTATTAGGATGATTTGATTCATATATAATGAATGATGGTATTAGTTGTAGAATTTTAAGCATTTGATTGGTTTTATTTAATTAAATTGTTCTAGGTCTGTAACAAGTATTCATTAGTAAGTTGTATTGACTGATGAATTGTGCCTAACTTATGCTGATTGAATGTTTATGGATGTTGAGAATGGAAAGATGTTTCTACTTAAATCATTTTGTGTGAATGATTGTCAATGGACTTAGTTGGAATGTAAAAATGAATATTACTTTTGTTTCTAAATAATTGTATAATGGAATGAAGTTAGTACATTTTGTGTATGAGTTGCGACATGAAACTCGAGTATATGGGTACACACTCCGTACTTACATTTCGGGGTGTGACACCTTGTGTCTTGAAGACGAATGCACTCTCTGTGTTGAAGGCACATGGAATTCCTATGCCATAGCTTCTCATTGGTACACGTCATTGCCGATTACATCAGCTCACAAAACTTGCGGATTTTCTCTATCCTAAATAGATTGTATACTACACAACACAACTTTTAACATGTGGAACTTCTCTAGCCCCATCATAATTTATGAGTTAGATTCACATTGTCCATCAATTTTTTAAGATCATTTTAGAGAATAAGCCAAAAAAAGAGGCACATCCAAATCTCAAATTGACAACATATACCATGGAAAGTAGCTGGGATTGAAGTAACAATGTTGAAATATTTCTAATGCCAAGCATGAGGTTTATTTACCATCTAGCCTATTCATAAGGTCACACAAACGTAGATGAAAAAAAAAAAAAAAAAAAAAACAAATATCGGTTTCATCAGAGCCTTAAGTGCCCCCTAAAAGTTTTCAACGATAGACATCAATTCCTACTGTTTACTTGAGTTTTGAATCATCTTGTTTTTGGGCTCACATCTTCGAATGATCTTGAAAAACGGATGGATAGTGTGGATCGAAGAAATATATCATCGTAGGGCCTACATAAAGTTCACCATTACTTGCTGTGTGGTGTACATTCCCTGGGAGAAAAACCAGAATGGTTGATATGTGGAAAAACCGTCCATCCAATTTTCCATATCAATTTAGAGCATGAGACAAAAACGGGGGACAGATCAAAGGCTTAAGTGTGCCATATTACAGGAAACAGTGGAAATTAAATAACTTTTTGAAGCCATGGAAGACAATAATTAAACAGATATTTAGTTTTTTTTTTTTTTTTTCCCTTGATTCGGATTTATATGACCCTATGAAGAGGTTATATGTCAAATAAACCTCACGGTGAGCCATTGGAAGGTTTCAACGGTAGCTTTAGATATTCCTCTTTTTTGAGCTCGTGCTCTGGTATGATCTTAAAATAATTTGATAGACAGTGTGGATCTAACAAATAAATCATGGTGGGCCAGAAAAGTTCCACGTGTTAAAAGTTGTATTGGGTAGGACGCAGTCTATTAAAGAGAGAAAATGGGTGCGTTTTGTGAGCTGTTGTCATCCCCGATGAGAGTGACCAACAAAAGCGACGGCTAAAAATTTCCCTACATCCGCATTGAATAGTTATTGGCATTAACCTTTTTTTTTTTTTAAAAAAACAAATGATAACCATTACATTCTTCTAAGATAAATAAAAACCATTTTTCAGTAGGTCATGAAAAAGAAAGGAGTGAATGGAACAAACGATCCTGCCAACAACACAACAGATGCTTATAGCTTACTTCACCGTCATTTTCTTGGCACTATACAAGCTTGCAAAGGTTTCTTCATTACGTAGTCTATGTCCATCTCCATACTCTCAGCCATGTCCACTTCATCTCCTGCCACGGCCTTCCACTCAAACTCCTTGATTAGATGGACCACCATGAATTCCATATGAAACATTCCAAGTCCCATCCCTGGGCAGACTCTCCTTCCTGCACCAAATGGGATCATCTTGATCTCCCTCGTTCCAGTAAGATCGACACTTTCCCTACCTCCCATGAACCTCTCCGGCTTGAACTCCAATGGATCTTGCCAGACCTTTCCATCCAAACCCATACTTACCAGCATGAAATTCACATAAGTATTTTTGGGTATGGTATATCCTTCCAAGCTTATATCCTCCGAAACCCTATGTGGAAGCAATGTATGTATGGGTGGATGCCTACGAAGAGTCTCCAAGATAACTGCCTTGAGATAAGGCATATTCTTGAGGTCCTCTTCATTGATAACCCCTCCATTTTTCTGAGTGACTCTCTCGATCTCCTCATACAACTTGGCTTGTACATCTGGGTATTTTACCAAGTTCGCCATTGCCCATTGCAACGACGACACTACGGTAGAAACACCGGCAGTGAGAAATTCATAGCAAAGTGTGGTGACTTCAGACTCCTTGAGTTTCCCACCTCCTGGAAGCTCCATTGAAAGTAGTGAATCTGCATAAGAAAAGATGCCATCTTTCTTGTTTTCCTCCATTTTATGGGATCTGGTTTGTACAATGGGGAGGAGGTTGGTGACCAGCCTTCTACGGATTGCTAGCATCTCCTTCCACCGTTGGGGGAAGAGATACTTGCCAAATTTTGGGAATATATGGAAGACCATGAACCTACTCAAATTCTGATGACTTAGCCGTATTGCTTCCAATTGTTCAGCTACAGCCTCGTCATCCAGCTTCTCTCCGAAGCACATGAACAAGGCAAGGGAAAACAATACATGTCGAAATGTCTCGAGAGGCTGGACGACATCTTCAGCCTTATCAGCTTCGTTCTTGAGCTTATGAATCAGTTTCTTGAGGATTTTGTCGCGGTCATTTGTGAAGGAGCTAAGACTGGTGGGGCTGAGAATCTCGGATGCAAGATTGCGGCGGAAGAGCCTCCAGAGAGGGCCACAATCAGTGAAGCCAATGAAAGGCTCTGATGCATCTCCCCCAAAGAGGCGGAAGTTCTCCGGGGCGGCTGGGAGACGGTGGCCGAAAGCAAGGCTGTTTTTGACGAGTGTCTGGTGAGCAACGTCATGTCCGGCAATGAAGACATGGCGCTCAGGGCCTTGGTAGACGGTTATCATGGAGCCGTACTTGTCATGGAGCTTCTTTACCTGGGGCACTATCTCCCCAAGGCCGATTTGGTGCAAGTTGCCTACTACAGGAAGCGGCATAGGGCCTGGTGGAAGACTCTTTCTCTTCCTCATCTCTTCTAAAAATCCGAAAAATATTTTGAGTGTGATGCATGCAAAGAAGGAGAATGTGAGTACTAACACCCATCCAGCCATTGGTGAGAACAAGTTATTTGGTGAAAAGAAAGAAAGAAAGAAGAGGGGACAAAGAGAGATGCACCGAAGAAAGAAAGGAAGGGATTCCTGGGTTGTGCTGAATGTGGCTCTTGCTACTACTTATAGAGGGTGGTGGTGGTACTTGTGGTATTAAGATGACATATCTTTCATATATTTCTTTCAAACTAGGCGTGCGGCTTTGATTTTGGAGTTTAATTAAACGAGAGAGAGAGAAAGAGAGAGAGAGCCACCCACCGTATAGGTTATTTGACATCAGTGATGAGCCTCATCAACAATCAGGCAAGCGATAAATGTACAATATTGATGGACGTCCTATCCACTGTTTTGGCATATTTGGATTACCTGATAGAAGACCAATCTAATTGCTTAACCGGATGATCTACATGGATGGACTGATCACCTGGTACATAGGCTTGATGTCCAGCATGTGAGTGTTAGAAGGTGTGTTGAAAATCAGATGCCTCAAATTTATGAGGAAACATAGGCTATCGATCAGTCGACAGGCCCAAGGATATCGAAAATAATCTGTTTTTTTGGCAAAGCTTTCTAATTGTTTTTGAACTTTTTAACATGAATAAAACTCTAGTTGGGTTTTTAATTCTCTTGAGGCTTTGAATCGGTAAGGTTCCATCTTTGTAACTTTGTTATTCACAGTACATTATCGCTCTGTACCATGTTTTTTTTTTTCCATATAAATTCGGAGTGTTCTCTATTTGATTCCTCTCCGTGTGCTTCTGCGAGTCCCAACAAGTGGTATCAGTGATAACGTTGAGAAGTAGATCAAATCTGAAGACAGAATCTATAGCACGTAGCATGAAATTCAATGTAGAGAAGTATTCCAGGAAAAATAAATTTGAACTATAAAAGGTGAAGATGAAGGGCCTTTTAGTTTAACAAGGATTGGAAGACACTCCTTGAAAAGTGATTGAAAACTATGAAAGAAGAAGAGTGGAACAAGTTAGATCAAAAGGCCAACATCTCAATCTGGTTGTGTCTAAGGGCTTGTTTGGGAGGATAGATTTGAACCCCCTTGGATTCGGAACCCCCTAAATTTGAAACCCCTTGGATTTGGAAACCTCCCATTATGTTTGGCACCCCAAATTCAAATCCCTTCTAATCCAAAGGTAGCTATGCATGGTATATTTAAAGGGGTTTGAATTTAATTACTAAATCAACTTTAATATCTTTAATTAGTGTATATATGTAATGTTTGACATAATGGTTGTAAAAAGCCCGTTGAAATATATACTTTGCCCGAAAATGATGAAATTCCAAGTCTCGGACCACAAGCACAAGATCTCATCCGAGTGACTAACCAACAATTTTTAACCGTTGATTTACATGGATAATGTTTGGACGGTGCAAATCATTGTATTAAAGTAATTATAGTGATGTAATTGATAATCTAATTGTTTTGGGATATCATCAGTGGGCCACGTGTTCAATAGATTAATAGTCTAGTGACACACATGTTACACATGCAACTTTTGGAAGGATTTTAGATGTAATCTAAGCTTTCACTGGGGATTTGAAACCCCCTATTTAAGGGGATTTGAAACCCCAGTTACTTTATGGTGCCAAACATACTAGGGGATTTCAAATCCCCTCAAACTCTCCAAATCTATGGTGTCAAACGACCCCTAATGGATGAGATCCTCCGCAATGTTATGAGAGAGAAGATTGCGGCTGATATATGGGCGAAGTTAGAAAACATTTATGCGAAGAAATTTCTTGAGAATCGTTTGTATCTGAAGCTATTATTGTTTAATTTGAATATGACCTAGGGGACTGACATTGAAACGCACATTAGTAACATCAATAGGCTTGTTTGAAAATTATTGGGTATGGATGAGGTGATGAAGGATGAAGATCAAGCATGTATTCTGCTGAATTCTCTTCCAGAATCGTATGAGTCGTTTAATGAATCTTTGTACACCAGTAGAACAAACATTAGTGTTGAGACCATTATCCTAGCTCTTTAGTCGAAAGCAATGAGAAAGAAAAGCAGTGACGTGGGTGCTTCCATAGATGAACTGGTTACGAGGGAAAGAAATTCGAAGCGAGATAGAGGATATTCGCAATCGAGATCCAAATCCAGGAGTTAGGGCGAAGGCAAGTTGAAGTGCTTGAGTTGTGGCGTGACATGAGTGTTGAGACTCAAATATGCATAATTTTTCCCATTTATATCTTGGTTTTATGAACATGAATCCGCTTAATATTCTATTTTACTCATGTATGTGTTGCAAGGTGAATTTAAGTGTTTGGATTGAAAAATGGTGTTAAAAGCATGATTTTGATGCTCAAGAATTACCAAGGTAAGGGATTGATCTTAGGAGATCAAGATTGAAGAATTCACAGTCCAAAGATCTAAAAAAATTGAGTGAAGAATAAAGAAAATCGAAGATTTGAAGTGAAGAATCCTGAAATCGTCTTGAAAAAGTGTATTCTGAAGCTGTGAAGTTTATTTTGGAAAACTGCGCAGCAGGAAGACTGTTTTAAACGAACTATGCAGCGAGAAGTCTATTTTGAAAAAATATGTATATTTGATGCGGTTTCTAGGGTTTCAAATTTGTACGAAAATTGAAGGTCCCTACTTATAAATAGGGCTTTCTAGGGCATTCTAAAACATTATTCAAGGCATTCAAGAGCAAAGTTTAGGGTTTTTTAAGAGTTTTTAGTTTTATTAAAGCTTTATAAGTTATTTTTTTAATGATCTTTTCTATTTGCATTTTCTTTCTTTATTTCTTGTTGCTTTTTATTTCTGCAATTTAATTATGCTTTTCTAAGTTCCTTCTAGCCCAAGTTAAAAAGGAAGCACATGGGTTTAATGTTTCTTTAATATTATGATGATTGATTGTTTTAATGATGAGAAGAATGGTGTATGCATGTTATCTATTATTTAGGTTTTGTTTTTTATCCTCTTGTAAGATCCATATGTTTCCATCATATGAGATCCACATTGATGGATAGGCTTACCCTAGATCAATCAGATTTCCTAGATAGGAGAGGTTCTCAACCTGTTATATTTCTTTAATATTCATTATCCTATAGATATTGAATACTTAAAATCACTGACGCTTGAGAATATATGTCAATGGTGCAAATCCATAATTTTCTAATAGTTTATATCATTTATTAAAATACTTAAACTGTTTTTATTTTCCGACTAGGCTGACCATAGTGCTCAGATCTTAGTTGTGTTATCCAAGTCATCATGATTTTGGAACATTAACGTATGTGTGGAACTTTGAAGCCTGGGTGTTATTTTATTCAATGAATTACATCCATTTAAAAATCCCAAAATCAAATCATCAGATTAATTTTTATTACTTAGTTTATTTTGCGTTTGATTTTTTTCTTCTCACAATTCCTCTCCCTGTGGGATCGACCCTGTATTCACGGGATACTACTTACGAACTTCTGTACTTGCAGGCAAGCAAACAACATGGCACATGAAGAATGATTGTTAGAATCTTAAGTCTAGAAAGGAAAAATCAGATAGTTCTACTAGAGAGGCCAACACTACAGAATCCAGTAAGGAGGCGAGTTGTAGTGCGGTGCTTACTGCATTAAAATACGGGTATTTCGATGATTGGATATGGAGGCTTCATATCACATGACTCCTCATAGGAGTTGGTTCACTAGTTACAATGAGTCCGATGGTGGCCAAGTGTTTATGAGCAATGACAATGTTTGTAATGTAGTTAGTGTTGGATCGGTGCGCATCAAGATGTTTGGTGGTATGGAGCATATCTTGACAAATGTGAGACACGTTTTTGAGTTAAGAAAGAGTATGATATATCTGGGTGCACTCAAGGCACTTAATTAGGTGAAAATTCACCAAGTTTGATCGTGTCTTTAAGGTTTTAAAGGGGGCTTTTGTAGTCATGAAAGCATTGAGGAATGGTAACCTTTACAGGTTAATCTTTTCAAGTGAAGCCACAACATTTGTAGTAGATTTCACGTCTACACGTATGTGGCATGCGTGCCTAGGCTACATGAGTGAGCGGGGCATGAAAGTACTTTCTGATTGTTGTTTAATCCTAGTTTTTAAAAGCAATAATTTTAGTACATGCAAGCATTGTATATATGGTAAATAGTTAAGGTTATCTTTTAAGTTTGAGAAACATGTTTGTAAGGGAGTTCTGGATTATGTGCATTCTGATGTATTGGGGACGTCACCTGTAGTTTCTGGTGGAGGGTCGTCATGGTTCGTTACGTTTATTGACAATTATTCCAAAAAAGTATGGTTTATTTTTTGAAAAATAAATTTGAGATTTTCACCAACTTCAAACAGTGGAAGGTAATTGTGAAAAAATATTCAGGTTGAAATGTGAGAGTGTTGAGGACAGATAACGGTAGGGAATTCACTTATGGGAAATTCAATAATTTTTGTCAAGATGAAGGGATAATGAGGCATAACACAGTGCGCCACACACTGGAGCAGAATGGTATGGTTGAGCGGATGAATTGGACTATCTTAGAGAAGACCCAATGCATGATAAGTAATGCTGGGTTGGGCAATAAAATATGGACTGAGGCCGTTAACACGACTTGTTACTTGGTGAATCATTCCCCTTATAAGGCTATTAATTGTAAAATTCCAGAGAAAGTGTGAAGTGGTCAGCAGGTAGATTACTCGCGGTTGCGAGTATTTTGTTGCGATGCTTACTCTCACTACCAATAGTTGAGAGAGATAAGCTAGACCAACAGACTAAAAATTACATTGTTGTCAGCTATGGTGATGGTGTGAAGGGGTACAGGCTGTATGACTGAGTCACATAGAAAATCATCTTTACTCATGACGTCAAATTTAACGAGGGATCCTTGTTCTGTAAGGATGAGCACAAGAAAACGGAAAAGTCGGCTGTGGACATTCAGATAGATAGAGATAAGACATTAGCTGATACTGAGTTGCAGACATAGGTACATGAGCAGGTGGAGCAGCTACCTGTGAGAAGGAATCCACCCAGGGACTGTAGATTATCGACGAGATATAAGGATGACTCGAATATTACATTTGCCCTTATTATATATGAGAGGATCTATCTACTTTTCAAGAGGCTCTTGACGACGTAGATGACAAAAAGTGGAAAGAGACAATGCATGACGAGATGGACTCCTTGTACAAGATTGAGACGTGGGAACTAGTGAAGTTTCTCGTCGGTCGTAAAGTGATCGGGTTTTAATGGATCTTTAGGAAGAAATAGGATAGGTACAAGACAATGTTGGTAGCGAAGGGATATACTCAAAGAGAAGGTGTTAACTTCACTAAGATCTTCGTGCTTGTGGAGAAGTAAGTATCTATCAGATTCTTATTAGTGTTGGTTGCCCAATACAATCTAAAGCTGGAATAGATGAATGTGAAGTCTGCTTTCCTACATGGGAAATTAGAAGAACAGATCTGCATGAAGCAACCAGAAGGATTCAAAATACCAGGGGTAAAAAATAATATTTGCAGGTTGAAGATGTCGTTATACGGCCTGAAATAGTCGCCTAAGCAGTGGTATAAGAAATTTGATTCTTTCATGATGAGTTGGAGGTTTACCAAGAGTGAGTATGATCATTGTGGTTATTTCAAGATACTGAGTGATGAAAAGTTCATTATCTTGGTATTGTATATTGATGACATGCTTATCGCCAATCATAGCATGTCTGAGATCGACATAATGAAGGATCAGCTATCAGAGATATTTGAGATAAAAGATTTGGGGGCTACAAAGAGAATTCTTGGCATTGATATACACGGAGAAATTAAGGAAGAGGAGCAAGCTATGATTATCTTATGTTGAATACCTTGAGAATGTATTGGTGAAGTATGAGATGGACAAGGAAAAGTCGATCAACGTTTCCCACGCAACTCATTTTCGACTTTCTTTTGAACGGTATCCTAAAACGGATGACGAAAAGTAGGTTATGTCTTGTATACCTTATTTTAGTGCAGTTGACAGCTTGATATATGCCATGGTCTATACGAGACCAGATATTTCACATACGGTGGATGTTGTTAGCAGATACATGTTTAACTATGGCAAAAAACATTAGGAGGTAATGAAATAACTACCTTGATATATTCGAGGTACGCAGGACTACGTTTTGACATTCAAAAAATCAGGTGATAAGTTGGTAGGACATGTGAATTTAGATTACGTGGGTAGTGTGGATAATAGAAGGTTGACTTTCGGTTACTCGTTTGTGTTAACGGGTGGGTGATCAATTGGATGTTGAAGCTTCAGTATATGGTGGCTATTTCCACAACTAAAGCTGAGTATATGACAGTGATGGAGGCATTCAAGAAAATGGTTTGGTTAAGAGGGATGATAAATCAGTTGAGGCTTCAGCAAGAGGCCGTGTCGGTTAATTGTGATAGCAAAAGCATGATCAATTTGGCAAAAAACTCAGTTTAGTTCTAAAATGGTAATTACCATTCTGGAACTAAACATATCGATGTGCGTCATTATTTTATCCGACATATGCTTGAGGAAGGTGGTCATGACTCTCAAGAAGATATATACAAGTGTGAATCCGATGGATATGCCTACGAAGGTGGTTCCTATAGAGAAGTTCAAGTTCTGTGAAACCTCTCTTGGTCTGGCAAAGATAAAGTGAAGGCGAAGTGTGCACGAGAAGCGATGATTGCGGAGTTATGATGTAGACTAAGTAGAGATGGATGATCGAACGTGGTGTATTGTAGCATGAAGACTAGATTCATGGTGGAGAATGTTGAAAATTGTATACCTTAAATCTATGCTTAAACAGGAGCCATCGACTAGTCAACAGGTCGAATGATATCGAAAATATTCAGTTTTTTTTTTTGTCAAAAATCTCTGGATTGTTTTTGGAGTTTTCGATAGGTCGAAAACTTTAGTCAATAGGTCAACCCAACCGAATGACGTGTCTCGATAAGTCGACGGATTGTGCAGTTTTGCACAATTTATTTCTATTTCCGGTTTTACTTATATATGTGGGTGTAATCAGGATTAGGGTTGTGGCTAGACGTGCTTAAAGGTTTGAGAGAGCTTTGGAGAGAGAAAAAGCTAGGTTTTTTTTTTTTTTTTTTTACATAAGTTTTTAGTGTTTTATGTTGAATTTATTTGTGTGATTGTGATTATCTTGTTTGATTCCTTTTTATATGCTTCCACAAGTCCCGACAAGGTTCACGTGCAAACAAAACAATGACAATGCACATGCTTATAGGACAACCCTAATGTTGGGACAATTAGCGGCCATTTATAGGGACGGTTAGGACCATCCAAACTATGTGGTGTGGTTTCTTAGACGGAAACGGATTGGCTACTCCCCTGCCACTAGCTCCGTGGTTGGTGGTCAGTGCTCTATGGGCCCCACCATGATGTATGTGTTTCATCCATTCCGTTCATCCATTTTTAAAGATCATTTTATGGCGTAATCCCAAAAATGAGAGGGATATAAATCTCGGGTAGACCACACCACATGAAAACAATAGTGATTGGATATCCATCATTAAAATCCTCTTAAGGCCCACTATACTATTTATTTGACATCCAATCCGTTGATTAGGTCATAAAGGCCCAGATGAAGAGAAAAAACAAAGATCAACTTGATCCAAAACTTTTATGGCCCCCAAGATGTTTTTAATGGTCGACCCTCATTCAACGTTGTTTCCTTTATGTGTTCCACTTGAGATTTGGATATACCTCATTTTTGGACTTATACCATAAAATGATCTGTAAAAATAGATGGATGGCATGGATGAAACACATACATCATGGTGGGGCCCACGTAGCACCAACCACCAGCCCTTGACACCTCGGGGGAATAGCCAGTCCGTTTCCTTCTTGGACGGAAACGGATTGGCTCCTCATGATGTATGTGCTTCATCCATTCCATCCATCTATTTTTCTAGATCAATTTATGGTAATACACAAAAAATGAGATATATCCCAATATCAAGTGGACAACATTACAGAAACAGTGTTGAATGAACTTCAACCATGAAAAACTTTTTGGGGCCATAAAAGTATTGGATCAAGTTGATCTTTACTTTTCCCTTCATCTGGGTCTTTATGACCTAATCAACAGATTAGATGTCAAATAAACAGTACAGTGGGCCTTAGGAGGATTTAAATGATGGATATCCAATCACTGTTGTTTTCCTGTGGTGTGGTCCACCTGAGATTTATATCCCTCTAATTTTTGGGATATAGACCTAAAATGATATTTAAAAATGGATGAACGGAATGGATGAAACACATACATTATGGTGGGGCCCACAGAGCACCGACCATCAGCTCCAGGGCTGGTGTCAGGGGGAGTAGCCAATCCGTATCCTTCTTAGACGAGTTTCACGTGTACGGTTGTGTCAGAATGATTGCCTCCGAAACCTTTCCCAGGAGCTTCCTGGGACGGGATGCTACGTGGGGCCTACCGTGATGCTTGTCGAGAAATCCACCCTATCAATCCATTTCGCTAGATCTCTGGGACATAGGCCAAAAAAATGAGGCATATCCAAAACTCAAGCGGGCCTCCCGTAGGATTGAACTTCCACCGTTGAAGCATGCCTGGGGCCACTTCTTTCGAACGAGGATAATATTTTGTGTTTTCAGTTCATCCCGTAGGAATGAGCTTATCAACGGTATGGATTGCATATAAAAATCATCATAAACTCTAGGGAGCTTTCAACTGTAGGAATTTCCTTGCACACTTTTTCCTTGTGGTGTGGACCACTTAGATTTTTAGATCTGCCTCATTTTTCCAACTGTCTTAAATTTATCTGGCAAAATGGATGGACCGGATGGATTTCGAACAAACATATACGCGGGCCCCACCTAGCATCCGGTGGCAGGAAGTTCCTGCGAAAGGCTTCCGCGTGCGGGCAGAATACACGAGTTTAATTCACGTGTACGGTGTTCGAGCATGTTTTAACGTTTCGTACTGGAGGGGATTGCGTACTGAGTTACTCAGTACGCTAAGGGCGTATTTGGACGGGCAAGGTGGATTGTATTAGGTTGTATTAGGGTGGATTGGAAGGAGCAATCCTGGGATTTGGCCAGGGGTGCCAAACAGGCAGAAGTTCGATATAGCAATCCCATGCGATTGCCAGCAATCCACTGACATCACCATCATTGCCTTGAAATCCACCCAATCCCACCCAATCCCTCCTAATCCAACTATGTTGCCTGGGACAAGTTTGGATAGCAGGAGCAATCCCAGGATTGGCCGGTGTAATCCCGGGATTGGCCAGGTGAGCCAAACATACTCGTGGTGAGTTCGCTGGATATAGCAATCCCACAGAGCACATGATGGTGGGGCCCACAGAGCACCGACCATCAGCCACGGAGCTGGTGGCAGGGGGAGTAGCCAATCCGTTTCAGACCATATGGGCTACTCTTGTATTTTATTTGGTATTTCTTTTAAATCTTTTACTTCAATACATACAAGGGCACAGGAGTTACTGTGCCTCCACATTATTTCCCATACAATTAGTATAGGTGATGGAGATCGAGAACGTCATATATATATCTGCTGGTCCAATAGTAAATGAGACATAAACAAAAGATCACATTGATCTGATGGTCCTAAACATTTAAATCAACAGTTTAGAAATGAACTGATCATCTACAACCGGACATAGGTTAACTTCTCTTAAGACCCATTTCAAGCGTTGTGACACTTTCCAGGGACAGACAAAAAGGAAAATTCGGATTGTAAATCAAAAAATAAAATAAAATAAAAAATGGTTTAGGAATGTATTGATCATCTACAGCCGGATGTAGGTTAAGTCCCACTGCGACTCATTTCAAGCATTGTGATACTCAAAAGGAAAGGTAGGAACACAAACCAAAATATAAAATAAAATAAATGATTTAGAAACGGACTGATCATCAACAACAACCGAATGTAGGCTAAGTTCCCTGCGACGCGTTTCAGGCATTGTGATACTTTTTGAGGGGGAAGACAAATGGAAAATTCCAAAGGCAAACAAAAAAACTAAAATAAAATAAAATAATTCGTCCAATACTTATGGTGGGTTAACTGCTTTGGGCCATTAAAAATAATAAAAAAGTTAAATGGCTTGACATTTAGTATTGGAGTGTGATAGATAAAATGAAATATACAAAAATATTCTGTCATCGAAATATGGAATTTTTACCAGGTTCACATGGGTGTACAAGACAGCTCATGTATACGCCAGATTCTGCCAGCATGGATCATGTTGTATCACTCTCCCATGTTAGTAATGGAGCGTGAACCGTCTGTGTTGAAGGGATATAAGCAATTCAGGTGCCACATGAGTGCAGATTGTCTGTGTCGAAGGCATAGGCAATTCTAGTACCGTTGCTTCTCGATTGTCATGTCATTTCTGATGACTCTGACTAGCAAGATACGCCACAACAGTAAAACTTCTAATACGTGAAACTTTTTTAGGTCCCACCATAATTTTTGTGCTAGATTTATTATCTCCATCAATTTTTTCTAGATAATTTTAGAGCATGAGCCCAAAAATAAGGTACACTCAAAGCTCATCAGGTGAATCACACCACATTAAAAGTAGTGAGTTGAAACTTTTTTAGGGCCAACTGCGGTTCTTATTTTCCATCCGACCTGTTCATAAGACCACACATACAAATAACAGCTTGATAAGAGCCTTTTGTGGCTCCTAGAAATTTTCAACAGTAGCATCAATTCTTACTGTTTTAAGTGGTGTGGTCCACTTTAGTTTTGGATCTTCATTGGCTGGGTTCGTATCCTAGTATCGGAAAAACCGGATAGCCATGTGAATTTAAGAAATACATCATCGTTGGGCCCACTAAATTTTAAATGTCAAGAAATTATGATGCATACTGTGTGCGGCAGGGGAGCAGATTAGGCGAGACACCAGCCTCACCCAAGAAGGTGCAACCTTTATCATGGGCCCACCCATCCAATGATCAGGTGGACCATACTATGGGAAACAATGGTGATTGACCATTAATTAACAAGCTACAGAAGTTTTGGATCAAGCTGATATTTGTTTTTTCCCTTCATTGAGGATTATGTGAACTTTTCAACGGATTGGATGGCAAATAAAAACTTTGGATACATTAAGGTACTCTCTAAGAATTTTTAATGATAGGGTGTTCAATCACCACTGTTTCATGGGTCCTTACTCTTACTCTGACTCTTAGGAGTTTCAACACCTGGTTGAGGGTTCGAGTACCTATAGGTGGTGAATTCCCACCATGGCGTGAGTGTGTGGTGGTGTGTGTCGTGTGTAATTTTTTTTTTTTAAATCACCACTATTTCATGACGTATGGTCCACCGGATAATTAGATTTTCTTAATATTTGGGATCATGTCCTAAAATGATTTAGAAAAATAGATGGATAGCGAAGGTGGGCACCATGGTAAGGGTCGCACCCTCTTGGGTGAGGCCGGGTCTCACCCAATCCGCTTCCCTGGTGCAGCACATTCTAGTTCGAGAGAAGAAAACCGAAAGTGTTGACATGTGGAACTTTGTGGGCTCCATCATGATGTATGTATCAGATCCACACTGTCCATCCATTTTTCCATACCATTTGAAGGAATGAGATGAAAAACGAGGTAGATATAAGGCTTACATGGGGCCACACTAGAAATAGTGGGAATTGGATGCCTATTGTTAAAAACTTCTTGACGCCATATAAGGCTTTGATCAAGCTTATGCTTGTGTTTTCCCTTCATCCAGGTCTGTGTGACCTTATGAAGATGTTAGATAGCTAATAAATCTCACAGTGGACCCTAGGAAGGTTTCAACTATAGTCGTTCAATCCCTGCTATTTTATTCAGTGTGGGCTACTTGAGCTTTGGATATATGTGCCTCATTTTAGGGCTCATGCTCCAGGATGATCGGTATGGATCCAAAAACATAAATCAATGTGGTGGCAGAGAAGTTTCATAGGGTTAAAAATGGGGTTGTGTAGCACGCAATCATTTGAGAGAGAAATCTGGCATATCTTATTATCTGGAATCATCGGTGACGATGTGGACCAATGAGAAGACGACTGAATTTTCCTGTGCATTCAACATAGACAATCTTTACTCAATGGTATATTCCAAATATTTCTCTATATACATGAAGAAAATCTTTCAAGGCATGGATATTCCATGGGCCCACCATTATATATGTATTAGATCCACACTGCCCATCCATTTTGCCAAATTTGATCTAGTATATGAGCTCAAGAACACGGAAGATCCAAAGCTCAAGTGGACTATACTAAAGAAAGCAGTGGGGATTGAATGTTTACTGTTGAAACCCAAGTGGACCACACCACACGAAACAGTGGTAACTGTACGGTTGCCGTTAAAAACTTCTCAGGCCACAGAAGGCTCAGATCATATTTGTGTTCTCCATTCATCACGTGTGTGACCAAAAATGAGCAGGTTGGATGGAAAATAAATGTCATGGTGAGCTTAGTAAGGTTTTAATGGTAGAATTTAATTCCCACTACTTGTTCCTTACCAGGTTCTTCCACCTATCATATAAATCCTAAAACGCCTTTCTCTCAATTATCATGGAACGACCAGAGAGAAGTCACATTAGGTTTGGGATAATTTGGAAGGAGTAGGTTTGTGTTGCCCTGGTCCGTTGTGTCAGATGCTCCATCGCCACGAAAGAGGTGGCACTTGCTCTCTCTGGTATGGTCCACTCCAGCTCTGGGTCCGCCCACTTTTCAGGCTCATGCCCTAGGTCAATATGGAAAAATGGCTAGATGGTGTAGATGTAATACATACATCGTGGGGGGGCTCACAAGACATTTATGCCCCAAATGGTTAGATATGCATACACTTTTAAAAATTTAAAATTGTCGAATTGTCGGAGAGCGTTCCCTACGTGTAAAGCCGGTGAAAATGTCCCGTGGGCCCCAAAAATTTAAAAATTTAAAATTTTAAAAATTAAAAATTTTAAAATCGTCGATGACATCGAAGGTTGCTCGATAATATCGATAATTGTTGAATTTTTCACCCCTGGTCGCTAGACAGTTTTGGTCCATTTTCGATGACATCGATGGACCTTTGATGACATCGAAGATTTTACGCAGATTTTCTGCGGAAATGCAGATTTTGTGATTTTTGTTTCGTATTCCGATTCTACTTCTTTCTAAACTTATATAAAGGAGTGTATGCAGGATTGAGAGGTATTCTAAGGCTTTCTAAAGGAGTTCCATGCGTTCCTAAAAGGTATTTTAGGATTTCTAAAGGGTGTAGCAAGGGTGAGATTCGAGGTTGTTCGAATCGGGTAAGTCCTCTCTCTCTTTGTAATACACCCTGTTTTCAAAAAAAAAAAAGAAGTCCTCTCTCTTCGTAATTTCTATTTTCATAGTGGAGATCTGTCGCTTTGTGCCGTGGTTTTTTCCTGGAAGGGTTTTCCACATGAAATCTGTGTTCTCTTGTGTGTGCTTGGTGTCATTGGATTGTTATCCTAGATCTAGATCTGTGTGATTCCGCAGGCCAAAATACCAACAAGTGGTATCAAAGCGATCGTTGGGGCACAGATCTGAATCTGCAGGATTAGTAATAATGGGAAATGACAAGTTTGATATTGAGAAGTACTCGGGTAAAAATAATTTTGAATTACGGAAGGTTAAGATGATTAGTATGTTAACTAAGCAAGACGAGATAAAGGCTCTTGAGGAGCGAAAATCTACCATGAAAGATGATGAATGAGAAAACCTTGATAATAATGCTTTAGCCCTATCTGTTTGTCTCACGGATGAGGTTTCTCTATAATGTTTTGAGGGAGAAAACTACGGCTAGTTTGTGGGCGAAGTTAGAGAATATCTATGCAAAGAAGTCCTTTGAAAATTGCCTACACTTGAAACTACAATGTTATACCTTCAAGATGGCAGAGGGTGGAGATCTAGAAGCCCATATCAGCAACTTTAATAAATTGATGTGCAAATTGTTGGACATGGAGGAAGTGGTCAAAGATGAGGAACAGGCATATATATTGTTGAATTCTCTTCCTGCATCATATGAGTCTTTCAGGGACACGATGTGCACCGCAAATAAAACTCTAAGTGTTGACATCGTTATCTCAGCCCTTCAAGGGAAGGCTATGAGAAAGCTAAACGGTGACATGGGGGCATTTTTCGATGCACTGATTACGAGGGGCAGATATTCTGAACAAGGTACAGGGTCCTTAAGACCTATATCCAAATCCAAGGGCAAGGGTAAAGGAAAATTAAAATGTTGAAATTGTGGGTTGTATAGACACATGAAGAAGGATTGTAAAAATCGTAAAACGAAGAAAGAAAATTCAGCGGCTTCTTCCAAGGAGGCCAATGTGGTCACATCTGATGAAGAATCAAGTGGTGGTGACGTTCTGTTTGTTTCCATGATTAGTCACTTACACGACAATCATAAAGACGAGTGGATACTTGATACAGGAGCATCTTATTACATGTCTCCTCATCGAAGTTGGTTTACTAGTTACAAGAAATGTGATGGTGGACAGGTTTTATATATGGGCAATGACAATGCCTGTAATGTTGTGGCTGTTGGTACTGTGCGCATCAGAATATTTGATGGGGTGGAGCATACCATGACTGATTTCAGGCACGTTCCTGACTTGAAGCAGAATCTGATATCTCTTGGTGTACTTGAGGCAAAAGGATGCAAGTACACAGGTATTGATAGTGCTCTTAAGGTATCTAAGGGGGCACGGGTAATCATGAAAGCACAACGACTCGGTAACTTGCACAGGTTGATCGGGAGTACTTCAAAAGGTGGAGCTGCAGTGGATGTAGCGGATTCCACCTCTGCATGTGTGTGACATGTTGGGCATGGCCACATGAGCGGGCAGGGCAGGAAGGCTGAGACGTGCAAATAGGGATACAGAGCAGGTGGAGCAGCCACCTGTGAGAAGAATCACACGGCATGGTCGCAGGATATCGTCGAGGTACATGGACGACTCCAATATTGCGGGGGATTCATCTTCTATTCAAATGGCTCTAGGTGAGCCTGGTGCTGAGAAGTAAAAGGTGACTATGGGCGATGTGATGGATTCATTGTACCAGACCGATATATGGGAGCTGGTAGAGTTTCCAGTGGGCCGGAGAGCGATTGGATGCAGGTGGATCTTCAGGAGGATACAACATAGATACAGGACGAGGTTGGTAGCGAAGGGTTACGCTCAGAGAGAAGGGATCGACTTCTCAGATATATTCGCACCGACGGTATAACAGGTGTCTATTAGATCCGTGATTGGCGCTGATTGACCAATGTGATCTTGAGCTGGAAGGATGGATGTGGAGTCTGCACTTCTGCAAGGAAAAATAAAGAGCAAATCTACATGAAGCAACCAGAACGGTTAGAAGTTAAATGGGTTGAGGAAAACTTTGCAGGAGGTCGTGGTTCAACCTGTCGCCTAGGCAGTGATTTGATTCATTCATGGTGAGTCAGGGATTGATGACATGTAAATCACCAATTATGACATGTCTGAATCAATGTACTGAAGACTCAGTTAAGTGGGACATTCAGGATGAAGGATCGGGGGGGTTGCAAAGATGGTTCTCGGCATTGAGACTGAAGGAGGAGTAGGCTTTAGTAATTACAGGAGGAATACCTTGTGTGCAGGTATTGATCATGGATGTGATGGGCCAGGTAAAGCCGGAGAGCGTTCCCTACGTGTCTCTCCTCAAGTCTTCCTCAGGACATGTCCCAAAATAGATGAGGAAAAGCAGGATATCCCATGAGCGTTATTCGAATACGTTTGGCAGTGTATGTCATGGTCTGGATTAGACTGGTCATTTTACAGGTTATCAATGTTGTGAGCAAGTACCCCGGCAAGCAATATTGGGTAGCGGTGAGATGGTAAGAAGACTACGTCTTTCCTTTTGAGAAGACAGGAGCAAAGATGGTTGGACATGTGGATTCTGATCCAACGGACATGCTCTCTTAGATTGTTCCTGTAGAGAAGTTCAAGGTCTATAAAACTTCTCTGGGCTTGACGATGGCATAAAAGGAAGACGGAGTGTGCAAGAGAAGCTATGATGTGATGCAGAGATAAAAGAAGAGGACAAGAAGCTACATGGATGAAGATTGAAGACATGGTGGAGATTGTTATGGACAAATGTCTTAAATCTATCTGTTGGTCTGTCGATGACATTTACAGGGTTTCGATGACATCGAAGCCAGTCGTCGATGACATCGAAAGTTGCTCGATGCCATCGATAATTGTCGAATTTTTCACCCCTGGTCGCTGGACAGTTTTGGTCCATTTTCGATGACATCGATGGACCTTCGATGACATTGAAGATTTTATCAGATTTTCTGTGGAAATGCATATTTTGCGATTTTTGTTTCCTATTCCGATTCTACTTCTTTCCAAACTTATATAAAGGGGTGTATGCGGGATTGGGAGGTATTCTAAAGCTTTCTAAAGGACTTCCAAGCGTTCCTAAAAGGTATTTTAGGATTTCTAAAGGGTGTATCAAGGGTGATATTCAAGGTTGTTCGAATCGGGTAAGTCCTCTCTCTTTGTAATTTCTATTTTCATAGTGGAGATCTGTCGCTTTGTGCCATGGTTTTTCCCGGAAGGGTTTTCCACGTTAAATCTATGTTCTCTTGTGTGTGCTTGGTGTCATTGGATTGTTATCCTAAATCTAGATCTGTGTGATTCCGTAGGCCAAAATCCCAACACCAATAACCCCAATCCATACAATCAGTCCTTATTTCGGAAAAAAAAGATAACATAAATAAAAGTTCAGCAAAAAAAAAAAAAAAAAAAAACCAACAACCCCAATCCATGCTATGAACCACGCGCGCATGCCGGTTTAGAGTCGTAGGCGTAGCTTGGTGTGGTGTGGTGTGCGTGCGCCCTCACGCGCGAGTATATTTGCAAACCTATATGTCTTGTTTTTTTTTTTTTTTGCCTTTTGAAATTCCGTTTTGCAACGGTTGACCAAAACAATCATTTGTTTTGAAATTTCAAACAGAGCTGAAAAATGAAAAGTTTTATTTTTCAAAAAATCTAATAATTATGACTATTGACAAGGGCCCGTACAGATCCATTCAAGGTAACCATTGGAGTCTATATAAAGGACTTCTTTGTTTTTTAATATCACAATCAATTCAATCTTTTGATTCTCTTTCTCACTTCAAAATTCTTTAATGATTTCTTTTGGTTCATCTGATTTAGTCTTCAAGTTAGACATACAGTGACGATTCGGATCTTCGTACATAGTGACGATTCGGATCTTCGTACATAGAGTGAGCTAGTGTGACGATACAACATTCGAGGGTATTTTGAAGGTTGATTGTCCAGTATTCTTATCGCATTACTGTTATCGTTCAAATGAGGGCTAATCAATTTCAAGCAGAGTGACATTCATTATGCCTTAAATCAAATTAGTTTTCTAAATTCTTTCTTATTCAAATTTCTTATTTTTTTTTTATATTTGTTAATTCTGAAATTCTATAATTACCAATTTACAAATCTAAAATTCCAACATATGTTAAGGTGGCATAGACCAATAATAACAAATTGGCACCGGAATCTCCTCTGCCTTCAGCATAGACAATCCACGTGTATGCATACTATCCTGCTTACATGGTGCTAAATGGGATACACACAATCCTCATCCTTTTGTCTTTTTAGTAAAATACTATAACAAAAGCTGGTGGAACCGGAATATGTAGAGCCATGCCCATACCTCTACTTTACACGACCCGGTTTTGCATCCTTATTACGCATGGATGAGCCCAGTGTCCATTAGTATACATTCCTAATGTACAATGTAAGTATAAAACACCAACTTTCTTCCCTTTATCACACCGAGTCACACCTGATGACTCGGTTGGATGAAAGGTATGCACCGTACGTGGTGGCTACACGCGGGAACCTATATATGGTTGGCATGCCATTTCTGTATTTTCTTGGGGTGTGGCCCACTTCAGTTGTGGATCTCGCTGGCGCCATGGTCTATTGTTGAGGAGCGCACCTGTTGGCCGGAATAGTTCACACATACATGGCGTGCCCACAGAGCTTCGCTGTTTTAGACGCTTGGTAAAACACGTATTGCAGAGGATCGGGTGCTGCTATAGCTGTGGCAAGGGAAGGTCACTGTACCATTTACTGCAGTAACTGGACAATTGCAACCGTTGGATAATGGGCTTTTTAAATGTCATATGCGGACCATTGTCTATTGTTTATCCATTTGCGGAACATTAAATGGGACGGTTAAGATTATTTGACCTGTGTGATTCTTTCGGATAATGCTACCTAATGAACGGCAAGGATTTCTGTAATGCCCGCAATTTTTGTTAATGAAATTTAAATTTAAAATTTTAAAATTTAATTTTGAGTGAGAAAGAGATCCACCGATATCTCTTTATTCAAAACTTTTCTCGTATCTCGTAGTCTTCTAAAGAACCTTTTTTCTTAAAAAGAGAACGTAAGAGAGCGAGAGTCCTATCGAAACTAAAAAAAAAAAAAAAACTCTGTAGAAAAAAAAAAACACGAAAGGGAAAGTGAGAAGGAAGATATTTGGAATTCACTTATTTAGGTTAGTATTTTATTTTTATTTTCTTTATTTTATTTATGCAATAGTTAATTTGGCATGATCTACACATTGGATGGATTGGATCAATCAAACATCTGTTGTGTAGGTTTAATTCATTCATGTGAAAATGTATGTGCGTGACTTTAAGGCTAATGTGTAGAATGTGAGATTTTAAGGTATGTGCATGGATTTAAGGCTAATGTGTAGAATGTGAGATTTTTTCATGATGGACAGCGATTAGTATGATCTGTACTGTTCATGGGTGTTATATGACCTAATTATATAATATTTTTAAGAATCAGACCAATTCGATACTTAATGGACCGTACTAATCATATATCTACCAATTTTCTTCATTAATGTAATGAAATTGAATAAATACCGAAAGAGTAATTCTCTGCGTAAGATACAACTTGACACAAAGAATTATATGACATAATTTAAAATGTATAATTAAATCATCACTATTTATTAGTTCCTTAAGATTAAAATAAATTAAAATCTTAAATTCTAGACTGATCGGACCATTAGATGGGCCACAACGATCTGAAGAAATGATATATAATGAATCATACGTTTTATTCATTATATGTAATCGTAAGATTAAAAAAAAAATTCTTATTTATGTGATTTTAGGAAGTCCTAATTCAATTCAAACCGTTGGTTCACGGAATCATCTCCACCACATTAAGGTGAGTGATCCCGATGTGTTTCTCATCCATCAAGTTAAAATAGATGGATTGTTTGATATGTTGTATGCTCACCCTGATATAATTGAAATGTACTCCTAATTAATTTTGATGAATGTGTGATTTCTGTATTAATAATGATATGATTTGATTAATGTGTTAGACTATGTTGATTCAAATGTGATAATCAAAATTATTACTAGAAGCCCATTACTAGAAGCCCATTATACTAATCTATGTGATAATCAAATGTGATAATCAAAATAATATATGTGATAATCTATGTGATAATCAAATGTGATAATCAAAATAATCTATGTGATAATCTATGTGATAATCAAATAATCTATGTGATAATCTATGTGATAATCAAAATAATCTATGTGATAATCAATGTGATTCAAAATAATCAAATGTGATTCAAATGTGATTCAAATGTGATAATCAAATGTGATAATCAAATGTGATTCAAATGTGATTCAAATGTGATAATCAAATGTGATTCAAATGTGATAATCAAATGTGATAATCAAATGTGATTCAAATGTGATAATCAAATGTGATAATCAAATGTGATTCAAATTATTACTAGAAGCCCATTATACTAATGGAAGCCTACTCAAGGAGTAGATGCGGGTCTTGCATATGCTTACCAAATGGTAGAAGCCTGCCAAGGGACAGATGTGGGTTGACAGGTTTCTAACTCAAGCAAATGGACGAATTCCCACTTGATGCATTGATAAATTGCATTTGTATTTTTTTTTAAAAAAAATTATATTGTGTATGATTATTGACATTATATTATAATTTGATGTAAAGAACCATGTCGGGAATTCTCACTAAGCCTGACCAGCTTACCCTTTATTGATGTAAAACCGTAGAGATGAGCAATTAGCTGATGAGTTGGCGCAGGAACAAGAAGTTGTGGTTGAACTAGTGCACGATACACGTGAGACGTAGCCGTATCTATCAGAAGAGGAACTGGCCGCATTTGGACCATTCCTAGCTAATTATTTTATTAAAATTTTATATGTTAGGATAATCTGATTAATTGTAAGATTTTAAAATTTTGGTTGATTTTATTTAATTGAATTGTTCTAGGTCTGTAGCAAGTATTCATTGGTAAGCTGTATTGACTAATGGGCAAATTTATGCTAATCGAATGTTTATGGATGTTAAGAATGAACAAATGTTGATGATTAAATCATTGTGTGAATGATTGTGAATGGATCTAGTTGGAATGTAGAAATGAATATTAATTTTGCATCTGAATAATTGTATAATAGAATGAAATTAGTACACTTTATGTACGAGTTACGACTCAAAACTCGGGTCTGAGAGTGCACACTCTGTACTCGAATTTTGGGGCATGACAATCTCTCACATGCATACCACCAAATGGTGAGAACATAACCCTAGATGGTAGTTGATGCAGGCCGCTTTACCAAGGCCATTCAACGTGAGTGAAAATTATCATGAGTCGTTTTCTCAGTATCTGGTCAAAGGGCCTAGATCCATACCTTTTTATTTTACTAATTGGCTAAGATTGCTTTCTCAGTGGCTTCTCAAAGGGTCTATAGTCATACCTTCTTATTTGAATTTCGAGCGTGTATCTCAGTCCCGAGTTTTCGAACCAATAAGATATATATATATATATATATATTTTGAGGGTCAAATATTGCATATTAGACCCCAGTTATTACATGATTTTACGAACACGATACTGTTTAACGCCCTATTTTAATCATGTTTGTGTTGCAAGGTGAATTTAGGAGCCTAGACTGAAAAAGGATACTAAAAATATGGATTTAATGCTCAAAAATCACCAAAACAAGGGACGAATCTTAGGGGACCGAGATCAAAAAATTCACATGCCAAAGATCCGAGAAAACTCAGCGAATGAAGTTAGAAAGGCTTGAAAGTCATCCTGAATGCAAAATCATAGGATTCCCACCATCCGTTTAGTTCGAAACTTTATATCTGGCCTGGGGACCATAAACTAACCGTACACGTCGAAATTCAGCCCTTGGATCCTTATGGAAGTGGCCCAACGGACTGATCAGCCACTAAATCTCTGATTTAGGGCCCACTTAATATATGGATATGCTTCAATTTTGGTCTCAACCCTTAAAATTAGATGGGAAGTCGGATGAATGGAGCGGATTTTTCATATACATCACAGTGGACCCCACATGTACATGTGGGAGTGCATAGGCGGTGCACTCACGCACTGCACCGGACCGGCCAGCCCGGTCAAAGTCGAGCTGACCCGACTCTTCTCGCACGAGAGAGTAGCGGATGGACTTCTGCTGGGACATGTAATGGGCCACCAACATTGTCCCGTTGTATGATCGGGACTGTCCATTGCATCCGGGAGAAAATTTCAATCGTACCCATGAAGTCCAAATGCTCCCATACACGTGTACACACGCAGATCACCGTCAAACACAGGATGAATGGTGGGGTGATTTGATATAGTGACTGATTTACCGATTCCGATTATCGATCGATCCTAATTGTTGTGGCCGATTGCCAATTCCGATTGACGTGACCGATTTACCGATTTCGATTATCGATCGATCCCAACTGTCGTGGCCGATTAGCGATCGAGGCTGATTATCATGATCGATTGCCGATTCCGATTGACGTGACTGATTTACCGATTCCGATTGACGTGACAAAAATTTGCCGATTCTAATTATCGATCAATCCAGATTATCGTGACCGATTGACGATTCCGATTGACCTGACCGATTTGCCGATTCTGATTATCGATCGATTCCGATTGACGTGACCGATTTGTCGATTCTGATTATCGATCGATCCCGATTGTCGTAATCGATTGCCGATTCCGATTGACGTGACTAATTTGCCGATTCTGATTATCGATCAATCCCGATTGTCATGGCCGATTGTCGATTCCGATTGACGTGACCGATTTACCAATTCTGATTATCGATCGATTCTGATTGTCATAACCGATTGCCGATTCCGATTATCGTGACCGATTGTATAGGCCGATTCCGAGTGTCGAGATCGAGTAACGAGGCTGATTTCGAGTGTCGATTCCGATTGTCGAGGCCGAGTATCGAAGCCGATTCCGACTGTTGAGGCCGATTGTATAGGCCGACTCCGATTGTTGAGGTCGAGTATCGAGGTCGATTCCGAGTATCGATTCCGATTATTAAGGCCGATTTCGATTGTCGAGGCTGATTCTGAGTGTCGATTCCGATTGTTAAGGCCGATTTCGATTGTCGAGGCCGATTGTCGAGACCTATATGATGTATATGCGACCTGTAGTTAAGGCCCATTGTGATGTGTATTCGGCGTGTATGATATATATGCGGGCAGTGTTTGAGGCCCAATGTGATGTATATGCGGCCCGTATTTGAGGCTCATTGTGATGTGTATTCAGCCCGTGTTTAAGGCCTAATGTGATGAATATGAGGTCTATGTGATGAGGCCCATTGTGATGCATTTGAGGGCCAAGCGATGGAGTCCATTGTTATGTATATTAGGCCCATGAGAGAGGCCCATCGTGATGTGTATTAAGCTCTTGAGTGAGGCCCATGGTGTTGTATATTTGGCTCTTGTATGAGGCCATGGGTCCACTATATGTTAGGCTCTATGTGGGCCATTCATTGGGGACAATGTTGGTTAAATGTCCACATTGTCAGGGTCGATTGTCAATACCGGTTATTGATACCGATTATGAGTATGTGACTGCGTAGCATCATGATACATGCCCATACGCATCATCTGCATGTTTGTTATGAGATGTGGTTGACTATTGCATATGTCATTGGGTAGGTTGTTATAAGACTCCCTGGTAGGCGGAGGATATCTCACATGAGTGCATGGTATGCGCAGGATTGATGCATGACTGGATTGTATGACTCATGCATCTTGCATTGTGAGTTGTACCCTAGCGATATTAGGGTCATAGCCTCCACAGGCATATCGAGGATGGCTAGATGGGACACCAAAAATATTTGGTTCTAGCATACGGGCACCATAGATGTCCTTGGGTGAAAATTTCTAAACTTCCTTAACCAGGAGACGCCTTAACGTCGAGACCGAATGAATATATATGAGCGTGTGAGGGTCGTATACCAGTAGGTTGCGTTTTCCATTGTGTCGTGGTCGGTTGGGAGGAGGTGTGACCTTACCCGCCTGAGTGAGGGGGTAATATATAGGTTGAGTTTGACCAGCTTGAGAAATGGGTCCGCTATCGACGAGCCGGGCCTGATATTGGCAGGCGGATAGTGAGGTCTTTTCTACTTACCCAGTTGTGCGCTCGGATAAGGGGGCAAGCTGGCGTAGAGTGTAATAGACTCCGGTAATGATCTCAGAGATGAACTGTACTGATATGTGGACTTATTGAGCAGGAGTTGCATACTCATTCATTCATTTATTCACTATCCACTCGGGT
This sequence comes from Magnolia officinalis, assembly GCA_021015155.1. Classification (NCBI taxonomy): domain Eukaryota; kingdom Viridiplantae; phylum Streptophyta; class Magnoliopsida; order Magnoliales; family Magnoliaceae; genus Magnolia; species Magnolia officinalis. The sequence continues at coordinate 18,757,608 of JAJHSJ010000007.1, forward strand.
TGGTGGTACGCAACTATCTTTTACGTGTACCTTCGCAATAGCCAGGATTTCGGTTAGGGTGTGCGACTAACCTGAGATCAGGAGTTTACTACATTAAGTATGACTATCCAAATTTAGGTATGAGACTGGTTTGGATAGAAGTCCCTTGTGATGGACCCCATAGCCTGCGATACTACGTACTATCATCCCGACTTCACACTCCAGCATGGTCATTCCATTCGTACTGCATATTGCATCTCCGACATATAATATTTGGCTCTTTATGACTCCACATTTACATAACTGAGATGTATTGTTGACTCTGATATTGTATGGTTTATAGACTTGCAGTATTTCCGCTTACTCTGATATCTTATGATTCATGATCTTACCTATTTTTTCGATATTGTGTGATTATGGTATTGTATTGAATACTTAATACTTACCTTGTACACACACTTTCACTACCCTCTAAGCTTTTTATAAAGCCTATGCACGATAGATGAGTGCAAGTCCCGTTAGGTTGCAGCAGCGTTGAGCTTGGAGCGTGCAACAGTCTTCTGGAGCTTGATTTTTGATTTATGTATTTCTCTTTCAGCATTGTACTCAAATGATTATATTAGTGGATATGTGTTGATGATATTGCTTTTGTGATTCGGGTAATCTTGTGGTTATGCTTATTACGAGATAAATGTACGTTGGAAAATCCTCATTGTAGGATCCTAGGATCGGAATCTGACGTATGTACGCTGGGAGCCGAGAATGGGGTATTACAGAAGCTATCAGCACCGGATTTGGCGATCAGAAATTTTGTGAGCCTGGTTTCCGAGTTTGGGGCGTGACAATAGGGCATTCTTGGAGCTTGGAACGTGAGCAGCCGTGAAGGCGTGGAGCGGGCCAATAACGAGAGTTTTCCTTTTCCTTTCTCCTTAGTTGTTTCCTCTTTTGATTTTTCTAGCCTAATCATGTTTGTGATGGGCTAAACCTCTTACCTAGGGCTAAGAGGTGAAGCTTGTAGCGTGATGGGATCTTTTCTATGGCTTTGATTCATGTTTAATGAACTCTTTTTCATTATAGTTTGATTATATGAAATATTTATAGTTTTTAATGGTTTGTTGTGACTTAAATTATAATAGATCTGCGATAGTTTTGAGTATGTTCTTTTCATTATTGTGATTATGAAATTAGAAAGCCCTGTCGTTCACCATCATCTCATGGGCATGGTTGGATGATGGAACCCTTCTTAATGTTCATAAGTCTCCTAGATTGGTTGTGGATTGGTTAAATTCCATTGTTTGCTTTGTCTCATGGGCATGGTTTTGTGATGGAATCGCTTATACTTCTCATACCTTTTGTCTATTGAAAACTAGATCAAAGGAAATTCACATTTGGATTCTAATGAATTATCTTCCAATTGGATGAAGATGAGACTTTGATTCCAGTTGTGTTCATGAATCAAGCATAGATCTCCCTGATCTCTACAAGTGGATCCTTGGAAACCCTAGTTTCCCACCTTTGAATTCTTAAGTTTTTCATTAAATCTCTCATAATTACTCTCTATACTCCCAGACTTAGGTTTTTATCTTCTTCTAATTCTAGTTTTAGTGCTTTCAGAAAACACACGAAATTAGTCCCTGTGGATTTGACCTCGGTCTCACGAGATTTTACTATATCGCAGCCCTACACTTGGGGTTGTGAACAGTGTGTGTGTATGTATATATATATATATATATATATATAATATATATATACATATATATATATATAATATATATATATATATATATATATATATATATATAATGGGAAAAGGTACAATGCGCTCGAGCTGACGATAATCTCCCATGAGGTCGAGCTGTGTGGGCCCCACCGTGATGTGTGTGTTTCGACCATCAACACCGTGCATTTGATGGGTACCCTTTAAATTATGGGATATCCCAAAAATCAGCCGTATACGGAACTCAGGTGGGCCATACCATCTAAAATTATGTGAAGACACCGTTAAAACATATAAAAGCACTTGGTGGGGCCCACCTGAGTTTTGCATGCGCCTGAAACTTGGTCTGAACCCTCATTCAAGTGGGACACACATAATGGATGGGCTGGATTTGCAAAATACATCTCGGTGGGCCCTCAAAAATGGTTATGAATGTTTTAATGGTGCACGGCCCCTCCCCACTTCTGTATGTGGTGTGGTCCACACAAGTCATGGATTGACTTGATTTTTGAGACCTAGGCCCACGATGGAATGGTGCATGTGACTGATGGGGTAGATGTTTGAAATGCATCACGGTGGGGCCCCACAGCTCGACCTCATGGGGCGTTAAAATCAGCTCGAGCGCATTGTACCTTTTCCCTATAT
>JAJHSJ010000007.1:18760048-18819593 GCA_021015155.1 Magnolia officinalis
TTAATTCATTTCATGGTCAATTACCTTCACTTCACGGTCAATTCCCTTCATTTCACGGTCAATTCGACATGAAGGATATGGGCAAAGCGATGTAATATTAGGTATTAAGATTTATATTCTTAATGATGGAATAGCCTTAACACAATCTCATTACCTAAAGAAGTGTTAAAGAAGTTTAATCATTATGATAGTAAACCGGTTTCACAACTCCATTTGATCCAAGTATTAAAATGGTTAAAAATACTGGTAGATGTAAAGCAACAACAAGAATATGCGAGTGTTTTGGGAGTTTAATGTTATGCAATGAATTGCACTAGACCCGATATAGCATTCACAGTAGGATGCTAAGCAGGTATACCAGTAATCCAGGACAAGTACACTTGAATGCGATTTTCCAGAGTTTTAAAGTATCTAAGAGGACCATAGACTATGGACTGTATTATAATCATATCCCGCCTGTACTTGAAGGGTACAGCGATGCAAGCTGGAATGCGGATAGCATAAAATCTAAATCTACAAGTGTGAATATTCACTCTTGGAGGAGGAGCAATATCATGGGCATGTAAGAAACAAAACGTGCTATCTCACTCTACAATGGAAAGTGAGTTTATTGCACTTGGTGCTGCTTGTAAAAGAAGGTGAATGGTTAAGATACTTATTGTTGGAAATCCCGTATTGGCGAAAACCTACTCCTGCCATATTTTATCTTTTATGATAGTCAGGCTACTCTTTGTCGTGCTATGAGTAAGACTTATAATGGTAAGTCTAGAAATGTAGGTCTAAGGCATAACTTTGTTAAAGGATTGCTAAGAGATGGAGTAATCACAGTGGAATATGTAAATCCATCCTGAACTTAGCAGATCCCTTGACAAAAGGTTTATCAAGAGATCAAATAAGAAGAACCACTAAAGGAATGATACTAAGATCCATAAAGATGTAACTTCACTCTTGATGGCAACCCTACCTATGTTTTGAAATATAGGCTAGGTTCAAAGGGACAAACAAGTCAAGTATGTGACTGAATATACACTAGAAAAAGAAAATGAGTGTCATTCCTAAAAAGTCTAGTGTTTGGTTTCTGCATATCATAAGAGGGCTGAGTACTAACTCTTAATAGATCTATAAGCAGATTTTGTTGAGATGAATCAGCATCATCTTTGATAGATATACCTATATGAGTAGAGAAGTGAGGCCCGCTTTTGAAGAGATGGGATCGTCTCTACAATACTCATGAAATAAGGATACGCACAAGGCCAGAAATGTGCGAACTTAAAGATCTCCAGTTTATATGTGAATAGATGTGTTTATGTGTCCGGTGAGTCATATAAGGATCCTTAGTTTCAAGACTAATGGGTCACTAAGTACCTGCATAACTTTGATACGTATACACTAAAGTAAAGGTTCAAATCCAAAAGATACCTTTATTTATGCACCTATTTATACTATATATGCCATCGTTCCGAATCTGATTTATTTTGAAATTGTGGGGGATTGTTGGTGTTTTTTAGAATAAAAATAAATTTCAAAAATAAAAATTATTTGTAGAAAGTAAATAAATATATAATTATTTAAACTTTCCATAAATAGTGTGTATAGCCAGTGGTAAGAGAAGGGGTTTTTTCTTATGCAACCAGGGTTCGAATCTCCTCGAGGACGGTGCGAAGCACCGTCCGCGCACGCGCCGCGGCGTGGGCTGTAGGCTGCTTGGGCGCTTTTTGGGTTTTTGGCGCTTTATTAGGCGCACTTAGCACTTAGCAACGTCGCAAGGATCTAACAAAGCCTTAGTCTTTTTGGCACTCGGTCAAATTTTTTAGGCCATGGTACCCCGATGTTTTATTACCTTTTTATTGAGGAGTAATGATGACATGATTGTACATGTGGCAACTATGCCACGTGTCGCTTATGTGGATACATTTTTTTCCTGTTGGATAACTGTTTTCTGTCTGAATGGGTACAAAAATAACTGCCATAGGATAAGAGATCATGTCCTTTTCATGAAAAGGCAATTATTGCTGTGAATTGTATGGATTTCTTGAAGAGGCTCTTTAACACCTCTTCAGAAAGCACTACCGTAGTGTCGTCATTGCAATGGGCGATGGCCAACCTGGTCAAATACCCAGATGTACAAGCCAAGTTGTATGAGGAGATTGAGAGTGTCACCCAGAAAAATGGAGGGGTTATCAATGAGGACTTGAAGAAAATGCCTTATCTCAGGGCAGTTATCTTGGAGACCCTTCGTAGGCATCCACCCGTACATACATTGCTTCCACGTAGGGTTTCGAAGGATATAAGCTTGAAGGATATACCATACCCAAAAATACTTATGTGAATTTCATGCTGGTAATTATGGGTTTGGATGGAAAGGTCTGGCAAGATCCATTGGAGTTCAAGCCGGAGAGGTTCATGGGAGGTAGGGAAAGTGTCGATCTTACTGGAACGAGGGAGATCAAGATGACCCCATTTGGTGCAGGAAGGAGAGTCTGCCCAGGGATGGGACTTGGAATGTTTTATTTGGAATACATGGTGGTCCATCTAATCAAGGAGTTTGAGTGGAAGGCCGTGGTAGGAGATGAAGTGGACATAGCTGAGAGTATGGAGATGGGACATAGACCACGTCATGAAGAAACCCTTGCAAGCTTATATAGTGACAAGAAAGTGAGGGTGAAGTAAGCTATAAGCATATGTTGTTGGCAGCATCGTTTTTTCCGTCGACTCCTTTCTTTTTCATTACTCACTGAAATACTCTATTTCCATTATTTTTATTTATTTTAGAAAGGGTGTAGTGGTTTTCATTTGTTTAAAAATAACAATTCAGTGAGGATAACCTGTGCTCTAGGTACAGGCAAATTCTGACCCATCTCTATTTTAATATACTGCGTGATACACAACACAACTTTTGATATGTGAAATTTCTTTGCCCCCACCATGATTTATTTGTTATATCCATGCCATCCATTAATTTTTTTAAGATCATTTCAGAGCACAAGCTCAAAAATGAGGCATATCTAAAGCTATGGTTGAAACGTTCCTAAGGTCCACCATAAGATTTATTTGCCATCTAACCTCTTTATGAGGTCACACGGAACTTGGATGAAAGGAAAAAAAAAAAAAACCAACAACAAATATAAGCTTAATTAGAGCCTTTCATGGTCTCTGAAAGTTTTAAACAGTAGGCATTCAATTTCCCCTGTTTCCTATAATATAGCCCACTTAAGCCTTAGATCGACGTCTCCTTTTTTGGTCTCATGCTCTAAATTGATATGGAAATTTGGATGGACGGTTTTTCCACATATCGACAATTCCAGTTTTTTCTTGAAGGGAATGTGCACCACACAGCAAGCAACAGTGAACTTTGTGTAGGCCCTTAATAAGCTGCCATGACTTTACAAATTCTTATTAGGAGTTCGACAGGTAGAATACCTTGAGCCGTCGTAATTCCCTTAAAAAAACTAGCAACCATAACTTCGGTTGGGATTAGATCATGGGCCGGTCTCGTAAGCTTATGAACTATAGCTATACCATTATTAACCAAAATTCTAATGACCAGACAATAAACCATGTGGGTCAAGACGTATAGCCGTTTGAGGCGTTGTGTCATATTAGGTGAGAAGGTTTTAAAGATAACCTTATCTCCATGTTCTATTGCTATAGTTGGTCTCGCTCTATACCCTTGCCCAATTATCGTGAACAACGACTTGCTGATTCGTGACCTTCCACGTCCCCTGTCATGTGATTTGGCTATTATAGCTTTGCTTGTAAAATTAATAAGAGAGTAAGGACCATGTTACGACCCACCATGAACAACATTAGGGTCCCAAACCATACCGTTCCATTCCCATTCTTTTCCATGGGTTCTAGAGATTAGTTATCTTCCATGAAGTCTTCCTAAGCATCCTTTATTGGGGCTGAAGTCCTCTTCTCCAAGGCCTCCCTCAATGGGTGGGTTTTCTAGGTCTGCTAAGGTCGAGCTGGACGGGGTGTCGTTATCATGAAATTTTGTATGTTCCTTCGCTCAAAACCCGAGACGTTCTGGTATCATTCACGCCTTCTTCTGGATAATGTGATAAGCTATCTTGAAGGCTCTGGTTGCGGCTCATTGTCTCTTTAGGTGGTGCTTCTGCCTCCTGTTCAGTCCATGAGGTTGCTGTGAAATCTTTGGTGGACGATAACGGTCCGGCGATCTTGTGGAGGCTCTATTGGCTTGACCATTCTAAGCCATATGTTTTTTTTTTTTGGTTGCATAGTCATATCTACTTGGAATGCACTCCTTAGGGCTTGACGAGGTTGTTACGAGATCATATGATTGTAACTTCCTGAAATTGCACTCTGAAATGGGTGAACCATCCTCGTTATTTCCCAGGGTATGGCCTAATGATGGTGGCCTCGTGGGGACCATTCTGTTTCATAAGGTGGTCTGTGTAACTAGTGCTAGGGCTGTGTCACATCATTTGGCCATGCTATTCTGTTTAGCCTCTCGTAAGACTAGAATGTAGTGAAGAGGCACTCTGCAGGTTAGCTGAAGATAGTCATCAATTGCCATTATGAATTTGCCTAGAGCATCTGTCACATGGTGTGCACTCTAGAGGAGGACTCATTCTTGAGGTCTCTGCCTTATCAATCTGTTGAGATCGATGCCCTCCTAAAGTTAAACTTCGAAAATTTCTTCCTAGTTTGAAGTGTTGTTCTCATTATTTTGTTAGCAAGTCATCGTAGTGTTTTAAGGGCTGCCAAGACAACACTGGCGTTAGTAGTTTTTGGGAATGGATCTTTATCGATCCTCTTAACATTTTTTTTCTCTAGGAACCTCAACAGGCCTAACCAGTCCCACACTAAATTCAGGATCCACTAATGGGTGTTGTTCATTCAACTCTACTATCACGAATTCACAAATGGGAATAGGATCAGGGACACTCTATACAATAGATTTGAATATCGAGGGACAAAATGCTCAAATGTATTGGGGGTGTACTAGCTCCTTGCTTGCAGAAAATGTGTACACCTCACTTTCTCTATATATATACAGTGGTACATAGGAATATGGACTCTATCCGAAGAAGAGTATAAATGCAAGAACATCTTCATCATCTTTAATTGTATATGGAGAGAGTAATCCACGTATTGCCTCAACGTACCCGACCTTCATTCTCCAATCAAATTCATCCAGTGTTGTATTAGTAATTCGATGCATTTTATCTAAGAGCTCTTGTATGTAATTTCATCCATCATAACAACATATTTTACTTTCCCACCCATGTACGGGAAACTTCCCTTTTCGTATACATCATTCCCATCATAATAGCATATAATGAGCCAACGAACCATAATATATCTTCTAATAAAGTTTAACCTACAATAAAAAAATGGACGGCGTACTATTATGTTTATAACATAAAGGGTACATGTTAGGTCTAAATTGGCATGTGTTAAGGGTATAAGTTGTCAAATGTAAAGGGTCGGGATTGTCATCCACAGAGTCTAGGTTATCAAATGTGAAAGGTCGAGGTTGTCATTCAATAAAGATCTAGGTTGTCACATGTGAAGGGCCGTTGTCATTCAATAAGGTTCGGGTCTAGGTTGTTACATGTGAAGGGTCGAGGTTGTCATCCTATAACGGTAAATGTTGCCAATTTTCTCAGTTATCACCTTAACCCTTCACACCTGCCAATCTCAACCCTTATAGACTGATTGTCAACCTTGACCCTTAACGGATGGTAACCTTAATTGACCCTTAATGGATGACAACCTCGACCCTTCACATTGACAATCAAGATCACGATAACCTTGAACCTTAACACATGTCAAGCTAAACCATTAATACATGACATCCTTTACCTGAAACACATCTTCAATAACGACTAAATATATTTTTTACTATGATGGTAAGTACATCGAATGACTGAAGGATAATGACCACTTTGCCGAAAAATATAATGCACGATCGTGATGGTGGATGTGGTTGACGATGCTTTAAAGAAGAGAAGTTATTGATGGGTTTTTTTTTTACCCATCTTCGACCGGTCGTGAACCCTGCTCGACCGGTCGAAGGCTGGTGGTCGACCAGTCGAAGGTTCAAGTCATGACACGACTCAAAGTCCAGCGAGTTTTTTTTTGCTGTTTTTTACTGTAGCTACGACTGGTCGAAGGGATGGCTCGACTGGTCAAAGGGGTCCTACGACCAGTCGAAGACTCGGCTCGACTAGTCGTAGGTTATGCAGTTTGTTCCGCGATTTTGTGCGAAACTGCGGATTTGAGTCCTTTCGCAACTGGGATGCGAAAGGGAAGTTTCATAAACTATAAAAGGGGTTGCCTAGGGTTTTCTAGGTAAGAACAAGAGGGTTTTCTAAAGCTTTACAAGGGATTTGCTAAAGGGTTTAGGGCTATCAAAGGTGAGAGAGAGAGAGAGGAAAAGAGAGAGGAAGCTTATAGAAGGAGGTTCTGCTTGTGGAGTTATCTACACTTGGCAATCTATATCTCAACGCTTCTATGTCCTCATAATCGGTTAAATCTCTCTCTCCGTTTTCTCTACTCTTATTGTTTATCCACTCCTGCGTGAGTGAAGAAGGTTGTAACGTTCTACTTCATAGTGGATTGTTGATCTGGACGAGGTCCCATGATTTTTACCTCTTTGAGGGTTTTCCATGTAAAAATCTCTTGTGTGGTGTGTGATTGATGCATTGATTGTTTTCATTGCTTTATTATCCATAATTCTGGTTTGTTCTGGAGGGCTAGATCCTAAGGTTTTGTGCAAGGCCCCCAACAAAGTAGTATCAGAGTTAAGTTCATTGAATGGGTAGGATCGGTTTTTGAATTATGGAAGGTGGCTCATTAAGGATGATCGGCCTCAATGGTTCCAACTGGACTATATGGAAGGCTAAGATGGAGGACTTGCTTTATTGCAATGACCTATATTCTCCAATCTTAGGCATATCAGCAAAATCCAAGGAGATGACTGATGATGATTGGAAGAAGACGGACTGAAAGGCGGTGAGGTTTATTAGACAATGGTTGGATGATTCTGTGTTCCACCATGTGTCTACAGAAACCTCAGCCGCTAGCCTATGACTTAAATTACAAGGGCTGTATGAGAGGAAGACAGTCGATAATAAAATTTTTCTGATAAGGCGACTTGTGAATCTCAAGCTCAAGGATGGTGGTTCTATGGCTGAGCACATGAATGAGGTCAGCAATATAGTGAACCAACTCACCTCTATGAAGATGGTCCTGGATGATGAATTGCAGGCTTTACTATTGCTTAGATCATTGCCTGACAGTTGGGAGACATTGGTGGTGTCTCTAAGTAACTCCACGCCAGACGGAAAGATATCCATGGAACAAGTAACCAGTTGTCTCTTCAATGAGGAGACAAGGAGGAAGTCTCAGGGGTCTACTTAGCAAGAGGCTCTTGTGACACAGGAACGGGGGAGAGGAAATAACAGGAAAGGCGGGAAGGCCCGAGATAAATCAAGAGGCAAGTCAAGTAACAGGAAAGATGTTGATTGCTGGAACTGTGCCAAGAAGGGTCACTACAAGCATGAATGTCGTAGTAAGAAGAACGACAAGAAAAGAAAAGGGAAGGAAGATGAATCAGATTCCACTGTAGTCGCTTCAGATGACGACATGGTAGTTATTCTTTCAGTAGATCATGATGTATGTCTCACAGCCTACGAGTCAGAACACCGACTGGGTGATAGACTCGGGAGCTTCTTTTCAAGCGACTTCACGCAGGGACTTCTTCACAAGCTACAAGTCAGGTAACTATGAGACCGTGAAGATGAGAAATTCTGGCGTATCAAAAATCGTGGGAGTCAGTGATATTTGTGTGAAGACCGATGTGGGCTGCACATTGGTTCTCAGGATGTGAGGCATATCCCAGACCTTCGCTTCAACTTGATGTCGACGGAAGGTTGGATGATGATGGCTATGAAAGCAGTTTGCTGGTGGCGATGGAAGCTCATCAAGGTTCATTGATCGTGGCCAGAGGAAAGAAGTGTTTGCACCCTTTACAAGGCAAGTGTCAGTATGTGTAAGGGTGGGTTGAACGCAGCGGAAGATTCAGCTATTGACATGTGGCACAGGCGTTTAGGCCACATGAGTGAAAAAGGGTTCCAGCTACTAGCAAGAAAGCGGCTCCTTCCAAACGTGACAGGTACACCTCTCAAAACCTGTCTTGATTGTTTATCAGGGAAACAGCATAGAGTTTCATTCGTTAAAATTGTTTCTCATGTTAATAAAGTGCATGCATTATATTTGGTTTATTCTGATGTTTGTGGTCCTATGAGGACAAAAACCTTTGGTGGGGCATTGTATTTTGTTACTTTTATAGATGATGCATCTAGGAGGGTTTGGGCTTATGCTTTGAAATCCAAGGACGAGGTCTTTGGTGTATTTAAATTGTTTCATGCTATGGTCGAGAGAGAGACAGGTAGACCATTGAAGTGCATCCGCACTGACAATGGTGGTGAATACATTGGCGACTTTTACGAGTACTGCAAGTTCCTGGGTATACGACATGAACAGACGGTTCCCAAGACCCCCCAGCATAATGGTGTAGCTGAGCGAATGAATCGCACCATTGTTGAGAGAATCAGATGTATGTTATCCCATGCAAAATTGCCCAAGACGTTCTGGGGAGAAGCAATGCACAGGGCGGTGTATTTGATAAACAGGTCTCCATCAGCCACGTTGAATGGAGAAGTACCTGAGAAGGTGTGGACTGGACATGATCCATCGTACAGTCATCTCAGGGTGTTTGGATGTAGGGCATCCGTTCACGTACTAAAGGACGAGAGGTCCAAGCTCGATATGAAGATCAGGTAGTGTGTGTTCTTATGGTACGGTGATGAAAAGTTCGGTTACAGGTTATGAGATCCGACCGAGAGGAAGCTCGTCAGGAGCAGAGATGTGGTTTTCTTTGAAGATCAGTGTATAGAAGACATTAGTAAGTCAGAGAAGAACCAGCCTAGTTCAGGTGAGCTAGAGGACATGGATCCGGTTACTCCTCCCGTGGTGCCTTATGATGGGGGAGTACAGCAAGGTGTAGAGGACGAGGGAGTTCCTTCAGAAGATGGACCAGGGGAGCAACCCCCACTTGATCCACCTGTTGAGCTACAGGTGAGGAGGTCATCTAGGGACAGACAACCGTCCAAGAGGTACTCGCCACATGAGTACATTATGCTGACTGATGGGGGAGAGCCAAAAGATTATTCTGAGGCCCTAACCGACGAGTATAAGGAGAAGTGATTGAAAGCTATGCAAGAGGAGATGAAATCCTTGCATAAGAACCACACCTATGACATGGTAAAACTGCCTAAGGGCAAGAAACCTTTGAGCAACAAGTGGGTGTTCAGAAAGAAGATTGAGCAGAAGAATTCACAGATGAGGTTCAAGGCCAGACTTATGGTGAAAGGGTTTGGTCAGAGGAAAGGCATAGACTTCAAGGAGATATTCTCACCAGTGGTGAAGATGACATCCATACGGGTGTTGCTTGGGTTGGCGGCTAGCATGGATCTGGAGATAAAGCAGTTAGATGTTAAAACTGTCTTTCTCCATGGTGACCTGGAAGAAGAGATCTACATGCACCAACCAGAGGGGTTCAAAGTCAAGGGCAAGGAGCATATGGTGTGTAGGCTGAGGAAGAGCTTGTATGGGCTGAAACAACCTCCACGACAATGGTACAAGAAGTTCGACTCGTTCATGTTGAAACATGGGTACGACAGAACGGAGTCGGACCACTGTGTGTTCACGCGCAAGTTCTCAAATAGTGATTTCTTAGTTCTGCTGTTATACGTTGATGACATGCTCATCATGGGAAAAGACATCAAGAAGATTGACAGGCTGAGACAGGAGTTGGGCAAGTCTTTTGCGATGAAAGACTTGGGCCCGGCTAAACAGATCCTACGAATGGAGATAACCCGTGAAAGAAACAGTAGGAAGCTTTGCCTGTCACAAGAGCGGTATATTGAGAAAGTCCTAGAGCAGTTCAATATGAATGCAGCGAAGCCGGTTAGTACTCCATTGGATGGTCATTTCAGATTGAGCGACCGGCAGTGTCCCAAGACGAAGGCAGAGGTGGAAGAGATGCAGAAGATACCCTAAGCTTCAGCTGCAGGAAGTTTGATGTATGCTATGGTGTTTACACGCCCAGACATAACATATGCGGTTGGTGTTATCAGCCGGTATCTTGCCAATCATGGCAAAGAACATTGGGGAGCGGTGAAATGGATACTGCGGTATCTAAGAGGCTCATCCAGGTTAAGCCTATACTATGGTGACGAAAAACCTATGTTAGAAGGCTACACAGATGCAGATATGACAGGTGACATAGACTCCAGGAAGTCTACATCGGGGTTCATGTTCACGTTTGCAGGGGGAGCGGTTTCTTGGCAGAGCAAGCTACAGAAGGTGGTAGCATTGTCGACGATAAAGGCCGAATACATCGCAGTCACAGAAGCATGTAAAGAGATGCTTTGGATGAAGAGGTTCATACAGGAACTTAGCCTAAAGTAGGAGGAGCACGTGGTCTATTGCGATAGTCAAAGTGCTATACACTTAAGTAAGAATCCAAGTCAGCATTCCAAATCGAAACACATTGAGATACGGTATCACTGGATCAGGGATACTTTAGAACAAAAGGTGTTACAGCTTGAGAAGGTCCACACGGACGATAATGGGTCAGACATGATGACCAAGGCTTTACTCAAGGGCAAGTTTGAGGTTTGTAGAAACCTGGCTGGCTTGAAGAATGTGAATCCCTCCTGGGTCAAAAAGGGAGAGATTTGATGGGTTTTTTTTTACCCATCTTCGACCGGTCGTGAGCCTTGATCGAACAGTCGAAGGCTGGTGGTTGACCAGTCGAAGGTTCGAGTCGTGACACGACTCAAAGTCCAGCGAGTTTTTTTTGATGTTTTTTACTGTAGCTATGACTGGTCGAAGGGATGGCTCAACTGGTCGAAGGGGTCCTACGACCAGTCGAAGACTCGGCTCGACTAGTCGTAGGTTACGCAGTTTGTTCCACAATTTTGCGTGAAACTGTGGATTTGAGTCCTTTCGTAATTGGGATGCGAAAAGAAAGTTTTCTAAACTATAAAAGGAGTTGCCTAGGGTTTTCTAGGTAAGAACAAGAGGGTTTCCTAAAGCTTTACAAGAGATTTGCTAAAGGGTTTAGGGCTATCAAAGGTGAGAGAGAGAGAGAGAGAGAGAGAGAGAGAGAGAGAGAGAGAGAAAGAGAGAGAGGAAGCTTATAGAAGGGAGGTTCTGCTCGTGGAGGTTATCTACTGTGTAATCTATATCTCAGCGCTTCTATGTCCTCGTAATTGGTTAGATCTCTCCGTTTTCTCTATTTCTCTTATTGTTTATCCACTCCTGCGTGAGTGAAGAAGGTTGTAACGTTCTACTTCATAGTGGATTGTTGATCTGGACGAGGTCCCGTGGTTTTTACCTCTTTGAAGGTTTTCCACGTAAAAATCTTTTGTGTGGTGTGTGATTGATGCATTAATTATTTTCATTGCTTTATTATCCATAATTCTAGTTTGTTTTGGAGGGCTAGATCCTAAGGTTTTGTGTAAGGCCCCCAACAGTTTTCGGATGAATGTCAGAGAATGCCAGATACACGTTGGAGAGAAATGCTGGAGAAAAATGCTAAAGGGAGAGTGGTGGTGGTTTCACGATCGTCAGTTTCCCAAGGAGGAAAAGGGGCCTCTGCAGATAATGCAAAAGGCAAGTGTTAGCCATATCCAAGGGTGTCTGTACACCATCTGTGGGGCCCACCATCGCCTATATGTAGAACCCACTCTATCTATTATCCTCAAAATTTCATTAAAGTCTATGGTTGGAAGAATAATCAACATCCGCCACTCATATAGCCCACATCACAAGAAAACATATCGTATTGAACGGACACCGTTATAAATTATCAGGTTTTGTGGGGCTACGTATATATCATGTCAGTGTGTGGTTATTATCTTCCCAATAAATAGATGGCTACAAAGAAAATGAAAAGATTAAATCTACCTTCCAGTGGGCCCCATAAAAAGTCTCATCTACAGCAATGCCTTGGGATTGGATGCTATGCAGCTTCTTCTTTACTCAAAATCCATATCGACACTGGATCCAAAGGAGGGACAATTTCATCCCATTTAAAAAAAAAAAAAAAAAAAAAAAAAAAAAAAAAAAAGAAAAAGAGTCAGGAGGCTACTGCGGGCACATTTTAAAATATTTTCCTAGTAAGGAATTTGACCGTATTACAAGGCTAGTATGGTCAAAATCCCTTAAACTCTTGACATTTATATACTATAAATGCAAATACAATGCTTATGGAGATAATTCATCACCTACACGTCATTTTCCTTCTTTTTTTTCTTTTTTTCTCTCTTTTTTTTTTTTTTTTTGTTTGTGGCTTTAGAATTTCTGTTCTGCCTTTCCTCTCAAAACTATCGGAATGCTTGAGATGGGTCGCAGTTGAAATTAATCAACATTCGGTTGTAGGTGAGCGTGGTGGGAACTTTAATAAAACTAATGGCTATATTAAATGAGCTCTATGTTTCCTTTACTATCTTTGATTTTTATATGAACGAACCTTAGTAGAAATTTTCATTGTGTTAGCCGGTTCACCCTTTTATTGGAGAAAAACAAATAGACATGGTTAAGGTTGACCCGTTTGCATAAGAGCATGAAGATGCGACTGAGCCCATGAACAACTCACATGACACATGTCCCCTTCTTACTGAAGAAGAACTTGGTGCATTGGATTAATTATTACTTTACTCGTTTAATTTCTAGAAACATGATATTTATTCATTTTTTGTTTAATTATTGTGGACATAAATTTGTAATTATATGATTTTATCATTGGTCATTTCATTAGAATAAAGCTTCAACTGGTTATTAGATTGTGGCTTCTTTGAGAA
The DNA here is from genome assembly GCA_021015155.1 of Magnolia officinalis. NCBI lineage: Eukaryota > Viridiplantae > Streptophyta > Magnoliopsida > Magnoliales > Magnoliaceae > Magnolia > Magnolia officinalis. The sequence continues at coordinate 18,772,954 of JAJHSJ010000007.1, forward strand.
CTCATCATATATTTGTATGTGAATCCAAAATCTGAATGGTCCACGTGAAGCAGCACCTCATGAAACCCCCTGACCCAATTTTTACTTTGATCCAAAACTTTGGTGGGCCATGAAAAATGAAAACAGTTTCCTCCCTTGATTTTCATTTCTCTTTGCTATGGCCCACCAGAATTTTAGATCAGGGTGAAAATTTGTCCCGTGGGTTTCATGGGATTCTGCATCACATGAACCGTTCGGATCAAATGGCCATGACATGTGTGCAAAGGTGCACAGGTGAGCATGACTATATGTATGTATATGTATATGTATTATTAGTTCGGAAACTCGGGACTGATATACACGCTTGCAATTCAAATAAAAAGGTTTGAATATAGATCCTTTGAGCAACCACTGAGAAAGCAATCTTAACCAATTAGTAAAATAAAAAGGTATGGGATCTAGGCCCTTTGACCAGTTACTGAGAAAACGACTCATGATCATTTTCACTCACGTTGAATGGCCTTTGTAAAGCGGCCCGCATCAACTACCAACCAGGGTCACGTTCTCACCGTTGGGTGGTATGCATGTGAGAGATCCTAGCCGTTCATTAGGTATCATTATCCGAAAGAATCACACAGGTCAAATAATCTCAACCGTCCCATTTAATGTTCCGCGAATGGATAAACAATAGATAATGGATCCGCATATGACATTCAATAGCCTATTATCCAACGGTTGGAATTTTCCAGTTAGTGCAGTAAATGGTACAGTGACCCTCATTGCCACAGCTATACCAGCACCGGATCCTCTACAACACCTCTCTTACCAAGCGTCTAAAACAGCGAAGCTCTGTGGGCACGCCATGCATGTTGCATGTGTGAACTACTCCAGCCAACAGGTGTGCCGGAGTGGGCCACACCACGAGAAAATAAAGAAATGGCATCCCAACCATATGTTCGTGCGTGTAGCCACCACGTACGGTGCATACCTTTCATCCAACCGAGTCATCAGGTGTGACTCGGTACGATGAAGGGAGGAAAGTTGATGTTTTATATTTACATTGTACATTAGGAATATATATATATATATTATATATATATATATATATATATATTATATATATATATAATATATATACACACTAATAGACAATAGGTTCATCCATGCCTAATAAGGATGCAAACCGGGTCATGTGTAGAGGTACGCCCATGGCTCTACGTATTCAGCTTTTGTTACAGTATTTTACTAAAAAGACAAAAGGATGAGGATAGCGTGTATACCATTTACCACCATGTGAGCGGGATAGTATGCATACACGTGGATGTCTGTGTGGAAGGCAGAGGAGATTCCGGTGCCCATTTGTTATTAGTGGTCCATGTCACCTTAACATATGTAGAAATTTTGGATTTGTAAATTTGTAATTATAGAAATTTAGAATTTAAAAAAATAAAAAATAAAAAATAAAAAAAATTGGAAATTTGAATAAGGAAAAATTTTAAAAATTTATTTGATTCAAGGCATAATGAATGCCACTAGGCTTGAAATTGATTTATCCTCATTTAAGCAGTAATAGTAATGCGATAAAAATACTAGACAATCAACCTCCGGAAGAATACTATCGAATGTTGTCTCATCATATTGGCGCACTATATGTATGAAGATCCGAACCGTCAATGTATGTCTAATCCGAAGATTGAACCAGATGAACAAAAAGAAAAACCGTTAAAGAAATTTGAAGTAAGAAGGAGAGTCAAAAGATTGAATTGATTGTGATATTCAAAACCAGCGAAATCCCTTATATAGACTTTAAATGTTACCTAATGTATTCGTGCAAACCCTTGCCAATAGTCATGACTATTAGGTTTTTTGATAAAGAAAACTTTTCGTTTTTCGAATCCAGTTGAAATTTCAAAATAAAAAATTATTTTGGTCGATCGTTGCAAAAAGGAATTTCAAAAAGCAACCAAAAAAAAAAAAAAACATTTGGCTTCCAAATATACTCGCACGTGAGGGGCGCACGCATGCCAAGCTATGCCCACGACTCCAACCCGGCGTGCGCTTATGTGGTTCATGGCATGGATTGGGGTTGTTGGCATAACCCTCCAAACAACCAAATTCACGTGCCCCTTAAAATGGGCCTAAGCCCTGTACAAATTCATCTTCTTATAAACCAAAGTTTTTCTCCCCGCCTATTCGATGTGAGACTAAACTCACACTACTATAAGATAAAATGCCTTTATTGCTTTTTAAAAATTTTAGAGAGAATTTTTAATCCAAATAAAAGTTTTTTTAAAACACCAAAATACAACAACATAAGTTGAGGTTTGAGAGAAATTTAAAGTTTTAAAAGAGAAATACATAAACGTATTTCCTCGCGTGTTTCCTCACTGCTGTACACGGAATTTCTCTCTATACACAGGAAAACTTTGAGGCGTAAATGTCCTGTGGGCCCCAGCATGATGTACGTATTACATCTACACCATCTAGCCATTTTTACAGATTGATCTAGGGCATGATCCCGAAAGCTAAGCAGATCCAGAGCTCAAGTGGACCACACCAGAGAGAGCGAGTGCCACATCTTCCGTGGAGATGGAGCATCTGACGCAGCGGACCAGGCCACACAAACCTACTCCCTCCAAATTATCCCGAACCTAATGTGACTTCTCTCTAGTCGTTCTACGATAATTGAGAGAGGCATTTTAGGATTTAATTGATAGGTGGAGGAACCTAGTAAGTAACTAGTAGTGGGAATTAAACGCTACCATTGAAATCTTACTAAGCTCACCACGACATTTATTTGCCATCCAACCTGCTCATTTGGTCACACACACACCTGATGAAGGGAGAACACAAATATGATCCGAGCCTTCCGTGGCCTAAGAAGTTTTTAACGGTCACACACAACCGTACAGTTACCACTATTTTTTGTACGTGGTGTGGTCCACTTGGGTTTCAACAGTAGACATTCAATCCCCACTGCTTTCTTTAGTATGGTCCACTTGAGCTTTAGATCTTCCTTGTTCTTGAGCTCATATACTAGACCAAATTTGGCAAAATGGATGGGTAGTGTGGATCTAATACATATATCATGGTGGGCCCATGGAATATCCATGCCTTGAAAGATTTTCTTTACGCATATAGAGAGATATTTAGTGTAAACCATTAAGCATGATGGGAAAACACAAATATCAGCTTGATCGAAGCCTTATATCTGCCCCATTTTTTGTTTCATTCCTTAAAATGGTATGAAAAAATGGATGGATGGTGTGGATCTGATACATACATCATGATGGGGCCCATGGGAGTTCCACATGTCAACACTTTCAATTTTCTTCTCTCGACCTGGAATGTGCTGCACCATGGGAGTGGATTGGGTGAGACTCGGTCTCACCCAAGAGGGTGCAGCCCTTACTGGGGTGCCCACCTTCCCCATCCATCTGTTTTTCTAAATCATTTTAGGACATGATTCCAAATATTAAGAAAATCCAATTATCAGTGGACCATATGTCATGAAACAGTGGTGATTGAACACTCTATCATTAAAAATTTCTTAGAGAGTGTACCTTAATGTATCCTTAGTTTTTATTTGCCATCCAATCTGTTGATAAGTTCGCATAATCCTTAATGAAGGGGAAAAACAAATATAACTTGATCCAAAACTTTTGTGGCTTGTTAATGGTCAATCGCCACTGTTTCCCATGGTATGGTCCACCTGATCATTGGATGGGTGGGCCCATGATAAAGGTTGCGCCTTCTTGGGTGAGGCCGGGGTCTCACCTAATCCGCCCCCCTGCCACACACAGCATGCATCAGAATGCTTGATGTTTAAATTTTAGTGGGCCCTATGATGATGTATTTCTTAAATCCACATGTCTATCCATTTTTTCCGACCATTCTAGGATAGGAGCTCAATCAATAGAGGTGTACATGAACCGAGCTAGCTTGGTTAGCTCGCTCGACTCAACTCGAAAAAGCTCGATTCGAAGCTGAGTTTGAGTCGAGACAAGCTGATTTTTTGAGCTCGAAAATGAGTTCAAGCGGAGTTCGAGCAGGCCCTAGCTCAAATCAGATCGAATCCAGCTCGAATCGAACTCGGACCGAACCAGTTCAGTGACTTGGTTACTTTGCCATTGATGTTGCTCACCAAGTGTTTGATAAAATGACTCAACGAAGTGTGGCTGGTAGCAAGGAAGTTAGGTACATGAAACAAATACCCTTTTTTTTCTTGGTTTTTATGTTGCTTAGAAGGTGTTTGATAAAATACCTATAAAACCATTGTTTCCGTCTCACATACAGAGGGATTTTGAAGGTGCAGTCCAGGTGTTTGTGGAAATGCCTCAATGTCAAACTCGACTCGATCTTGGCTTGAACTCGGCCCGAGCTAGACCGAGTTGCTGACTGATCCGAGCCGAGCTGGCTAATCAAGCTCAAGGACCGAGCCGAGCCGAGTTTGAGCTAAGGTCAGCTAGTGGCCGAGTCGAGGTCGAGCTGAGGTTCGCTTGACTTGGTTCGACTCGATGTACACCCCTACCAATCAATGAAGATCCAAAACTAAAGTAGATAACACCACTTAAAACAGTAGGAATTGATGCGTAGGAATTGATGCTACCGTTGAATTTTCTTGGAGCCACATAAGGCTCTTATCAAGCTGTTTTTTGTATGTGTGGTCTTATGAATAGGTTGGATGGAAAATAAGCTTCACAGTTGGCCCTAGAAAAGTTTCAACTCACTACTTTTTATGTGGTGTGATCCACCTGAGCTTTGAGTGTACCTTATTTTTGGGCTCATGCTCTAAAATTATCTGGAAAAAAATTGACGAAGACTATAGATCTATCACAAAAATTAAGGTAGGACCCAGAAAGTTTCACACGTTAAAAGTTGTGTTGCGGTTAATCTTGTTAGCTAGAGTCATCTGAAATGACATGGACAAATAAGAATCAACGGTTAATCTTTTTAGCTAGAGTCATCTGAAATGACATGGACAAATTAGAATCAACGGAACTAGAATTGTCTATGTCTAGACAATCCGCACTCTTGAGCAAATACATGTGTTTCTCTTTTTTAATTTAAAAATTTTCTCGACTTACATCAGACGCCTATGATGTTGACCAATATTAATGTATGTGGCACCTGAATTGGATATCCCTTCAACACAGACGATCCACGCTCCAATACTAACATGGGAGAGCGATACGACATGATCCATGCCGGCAGAATCTGGCGTATACATGAGCTGTCTTGTACACCCATGTGTACCTAGTAAAAATTTCATAGATCGATTACAGGATATTTTTCTACATTTCATTTTGTCTATCACACTCCGATACTTAATGTCAAGCCGTTGAACTTATTTTTATTTTTATTTTAAAAATTTTTAATGGTTCAAATCAGTCAACCCACCACAAGTATTGGACGAATTATTTTATATTAGTTTGCCTACGGAATTTTCCTTTTTGTCTTCCCCTCAAAAGTATCACAATGCTTGAAATGCGTCCTTATCCTACATTTGGTTGTAGATGATCATTCCATTTCTAAATCACTTATTTTATTTTATTTTTTGGTTTGCTTTCGGAGCTTTCCTTTTTGTCTTCCCCCCTCAAGAGTATCACAATGCTTGAAATGTGCCGGAGGGGAACTTAACCAACATACGGTTGTCAGTCCATTTCTAAACCATTTTTATTTTATGATTTGCAATCCGAATCTCCTTTTCGTATTCCCCTGGAAATTGTCACAATGCTTGAAATGGGTTTTAAGAGAAGTTAACCTATGTCCGGTTGTAGATGATCAGTTCATTTCTAAACCGTTGATTTAAATGTTTAGGACCATCAGATCAATGTGATCTTTTGTTTGTCTCATTTACTATTGGACCAGCAGACTAGACGTTCTGGATCTCCATCACCTATACCAATTGTATGGAAATTAATGTGGAGGTACAGTAACTCCTGTGCCATTGTATGTATTGAAGTAAAAGATTTAAAAGAAATACCAAATAAAATACAAGAGTAGCCCATATGCTGAAAGTACGAAACGTTATAGCAGGCTCTAACACACTGTACGCGTGAAACTCATGTACTCTGACCCGGACGCAGAAGCCTTTCGCAGGAATCCATCGATTTTTCCAGATAAATTTAAGACACAAGACAGAAAAATGAGGCAGATCTAAAAACCTAGGTGGTCCGCACGACAGGAAAAAGCTTGGACGAAAATGCCCACCGTTGAAACTTCCCTTGGTGGTCTATGATGATGTTTATATGCGATCCATGTTAGAAAATTTGATTGGATACACCGAAAATATAAAAATAATAATTGGAAAAAAGAACAATTTCACTAGGCTGAATCAGTATAAAATACGCTGTCCTTAAAGCGTGATTCGTCCCCTTATCACTGCTGGTGGGTTACAGACGAATTGCTTCCAGGATAAGACAAGCCTTATCTGGATCCAGCGTGCAGCAATCACGATAGGTCCACTGAGGAACAGTTTTAACGTAATAGATTTCTTCTGGCAGATTTAGACTGTAGAGATGATCATAATATTCTAACAATGGAGCTAAGGACTGTTTCTGATTTGATGAGAGAGATGGTGTGTTGAGATGATGAAATCGGACTGGAATGGTCCAGTTTATATAGGCCTCTGGTTTAGACCCGTTGCTGTGTGGTATTCAATGGTCCAGAACGTTTGAAAAACGTTTCTGGCCGTTGTCCATTAATCCCAGACGTTTCTGGTCGTTAGATCAGAAGATCTGACCGTGCCGGTTCGCGAGGGAGCGACTCCTCTGCGACACGATGCGGACGTGCGAAGTGCGCCATCTAGTGCCACTACAGCCACACTGCCCACGCCCCCCGTCGCCCGAGCCCGAGCCCGAGCGCGAGCGCGAGCGCGCGCGTGCGTGTGTTCCAGTGCTTCGTACTGGAACACGTAACCCTTATTTCATCTCCTCCAAAAAGCTCCAAGTAAAAATACCCTTCTCAACATCTCATATAAACCACAAAATGATTTCAACCATTTCCGATGTGGGACAAAGCACACACCGCACTTTTAGATTTGAAATTTTCGGAAAAAGCGTTTTGGCGGCAAAATCCCGAAATATTGAAAATTTCGAATTTTCTTTTTATTTTTTCAAAAAACCACTAAATTTCAACAATCCATACCGTTGATAAGCTCATTCCTATGGGATGAACTAAAAACAAAAATATTATCTTAATCCGAAAGAAGTGGCCACAGGAATGCTTCAACGGTGGAAGTTCAATCCTCACTGTTTTCTGTTCGTGAGGCCCACTTGAGTTTTGGATATGCCTCATTTTTGGGCCATGTCCCAAAGATCTAGCCAAACGGATGGATAGGGTGGATTTCTTACTAGCATCACGGTATGCCCACCTAGTATCCCATTGCAAGAAGTTCCTTAGAAAAGTTTTGCAGGCAATCCATTCTGACGCCCAACCATACGCGTGAAACTCGTATTCCGACGCCAATCATACCTCCGAATTTCCACATCATGGACGGCGGCCATATAAGAATCCACACCACCCGTTTGGATGGTCCTAATTGTCCCTGTAAATGGCCTGCAAACAGATGGTCTGGGAGAACTACATTATAAAAATAAATAAATAAATAAAATTAATGTACCCTATTTCTGACTATCCTGCAAGAAGCTAACAGAGGATGACAAGTGGCATTGCATCATAAATAGGGAAGGGATTTGTCATATATTTAATGTCTCGCAATTCTTTCAAGAGACTCGTTCTTACAGGTTGACTATTGAGTTTTTCATTTTGTTCTTACAGGTTGACTATTGAGTTTTTCCTTTTGTCTAATTGCATGAGCATTCTAAAAATCCTTTCTATTGGAAGATACAAAGCAATCCATTTTCCAAGAAAACACCTCGCCTTTGATTATCAACTGATTGTTATAAATTTTTGCAAGTAACTTAAGTAATTGATCTTCTCAAAATATGGTCATATATATTTATATTGAATGAATCTGCGTATTTCGAAGGTTGGGGTTAAAGTTGATCAGTTTAGATCAAGCTGTTTTATCGATTCTCGCATGCCCATCACATTACTCATGACAGAAAACAAACTGATTGCCAACAAAAACAGGGAGAGTTTAATTGTCTCTCTCTCTCAATAAAACTCCAAAATCAAAGCCACGCGCCTAATTTGAAAGAAAGGTATGAAAGAAATATATGTTATCTTAATACCACAAGTACCACCACCAACCTCTATAAGTAGTAGTAGCGAGAACCACATTCAGCACAACCCAAGAATCCCTTTCTTTCTTCGGTGCATCTCTCTCTCTCTCTCCTCTTCTTCCTTTCTTTCTTCGGTGCATCTCCCTTTCTCTCCTCTTCTTTCTTTCTTTCTTTTCACCAAATAACATGTTCTTACCAATGGCTGGATGGGTGTCAGTACTAACATTCTCCTTCTTTGCATACATCACAGTCAAAATATTTTTCGGATTTTTAGAAGAGATGAGGAAGAGAAAGAGTCTTCCACCAGGCCCTATGCCGCTTCCTGTAGTAGGCAACTTACACCAAATCGGCCTTGGGGAGATAGAGCCCCAGCTAAAGAAGCTCCATGACAAGTACGGCTCCATGATAACTGTCTACCAGGGCCCTGAGCGCCATGTCTTCATTGCCGGACATGACGTTGCCCACCAGACACTCATCAAAAATGGCATTGCTTTCGGCCACCGTCTCCCAGCCGCCCCGGAGAACTTCCGCCTCTTTGGGGGAGATGCATCAGAGCCTTTCATCGGCTTCACTGATTGTGGCCCTCTCTGGAATCTCTTCCGCCGCAATCTTGCATCCGAGATTCTCAGCCCCACCAGTCTTGGCTCCTTCGCCAATGACCGCGACGAAATCCTCAAGAAACTGATCCATAAGCTCAAGAATGAAGCTGATAAGGCTGAAGATGTCGTCCAGCCTCTGGAGACCTTTCGACATGTATTGTTTTCCCTTGCCTTGCTCATGTGCTTCGGAGAGAAGCTGGATGACGAGGCCGTAGCTGAACAATTGGAAGCAATACGGCTAAGTCATCAGAATTTGAGTAGGTTCATGGTCTTCCATATATTCCCAAAATTCGGCAAGTATATCTTCCCCAAACAGTGGAAGGAGATGCTAGCAATCCGTAGAAGGCTGGTCACCAACCTCATCCCCATTGTACAAACCAGAGCCCATAAAATGGAGGAAAACAAGAAAGATGGCATCTTTTCTTATGCAGATTCACTACTTGCATTGGAGCTTCCAGGAGGTGGGAAACTCAAGGAGTCGGAAGTCACCACACTCTGCTATGAATTTCTCACTGCTGGTGTTTCTACCGTAGTGTCGTCATTGCAATGGGCGATGGCGAACTTGGTAAAATATCCAGATGTACAAGCCAAGTTGTATGAGGAGATTGAAAGAGTCCCCCAGAAAAATGGAGGGGTTATCAATGAGGACGACTTGAAGGAAATGCCTTATCTCAAGGCAGTTATCTTGGAGACTCTTCGTAGGCATCCACCCGTACATACATTGCTTCCATATAGGGTTTCGGAGGATATAAGCTTGGAAGGATATAACATACCCAAAAATACTTACGTGAATTTCGTGCTGGTAAGTATGGGTTTGGATGGAAAGGTCTGGCAAGATCCATTGGAGTTCAAGCCGGAGAGGTTCTTGGGAGGTAGGGAAAGTGTCGATCTTACCGGAACGAGGGAGATAAAGATGATACCATTTGGTGCCGGAAGGAGAGTCTGCCCAGGGATGGGACTTGGAATGTTTCATCTGGAATACATGGTGGCCCACCTGATCAAGGAGTTTGAATGGAAGGCCGTGGCAGGAGATGAAGTGGACATGGCTGAGAGTATGGAGATGGACATAGACTACGTAATGAAGAAACCCTTGCAAGCTTGTATAGTGCCAAGAAAATGACGGTGAAGTAAGCTATAAGCATCTGTTGTTAGCAGGATCGTTTGTTCCATTCACTCCTTTTTCATGACCTACTGAAAAATGGGGCCGCTATTTACATTATTTTTATTTATTTTAGAAAGGGTGTAATGGTTTTCATTTGTTTAAAAACAACTATTCAGTGCAGATAGAAATTCTGACCGTCACTTCTGTTGGTCGTCTTAACGCCGATGACACCAGCTCACAATATGCACTGATTTTCTCTCTTTTTAATATACTGTGTACCAGTACTACATAACACAACTTTTGATGTGGGGAACTTCTTTGTCCCCACCATGATTTATTTGTTAGATCAATATTATCAATTAATTTTTTAAAGATCATTTCAGAGCATGAGCCCAAAAATGAGGCATATCTAAAGCTACTGTTGAAACGTTCCTAAGGTCCACCATGAGATTTATTTGCCATCTAACCTCTTCATGAGGTCACACGGACTTCGATGAAAGGAGGGAATTTTTTTTAAAAAAAACAACAACAACAACAAATATAAGCTTAATTAGAGCCTTTTGTGGTCTCAAAAAGTTTTAAACAGTAGGCATTCAATTTCCCCTGTTTCCTATAATATAACCCACTTAAGCCTTGGATCTGTCCCCTTTTTTGGTCTCATGCTCTAAATTGATATGGAAAATTGGATGGATGGTTTTACCACATATCAACAATTCCAGTTTTTCTCCATGGGAATGTGCACCACACAGCAAGCAACAATGAACTTTGTGTAGGCCCTTAAAAATAGCTGCCACGACTTTACAACTTATTAGGAATTCGACAAGTAGAATACCTTGAGCCGTGGTAATGCCCTTAAAAAACTAGCAACCGTAACTTCGGTTGGGATTAGATCATGGGCTGGTCTCCTAAGCTTACAAACCATAGCTATAGGCATGATGTTAACGACGATACCATTATTAACCAAAATTCTAGTGACTAGACAATCAACCATGTGTGTCAAGACATATATCCATTTGAGGTGTTGTGTCATCAAGTGAGAAGGTTTTAATGATAACATTCTCAACCTTATCTCCTTGTTCTATTGCGATGGTTGGTCTTGCTCTATACCCTCGCCCGATTATAGCAAACAACGACTTGTTAATTCGTGACCTTCTGCATCCCCTATCATGTGATTTGGCTATTATAGTTTTGCTTGTAAAATTAATAAGAGAGTAAGGACCATGTTACGATCCACCATGAACAACTTAGGATCCCAAACCATACAGTGGCATTCCCATTCTTTTCCATGGGTTCTAGCGATTAGTTTTCTTCCATAAGTCTTTCTAAGCATCCTTTATTGGGGGTGGACACTCAAATAACTGGTCGTCAGCAAGGGAAGGACCGGGGCTGAAGTCCTCTTCTCCAAGGCCTCCCTCAATAGGTGGGTTTTCTAGGTCTGCTGAGGTCGAGCTAGACAGGGTGTCGTTATCATGAAATTTTGTATGTTCCTTGGCTTGAAACCTGAGACGTTCTGCTATTAGTCACGCCTTCTTCTGAATAATGTGATAAGCTATCGTGAAGGGTCTGGTTGCGGCTTGTTGTCTCTTTAGGTGGTGCTTCTGCATCTTGGTCAGCCCATGAGATTGCTGTGAAAATATTCGGTGGACGATAACGGTCCAGTGATCTTGTCGAGGCTCTACTGGTTTGACCATTCTAAGTCATATGTTTTTTTGTTGGATAGTCATATCTACTTGGAATGCATCTCGTTAGGGCTTGACGAGATCATATGATTGTAACTTCCTGAAACTGCACTCTGAAATGGGTGAACCATCCTCATTATCTCCCAGGGTGCAGCCTAATGATGGTGGGCTCCTGGGGACCATTCTGTCTCATAAGATGGTCCGTGTGACTGGTGCTAGGGTTGCGTCACATCATTTGGTCATGCTATTCTGTCAAGCCTCTCGTAAGACTGGATTGTAGTGAAGAGGCACTCTGCAGGTTAGCCGAAGATAGTCATCGATTGCCATAGTGAATTTGCTTAGAGCATCTGTCACATAGTGTGCACTCTTAAAGGAAGACTCATTCTTGAGGTCTCCGCCTTATCAGTTTGTTGAGATCAATGCCCCCCTAAAGTCTTAAGAGTAGAACTCCGAAACTTGTTGGGCGGTTTCTCTGTAAGCTTTGCAGACATTTTCTTCTTAGTTTGAAGTATTGTTCTCGTTATTTTGTCAGCAAGTCATCCTAGTGTTTTAAGGGCTGCCAAGACAACACTGGCATTAGTAGTTTTTGGGAATGAATCTTTATCGATCCTCATAACCTTCTTTTTCTCTAGGAACCTCAGCAGGCATAACCAGTCCTGCACTAAATTCAAGATCCACTAATGGGTGTTGTTCACTCAACTCTACTATCACGAATTCATGAATGGGAATAGGATCATGGACACTCTATGCAATAGGTTGAATATTGAGAGACAAAATACTCGAATGTATTGGGGGTGTGCTCCTTGCTTGTAGAAAAGGTGTACGCGTCACTTTCTCTATATACAGTGTTATCTGAGAAGATGGGACTCTGTCTGCAGAAGAGCATAAATGCAAGAACGTCTTCGTCATCTTTGATTGTATATGGAGGGAGTAATCCACGTATTGCCTTACCGTACACAACTTTCATTCTCAAATCAAATTCATCCGGAGTTGTATTCATAATTTGATGCATTTTATCTAAGAGCTCTTGTATGCAATATCATCCATCACAACAACATATTTTAAGTCCCCACCCATGTACGAGAAACTTCCCTTTTCATATACAATAGCATATGACGGGCCAACGTCACTACGCCAAAATCGTGAATTTGCAACTGACCAGATCCATCACAAAACCAAATTTCTGCAAATAAAAAGAAGCATCATATTTGGGTTTTTTTTTTTTTTTTTATTGTTTTGAATTTGTTGCAGCTGATAGTCATCAAAAAAAAAATAAAAAATCCCATGATTGTTTAATAAGAATCCATTCACAAAATTGAAAAGATTGGGTTGATTATGAAACGGGACTAAATATCATTTTGGGTGTGTTTGGATGATCAATTGGCCTGAATAGCAAACTGAACTATATATATTCAGTAAATAGACAAAATTGGGTTAGCTAATAATGAAATAAAATAATCTAAAGAATATCATCTGCAATAAAAACTAAACAAATGATCATCATAATTATGTCCCATCAATTAAAATACAAATCCAGGAGATACTTTTATTCTCGATAATTGTACAAACATCCAAATGAAACATAACACAATTAAAACAAAAGAGAGATGATAAAGATGATAGACCTATAAGTTGCTTCCATTGATGTTACATCATGAATGCTAGCATGATAGTCTTGAACATTGAGAGACATTGCATTAGTTTTATATAAACAAATGATAAAGTGATAAATGCAATCCCAGGATTTGAGTCGTTTACTTTTCTTTTTGCCATAAATTCCTTGAAGTTATCATTCATAAACTCCCTCAAGTTCAAAGAATATGCTCGAATCTAGTAGCTATACTTACCAGCCCCATATCATCATGATCGTGCTTTTCGGCTTCTTAATGCTATGATTAGAAGTCCAAATCACAGGACCAAAGCAAACATCCCGTTGGCAAACCTCCATGAAGGTATGAATTCTATCGAATTTCGATTTTCTCGTTTGGGTATGCGAAACTCATCCACAAGTCCCTATATAGCAGCAAATCCATGAATTAATGATAAGGTTGAATTGATGAAAAGAGTAAATGCTTACATCTCATAATAATATACTGACACAAAAGATACATTTCTATAAGATAATTGCTCGAAGGATAAGATTTTTCTAATGTTGGCTTGATTGAAAATCTCAAATGATGATGGAAAACAACAATAAAAACTTAACGAAGCCGTTTGATTTGTTTTATTGTTATTCTATTCAATTTTGACCACAAAAGGATCTCTAAATAAGACAATTGATTTCTCTTGTTTTCCATTAATTTGTGATGATGCTGATTTAGCTGAATTTGAAAGTTATCCAAATGCCATCAATGGTAGAAAATAGTCATCAATATATTGGAAAGAATCGGTTTATGGGTCTTCTTGAAAGACATCATAATACATGAAGCCCGCCAAAATAGGCATTAAAATCCTTACTTCGATAGCCTGTTGCATGAAGAGCATCGCAATAAGCAGACCAAACAGTTCGCCGGCTATGCAGGTAAACCTTGTTACAAGGAACACATGCAATGTATTATTAATCTATTCTAAACAGTATCATCATCTAGTCTTCTTGAACAACATTCATCATTTGGCATCACTGGAGATGTCCCAGAATGATAACCTAAGCAACTCAACTGGTCACACGTTGACAAATAAGGACAGATTGGCTTGTTTTCCTTTCTCCTGTCCAATCAGTGATGGGAGATCAACTAGGTCAGAGGATTGGCCCTATAGAAAAGGGTTGCAGTTTTTCACCAACAAGTGCTCAAGTTAGACATCATGGACAGGACTCATAATCTCACTAATGTCATAAACTGGGTTAGAAGGGTTTCCAGTGATTCATGGAAGGTAGCTCATCTATGTATGAAATTCGTCTACTCTTTGATAGGCTAAACATTCCATTTGGAGACACACTGGCAGAGAGGAGAACATAATGACTGATGTTTTAGCTAAAGAAGGGATTGTTGGGCTTTCTGTATGTATTGGGAAACCATTCCCTCTTTCATGAATTTTCTTTCTCCTCTTTCTTAGTAATATTTCAGCGAATTTTTTAAATTTTAAATTTAAAAAAAAAAAAGAAAAAAAAAAAAAGAAGAAAAAAAGAAGAAGAAGGATAGGTAGTGCAAATTGAGGGTGCAAGCTATGGTATCTTCAACAGGAAATCCCATCCATAAAAATAAAAATAAAAGCAAATCTACACTCATTGACTCCTTGAATTTCAATCCACTGTCACTTTTCAGCTATGCTACCTAGCTGATAAATCGTAATCCACAGATCAATTTAATTTTGTATACATGTGACTGAAATAGAGGAATTTAACTTGAAACTCACTTGGAAAGCATCACCATGAGCAGATTGACCGACTCCAGCAGAAACCGAGGATGCTGCGGCGGGGGGGCGGAATCGGAAGGTATTCAAGATTGAAAAATAATGTAGAAGTAACACCATATCAATTAGAAGAACTGAGCATGAAGCTTACCTGCCGTCTTTGTGAATCTTATTCTTCTTCTGGGAAGAAATAATCCCACATCATTCTATACAATGTTTCAGTCAAATGTATCTTCAATGGCTAAATCTCAACATAAGGTATGAAAAGAAGAAGAAGATGCCATTAATTAATGTAAGAAACAGTTAATTCATTGAATGTGTTCAACAAATTCCAAATAAGATTCACGGAGCAAACCACATTATTTCACCAACTGTAACTACTCAATAAATGAGACAACATAGTATTATTCTCACAGCACATAAAAGAAAAAAGGATCCATTGAAAGCTTCCTTGGATGCCAAAACAGATTGGGCATTCTGATCCTTACTAATATGTTGCAAGTAATGATTTTCAGGACTTTTGCATAAAAATGCTTGTGAAACAACGGTTCAGGAGAAGTGAATAGAAGCAGGACATTCATTGTTTCTTGGTCTCTCAACAAAATTGAAAATTGATCTCGAAGGTTTTGCAAATCAATCTCATTGAACTAGTGACCCAAGGTCTTATCTGATAATAGCATCAACTGCTCTCAAGATATCAATGAATGCTTTCTTTAGATGAGCTCAAGGTCTCATGCAGTGTGTGTGTGTGTGCGCGCGCGCGCACGCGTTAGATAGACAGCTCCAATACATATATACATACAGTAGACTGAGGTTTGCTAGCCCCACATGCTAGCAAATGTGCTGACCTGAAAAAGGAAAGAATAGTAAGATAGCAACACATGCAAAGATCTATGGGCAACAAATTGCAACACACCAAAGAGAGACCGTAATGCCAAGTGAAAGTTCCAAACTGCTCTACTTAAAGACTATTTCTAGTAACCTTAAGAAAGGGTATTTCCAACCTTTTCCTTTATTCAAGAAGACAAAATGAAAGCAATTAATTAACATTAGCTTTTCCCCCACATGTGGCCCTTGTGGAATCCAAACGTGTGACCATGTGATCAAGTGGATCCACGTGGGGTTGGGGCTTTGCTTGCACTACTGGACACTATGATGTGGCTGACTGCTGACATATACATGAACATTATTGACAACCAATTGTCCATCTTTTCGTACAAGTATGGCCTACTTGATAGTTAAACAGCCTGAGTTTTTTGGCCGATGATCTAAACAGTAGGTCCCACCTGATGTAGAGATGTCTTACACAAGTGCAGGTGGACACGTCCGGCTGCATTTAGAGGTTGCATTTGGAAGGAAGTGGAGGCTAGCAAACCTCACAGTAAATTATGAGTGTAGAGCGTACAAGAGTCTGTTTGAATGTCCAACCTCATCATTTGTATTTAAAAATGAGTCAGTTTTTACTCAAACAGGCCTTCCCATATTATGTATCTCTTACACAGTCAAACCCCAGGTGCTAATTGATTCTACTTTGCATAGATCTTATAATGATTCTTTCTGCCTTAATGTTATAGCTTCTCCACTGGCAGTGTTATGTTCTAAATACTAACCAATTCAGGCAATAAACTCTAGGATAATATGTAGAGATGCATGCTTGTCTTTAACATAACCATAACTAAAACATAGATTAATTGGAAGCAAGAAAATGGGTGACCTGGAAAAGCTCAAGAGGAGAGTTGCCATCCTATGGAGCTCCTTTCTTAGCATCTACCCGAAGCATAAATTTTCTGCAACCATACATATAGGCGTTATGGTTGTGCTAGACGATTGCATACTATATTTTAAGATATCTACTTCATTACTTGCAATTAGAATCTAGAACCCAGAATCCTGATTTGCATTTTTTTTTTTTTTTTATTAAGGCAGGAATATTATTAATCAAACAAAAACAGAAACAACAAAGGAGGATACCTCCTGGAAAACTGAAAGAGAAAAGAACAAAAAGAAACAACATACAAATACAAAGCCAAACCCAGGCAGCCCTACTCCGACAAAAGTGAATACACTTATGGGGCCCGCCATGATTATGTCTTTTATCCATGAGTTCCTAACCATTTTTTTTCCAAATCAGTTGAGGTCTTGATCTAAAAAATGAAGCAGATCTAAATCTCAGGTGAACCACACCACAGGAAAAAAAAAAAAAAATAGCATTGAATATCCAACATTAAAAACCTCCTGGGGTCCACTGTAATGCTTATTTGAGATCCGACCTATTTGACACCCCTATTTTGGACAATCCACCCTAAAATCCCCAAATCCCTAAATCTCCATTGAGATTGAGAGAGATTGAGAGAGAGTGAGAGAGATACCTCAACCGAGCTTCAGAGAGAGAGAGAGAGATAGAGAGAGAGAGGGCGTGCGTGGGTAGAGCTTCGGCAACAAGAACGTGGGTGGGGAGAGAGAGAGAGAGAGAGAGAGAGAGAGAGAGAGAGAGAGAGGAGGGGATTCGGGCGAGAGAGGGGTCTGGAGACTGGAGTGGGTACGAGAGAGAGAGAGAGGAGCTGACTTTTGCACACGTGCGTACTTTTGCACACGTATTATAGACGTTTAATTCGGACGTTCCATGTTATAGGATCAAAGTAAAAGTTGGCCCCGGGGATTTCATGGGGTGCTGCATCATGTGGACCATTCAGATTTTGGACTCACATTACGTGTGTGATGAGTCATCAAAAAGTTAGCACGAGTTACATGCGAATGGGCAGATGAGCATTTGCCCACCGAGCCTAAGAACACAGCGTACTAAGTAAACTCCGTGGGGCCAACGTGAATGTTTGGGGTTTATCCACTTCATCCATCCCTTTCACCACGTAATTTCAGATCATGACCCAAAACATGAGGCAGATCTAAAGTTCGAGTAGACCCTACCACAAAAAACAGTGGGGATTGAATGCCTACCATTAAAAACTTCTTTGGGTAGTAGAAGTTTTTCATCACTATCCCGCTCTTTTCTATAGTGGGTCCACTTGAACTTTGGATCTGCCCCATTGGTCAGATGTACCATTCCATGGTGAGCAAATGGGCTTAAAAATAAAGTCAATCCAGACTTGGGTGGATCACACCATATACTATAAGTTGAGAGGGGTTACCCTCCCATTAAAACATTCATAATCACACACTGGGCCCACTTAGAAGTGATTCACAGTTTCAGCCCATTCATTATGTGTGTCCCACTTAAATGAGGGGTCAAACTTAGTTTCTGCGGTATCCAAAACTCATGTGAGCCCCACCAAGTGCTTTTATATGTTTTAGGATGTCTTTGCATAGTTTTAGATGTTATGGCCCACTCGAGTTTTGTATAATACTTTTTTTAGGATATCTTATGACCTAAAGGGGACACATCAAATGCATGGTGTTGATTTTCTACACACATTATGATTATGATGGGGTCCACTATGATGTTTATTTTAAATCTAATTTGTTCTCAAGTTAACAAATGCATGGATGAAAGGAAAACACAAATATTAGCTTGATCAAAAACTTACATGGCACGTAAAAAAAAATTTTAATTGTAGGTGTTTGATTTAAAAATCTGATCCATTCACTTTATTATACTAATCAAGAACTTTGATTTAACTAGTTACTCGTCCCGATTAGGTTTCAAATGAGAAAGATATTGGGCAGCCAAGATTGATCAACAATATGATGGGCCATATCTTGCGATCTAACGACCAGATTTGAGTGAAATATAATCTAAACATCTGAAGTTATATTTACTCTTTAATTTGGACCGATCAAATTATCAAAAATCAGTTTAGATCTAGACAAATTGATCATGCCCATTTAAAGAGTTTTTTAGATGGATCTAATTTGTTTCAGGTCATATTGAGCTGATTTTATTTTTATTTTTTAAAAAATCATAATTAGCGCGTTTTGAACATATCTAACCATTCAAATCAACCTTAGAATAGCATAATCATAGAATTTGATCAATCTCATCATTATAAGATATTCTTGCAATTACACTTCATTATATTTGGGCTATCATTTTTCAACAAGTGCATGTTTCTATAGATGTATAGAGGTTCAATTAGTGGATGTCCATGGTAATTTAGTAAAAAATCTTTTTTATTTTCATGGATAAATATCAATTTCTTTTTAAAAATCTCATTTATTTATTTTCCAAAATATCCATTTTTTTAATCTTAATTTTTTTTTTCAAAACTTTTAACAAAATCTCATTTTCATTATCAAACTTTTCATTTTTTTTTTTTTAAAATGCAAATTTAGAATTTTTATTTTCAAAATCTCAAAAATTTCCCAAAATCTAATTTTTTTGCAAACTTATCGAAAATTTTAAGATGCCAATTTTTTATTTTTTATTTTCATAAGCACCATTTTGTTTTCAACTTCTCAAAATTTTTTTTAATTTTTTCAAAATGTTATTTTTTTTGTCAAAATATCATTGTTTTTTAAAATCACTGTTTTTTTTTTTTAATATGCCAATTTTTCTCGAACATTTTCAATTTCTTTTTTCAAATTCATAATTTTTTTGAACTTCTCAATTTTCCCTTTTAAAATATCAGTTTTTTTTTTTTTTTGTCAAAATCTTGATTTTTTAATATCATTTTTTTATTTTCAAATTTTCAATTCTTTTGAGCTTTACCATTTTCTTTTAAAAGACACTTTTTTTTTTTTTTTTCTGAACTTCTGAATTCTTACTGAACTTACCAATTTTATTTATTTATTTTTTTTTTCAAAACACAATCTCAATTTATTTTTCAAAATATTTTCTTTTTTCAAAGTTGTCAAATTTTTTTAATCTTTTCTATTTTATTTTTCAAAATATCATTTTTTTTTGTCTATTTTTTTTTTCAAAATTATTCAATTTTCTTATTTGTTTTTTCTTTTTTTTTTAAATCTTGATTTTTATTAAATCATAGGTTTTTTCAAAATCTCAATTTTTCTTAAATATTGTTAATTACTTTTTTTAAAAAAAATTTCTCTATGAATTTTTTTTAATTATAAATTTTTAAACCCCTCAATTTTA
The DNA here is from genome assembly GCA_021015155.1 of Magnolia officinalis. Classification (NCBI taxonomy): domain Eukaryota; kingdom Viridiplantae; phylum Streptophyta; class Magnoliopsida; order Magnoliales; family Magnoliaceae; genus Magnolia; species Magnolia officinalis. The sequence continues at coordinate 18,792,900 of JAJHSJ010000007.1, forward strand.
TTTTTTAAAATGTCAATTATATATCAAAATATCGGTTCTTTTCGATCATAAATTTTTTAGTACTTCATTTCCAGAAATGCGAAGGATGCATAATGGAATTTTGTGTGATATTGCAAAGCATTTAAATATCAGTTTTAAAGCAAATAATAATAATAGTTTCCACTTAATTGATACAAAAACAAATCAAAAAATCGTTGCATTCAATTAATTGATACAAAAATAATTTTAGATACAAATAAATACAAAAGCATTGAAATTCTATTTAAAAAGACTTCTTAGACTCCAATAGCTATTTTAGATACAAAAATAATTTTAAATACAAATAAATACAAAAGCATTCAATTAGTGACGGACCAAAGCCGTCGCAAATTTATGACGTACCTTAATGTCGCTTTATCTTAGTTTGGGACAGACCAAATCCGCCGCAAATCTCATTTTAGCGACGTATATTGGTCCGTCGCTAAATCCCGCACGCTGCCACAACCTTGGGAAAGCGGACGTTTTCCGTTAGCGACGGACCATGTCCATCATTAAACCAAGTATTTTTTGCGACTGACCAAATCCGTCGCAAATTTACAATTTTGAATCAACAACGAGTTAACCTACAATAAAAAATGGACAACATTCTATTATATTTATACCATAAAAGGTACATGTTAGGTCTAAATTGGTATATGTTTAGGGTATAAGTTGTCAAATATTAAGGATCAAAATTGTCACCACTAAGAGTAGGTTATCAAATATGAAGGGTCGAGGTTGTCATTTAATAAAGGTTATCACATGTGTAAGGGTCATTGTCATCCAATAAGGGTCGGTTTGTTACATGTGAATGGTCGATGTTGTCATCTTATAAGGTTAAATGTTGTCAATTTTTTTAGTTCTCAACCTCAACCCTTATAGATTGATTGCTAACCTTGACCCTTAATGGATGATAAACTTGACCCATAATAAACTTGACCCTTAATGGATGATAACATTGACCCTTCACATTTGACAATCAAGACTTACCAAACGATGACCTTGACCCTTAACACATGCCAAGCTAGACCATTAATACATGACCACCTCTACCTGAAACACATCATAACCTAGACCATTAAAACATGACAACATCGACGATGCTAAGATTTAAGGATTTATTTATCTTCAATAACGACTAAATCTATATTTTACTATGATGGTAAGTACATCGGAGGACTGAAGGATAAGGATCACTTCACCAAAAAATATAATGCATGATATTGATGGTAGATGTGGTTGACGATGCCTTAAAGAAGAATTTCAGGATGAATGACGGAGAATAACGGATAGATGTTGGAGAGAAATGTTGGAGAAGAACGCTGGAGGGAGAGTGCATGGTGGTGGGTTCCACGACTGTCAGTTTTCCAAGGAGGAAAAAGGGCCTCTACAGATAGTGCAAAAGGCAAGTGTTAGCCATATCTAAGGGTATCTATACACCATCTTTGGGGCCCACCATCACCTATATATGGAACCCACTCCATCTATTATCCTCAAAATTTCATTGAAGGCCATGGTTGGAAAAATAATCAACATCCGTCACTCGTATGGCCCACATCAGAAGAAAATAAATTATATTGAACGAACATCGTTCTAAGTTCTTAGATTCTGTGGGGCAACACATATATCATTTAAGCATGAAGTTATCATCTTCCTATATAAATAGAATGCTACAAAGAAAATGAACAGATTGGATCCACCTTCCAGTAGGCCTGATAAAAATCTCATCCACATCAATCATCAATGCCTTGGGATTGGATGCTATGTAGCTTCTTCTTTACTCAAAATCTATACCGACACTGGATCCAAAGCAGTACAATATCATCTTAAAATTTTGCAAAAGGTGTCAGAGGGGTACCGCGGGCATATTTTAAAAGATTTTCCTCATAAGGAATTCGATCGTATTACAAGGCTAGTACGGTCAAAATCCCTTAAACTCTTAACACTTGTATACTATAAATTCAAATGCAATGCTTATGGAGATAATTGATCACCTACACCTCATTTTCCATTTTTTTTTTTCCTTTTAATGGCTTTAGAAATTTCGTTCTTGCTTTCCCCTCAAAACTATCGGAATGCTTGAGATGGGTCACAGTTGAAATTAATCAACATTCGGTTGTAGGTGAGCGTGGTGGGAACTTTTAATAAGACTAATGACTATTAAATGAGCTCTATATTTCTTTAGTAGGAATTTTCACTGAGTTAGCTAGTTCACCCTTTTATTGGAGAAAAAAAAATAGACATGGTTGAGGTTGAGGCAGTGAACAACTCACATGACACATGTCCCCATCTTACTGAAGAAGAACTTGCTGCATTGGATTGATTATTACTTTACTCATTTAATTTCTAGAAACATAATGTTTATTCATTTTTTGTTTAATTATGGTGGATATGAATTTGTAATTCTATGATTTTATCATTGGTCATTTCATTAGAATAAAGCTTCAAATGGGTGGGTCATTAAATGATTTTAGATGATTGGTAATGAATGAAACTTAGATTGATATCATTTATATCTGATTGTTACTTGTGATTATATATAAATATGTATATATTATTGATTTATGTTGTAAAATTTTCAATTTGTGTTAAAAAGGTAAGTTGTCATTGTCTGCATCAGAGAAGGTGCATTAATTACTTAAATAAATAATTATTACCCATTTAGAAAGTAATTATAGTGGAGCCGAAAAATTAAATAGACCTTCACGCTGCGGAAACTCGAGACTGAGATCCATGCTCGGAATTCAAATTAAAATGTATGAATATAAACCCTTTGAGCAGCTAATGAGATAGCAACCTGAGCCAATTAGTAAATAAAAAGGTATGGATCTAGTCCCTTGATGTAGAGCGGGTCGCGGACAATTACATGGCAAAGATGGATCAGAAAAGGCCCGGTCGGCGACAGAAGTGATCTGGACCATCAGACCTTAAATCAGGCGTATCTCGCAATCCGGGATGAGTTAGCGGACGAAAAATATATGATTTTGGGGTAGAACGAGCTACTTTAGCCAACCAACCCTGCTACGCCGGGTTGCGACGCTCGGAATTGCGAGAAACCCCTGATTTCACGGTCGTTTCCCTGTTTCAATTTCGTTTTTACTATAAATAGTAAGTTTTAGTTTGCTTATAACTCTTCATCCGTCGGGCTTTAGGAGTTGCGCCCAACGTGAAAAGAGCTTAGAATAATTAGGAGAACGGGTTGGTGAAGCCAAATAGGACACTTACTATTTTTGGCCGAAAACCTTGCGCACTAGTAGACATCACGACCGTCTATAAATAGTAAGTTTACTATTTATAGTAAGTCGCGAATTCTAGGAATCCTAGTTGTAGTTGGATTCTGATTTCTTTCCCATTGCTTGGTACCCTTATTTAAAGGGTTGTGAACTCGTTTTTATGAATTAATTAATCTATTTCGAATTTATTCAGAATTTATTTCTATTTTCTGTTCTCTTTTCTCGTGGATTCGAGAAGTCTCTGTGAGGAGTCCAGAGAAGTTCCGTGGATTCGGAATATTTATCCTCTTGAGGAAGACGGTGCTCGACCTCACGTCCTCCCCTGCGTCATCCCTTTGACTAGATGCTGAGAAAAGGACTTCGAGATTATTTTCACTCACATTGAATGGCCTTCGTAAAACGGCCCACATCAACTACCATCCAGGGTCCCGTTCTCACCGTTGGGTGGTATGCATGTGAGAGATCCTAGCCGTTCATTAGGTAGCATTATCTGAAATAATCACACCGGTCAAATAATCTTAACCGTCCCATTTAATGTTCCGTGAATAGATAAACAATAGATAATCGTCTGCATGTGACATTCAAAAGTCCATCTGGAATTGTCCAGTTAGTGCAGTAAATGGTACAGTGACCCACCATTGCCATTTGCACTGGATCCTCTACAACACCTGTTTTACCAAGCGTCTAAAACAGCCAAGCTCTATGGGCACTCCATGTTGCATGTGTGAACTACTCTGGGCAACAGGTATGCTCCTCAACAATAGACCCTGGCACCAGAAATCAGCGAGATCCACAACTGTTGTGGGCCACACCACAAGAAAAATACAGAAATGGCATGCCAACCATAGGTTCGGGCGTGTAGCCACCATGGTGCATACCTTTCATCCAACCGAGTCATCAGTTGTGACTCAGTACGATAAGAAGACAGCTGATCTTTTATATTTACATTGTATATTAGGACTATAACCTAATTGACACAGTGTTTATCCATGCATAATAAGCATGCAAAACCGGGTCGTGTAAAGTAGAGGTATGCATGGCTCTACATATTCCGGTTCCACCAGCTTTTGTTCCAGTATTTTACTAAAAATACAAAAGGATGAGGATTGTGTGTATCCCATTCATCACCATGTGAGCAGGATCGCATGCATACGCGCACGGATTGACTGTGTCGAAGGCAGAGGAGATTCCGGTGCTGTTTGTTATTATTGGTCCATGTCACCTTGACATATTTAGGAATTTTGGATTTGTAAATTTGTAATTATGAAAATTCAGAATTTAAAAAAAATAGAAAAAGAAATTGAAACAAAATTAAAAATTTGAATAAGGAAGAATTTAAAAAACTTATTTGATTCAACGCGCAACAACAACAAACGACATTTGGCTTCTTTTTTTCTTTTTTTTTTTTTCAAACTCAACTGCTAATTTATTCATATATATCACCAAAATTTACAATTCAGACATCCAAAGAGTAAAAAGACCTGGGGGGAGCATATCGTAACTAAGAGCAGAGGGGAGGCAAGGAGGCCCATGAGGACAACGTCCAAACAAGGAGGGCTGAACAGCCGCGAAGACAACCCAGGACCGCGGAGAAGCTCAAAACGGGCTGCAAAACAAAACGAAGCACCGGTTAAGCTGCTCTAATCGCACCTAACCCCACCTTGTTTAGAAAGAAAAGACCTCTGACTAGGGAAGGGAGGTCTACAAGACAACCTACCAACAAAGACTCTTGGCTGGCACTACCCAGGTGGGCCATGGCATCGGCCGGACCATTCCCCTCCCTGAAAATGTGTGAATTAAAACACCAGAATGACACTTGGCTTGAAATTGATTTACACTCATTTGAACGATGACCGTAATGCGATAAGAACATTGGACAATCAACCTCTGGAATACCCTCAAATGTTGGCGCACTCTATCTACGAAAATCCGCTAAATCATCACTATATGTCTAACCCGAAGACTGAACCAAATGAAACTATTAAAGAAATTTGAAGTAAGAAAGAGGGCTGAAAGATTGAATTGATTGTGATTTTCCAAACTAGAGAAGTCCCTTATATAGACTTTAAAAGTTGCCTCAAATGGGTCTGTACGCACCCTTGCCAATAGACATGACTGCTGGGTTTTTTGAAAAAGAAAACTTTTCATTTTCTGATTATGTTCAAAAATTTAAAACAAATTACCATTTTGGTCAACCGTTGCAAAACAAAATTTCAGAAGGCAACAAAAAAATTTTAAGCTTGCAAATATACTCGCGTATGAGGGCGTACACACAACGTAAAACGCCAAGGTATGCCCACGACCTTAGCCCAGCGCGCGCGTGTGTGTGGTTCATGGCATAGATTAGGGTTGTTGGCATAGCCCTCCCAAACAATCAAATTCACATGCCCCCTGAAAGGGGCCTAACCCCTATGCAAAATCATCTTCTTATAAACCAAAGTTTTTCTCATTGCCTATTTGGTGTGGGACTTTAACCCACACCACTATAAGACAAAATGCCTTTGTTGTTTTTTGAAAATTTTGGAGGGAATCTCAATCCAAAAAAAACAAACACCAATACAACAACATAAGCTCATGTCAGCAGAGAGAAAATTTAAAATGTTTAAAGAGAAATATATATATATATATATATATATATATATGTGTGTGTGTGTGTGTGTGTGTGTATTTCCTCACGTGTTTCCTCGGTGGTATACACGGAATTTCTCTCTATACACAGAACACTTTGAGGCATAAATGTCATGTGGGCCCCACCATGATGTACGTATTACATCTACTCCATCTAGCCATTTTTCCAGATTGATCTAGGGCATGAGCCTGAAAACTAGGCAGATCCAAAGCTCAAGTGGACCACCCTAGAGAGAGCGAGTGCCTCCTCATCTGTGGAGATGGAGCATCTGACACAACGACCAGGGCCACACAAACCTATTCCCTCCAAATTATCCCGAACCTAATGTAACTTCTCTGTGGTCGTTCTACAATAATTGGGAGAAAGGCAATTTAGGATTTAAATATTAGGCAGAAGAACCTTTTTTTTTATATTTTATTTTATTTATTGCACACGCGCACACACCCCACACACTCGAACCCTTGACCGGGTGTTGAAACTCCCGAGAGTCTACCACCCGAGCAAGAGTAAGGATCCTATTAGGCGGACGAACCTGGTAAGAAACAAGCAGTGGGAATTAACTCTACCATTGAAACCTTGCTAAGCTCACCATGACATTTATTTAACATCTAACCTGCTCATCTAGTCACACACGTGATGATGGGAGAAGTTTTTAACGGTAGGCGTACAGTTACCACTGTTTTTTGTGGTGTGGTCCACTTGGGTTTCAACCGTAGACATTCAATCCCCATTGCTTTCTTTAGTATGGTCCACTTGAGCTTTAGATCTTCCTTATTTGGGTCCTTACTCTTGCTCGGGTGGTAGACTCTCAAGAGTTTCAACTCCCAGTCAAGGGTTCAAGTACCCATGCTGAAATTCCACCAGCGTCAGTGTGTGTAAAAAAAAAAGATCTTCCTTGTTCTTAAGCTCATATACTAGACCAAATTTAGCAAAATAGATGGGCAGTGTGGATCTAATACATATATCATGGTGGGCCCATGGAATATCCATGCCTTGAAAGATTTTCTTTATGCATATAGAGAGATATTTGGTGTAAACCATTAAGCAAAGAGCGCAAAATGTCTATGTTGAATGCACAGGAAAATTAAACTATTGCTTCTCATTGGTCCACATCATCTCGGATGACTCCAGATAACAGGATATGCTGGATTTCTCTCTCAAATAGATCGCGTGCTACATAACCGGACTTTTAACCTATGGAACTTCTCTAGCCCCACAATGATTTATGTTTTGGATCTATACCATCCTTCAATTCTTACAATCATTCTAGAGCATGAGCCCAAAAATGAGGCACATCCAAAGCTCAAGTAGTCCACATTGAAAAAAGCAGTGGGGATTGACGACTATATATAGTTGAAATCTTCCTAGGGTCCACTGTGAGATTTATTAGCTATCGAACCTTTTTATATGGTCACACAGACCCGGATGAAGGGAAAACACAAATATCAGCTTGATCAAAGCCTTATGTGGCCCCAAGAAGTTTTCAACAGTAGGCGTCTAATTATCACTATTTCTATAGTGTGGCCCCATGTAAGCATTATATCTGCCTCGTTTGTTGTCTCATTCCTTAAAATGGTATGGAAAAATGGATGGCCGGTGTGGATATGATACATGCATCATGATGGGGCTCACGGAAGTTCCACATGTCAACACTTTTGGTTTTCTTCTCTTAACCTAAAATGTGCTGCACCACAATATAGATTGGGTGATACCGGGCTTCACCCAAGAGGGTGCAGCGTGTACCATGGTGCCCACCTTCCTTGTCCATCTGTTTTTCAAAATCATTTTAGGACATGATCCCAAATATTAAGAAGATCCAATTATGACCATATGTCATGAAACAGTGGTGATTGAACACCATATCATTAAAATTTTCTTAGGGAGTACCTTAATATATCCGTAGTTTTTATTTACCATTCAATTTGTTGATAAGTTCACACAATCCTTAATGAAGGGAAAAAAAAAAAACAAATATCAGCTTGATCCAAAACTTTTGTGGCTCTTTAATGGTCAATCGCTACTGTTTCCTATGGTATGGTCCACCTGATCATTGGATCTCCTTCATTTTTTGAATAATGCCCTAAAATGATCTAGAAAATGGATGGACGGGTGGATATAGAATACACACATCAAGTTGGGCCCACGATAAAGGTTGTACCTTCTTGGGTGAGGTCATGGTCTCACCTAATCCGCTCCCATGCCGCACACAGCATGCAATGAAATTTCTTGGCGTTTAAAACTTAGAGGGCCCTGCGATGATGTATTTATTAAATTCACATGTCTATCCATTTATCCGATCATTCTAGGATACAAATCTTTAAAAAAAAAAAAAAAGATCCAAAACCGTTGCGCAGCACGCCAACAACGCAGTGAGCCTAGATCCAATCTCAGGCCTCACCCACGAACGATAAACAGGAAGAAATATAAACTAGAAACAGATCAAAGCAATCCAAAACAAAACCACAAGACAAGATATACGTGGAAAAACCCTAATCTAGGGTAAAAAAAACCACAGATGCAAACTTCCACTATGAAGAACGAATATTACAAGGCAATATATTAACCTCTCCCTTTGAAAGTACAGAGAAAATCCCTTGCCCATACCTTAGGAATATTTCCCAATATTCACCTTAACCCTAGAATAGCCCTAGGGACCCCAATTTATAGTTTTGACAACTTCCCTTTCGCATCCCAGTTGCGAAAGGACTTGCGACACGAAATCTACGAAATTCCTTTTGCATCACAGTTGCGAAAGGACTTGCAACATAAAATCCGTGCAACCTCGACTGGTCGTGGGCGGCCCCAGATGTGGCTCCACTTCTCAACAATCTCCCACTTGGAGACACATCGCCATAAACCTTTGTCTTCTTCATTCGGAGTGCATCACCTCCCCATCTTCAAGCCTGAAGACCAATCAAAGTTGAACAGAGCTTCAACTTCTCCCTTGTGACCGCCTTGGTCAGCATATTCACAGGATTCTCACTTGTATGAATCTTCTCCAGAGTAATCGATCCATCTTTCAGTAACGAACGTATGAAGTCATATCTGATGACAATATGCTTAGTCCTTGAATGGAATGCTGAATTCTTAGCCGAGTGTATTGCACTCTGACTGTCACTGTACAGGTTGCAATCTGCTTGCTTCTTATCCAACTCTTCCATAAAACCTTGCATTCACACCATCTCCTTGCATGCTTCTGTAGCCGCAACATATTCTGCTTCTGTCGTACTGATAGATACTATCTTTTGTAACTGAGAGACCCAACTGACTGCAGCACTACCCAGAGTAAAGATATAACTTGTAGTACTTCTCCTGCTGTCAATATCTCCTGCCAAATCTGAATCCACGTAGCCTTGTAGCTTGATTTCCGATCCACCATACCACAACCCTACATCCTTAGTATCTACCAAATATCTAAGGATCCACTTCACAGCTTCCCAATGTTCCTTCTCGGGGTTGTTCATGAACCTCCTAATAACTCCCACTGCTTGAGTAATGTCTAGCCTCGTGCTCACCATAGCATACATGAGACTCCCAATAGCTAACGCGTATGAGACTTTAGCCATGTAGTCTCATTCCTCTTGCGTCTTTGCCCCTTGCTCCTTAGATAGCTTGAAGTGGTTGGCTAATGGAGTGTTAACCGACTTAGCACCTCTTATATTGAATCGGTCAAGTACCTTGGCTATGTACTCTGCTTGTGACAAAACTAGTTTCTTGTTTTCTCTGTCACGCTTTATCCTCATGCCTAGGATTTGTTTTACAGCTCCTAAATCCTTCATGAAAAATTCTCTAGACAGTTGTCTTTTGAGATCTGAGATGTCCTTCATGCTTGAACTGGCCACAAGCATATCATCAACGTACAGAAGAAGAATGATGTATGACGTATCAAACTTCTTCAAGTAACAACAGTGGTCTGCATGACATCTCCTCAAGCCGTTTCCCAACATGAAATTGTCGAACTTCTTGTACCACTGCCTCGGGGCCTGCTTCAGGCCAGATAAACTCTTCTTCAGTCTGCATACCTTGTTCTCCTTTCCTGGTGCCACGTATCTTATCGACTGATGCATATATATCTCTTCTTCAAGGTCCCCATGAAGAAAGACTGTCTTAACATCTAGCTACTCTAGATGTAAGTCCTCTGTAGCCACTATACTCAAGACCATGCGAATCGTAGACATTTTTACCACAAGTGAAAATATTTCAGTGAAATCGATACCTGTCTTTTATTGAAACCCTTTCACAACCACTTTAGCCTTGTACCGTTTCGAACCATCGTGCTCCTCCTTCAATCTGTAAACCCACTTGTTATGAAGAGCTTTCTTACCCTTAGGTAGAGTGACTAGATCCCATGTACGATTAGACTCAAGAGAGTCCATCTCCTCATCCATGGCCTGCTCCCACTTAACTCATGTATCTGACTGTAATGCTTCTTCAAAACACTCTGGCTCACCATTATCTATTAGCAGTAGATAATATAAGGAGGGTGAATACCGGACCGTGGGTCTCCTCTCCGGAGTAGACCTCCTCACAACCGGTGTATGTGGCTCTGCCTTATAATGTTCCTGTGCATGATCATCCTGTGACGTTGTAACACCCGTGTCCGGTAACTCTTTCAACTTTACGAATTCCTTTTCTTTGGTCTTATTTTCCTGCACACTGTCCTTATGCATCACTTTTTCATTGAAGACTACATCCTTGTTTCTGATGATTTTTCTGTTTTCTGCATTCCAAAACCTGTAGCCAAAATCTTGCTGCCCTTAACCTATAAACGTGCACCTCCTGGACTTCGCATCCAGCTTGTTTCTGTGTTCTGCATCAATATGAACATATGAAGTGCAACCGAACACTCTGAGATATGCAAGGTTCACTTCTTTCCCAGTCCACGTTTCTTCTGGTAGCCTACCATCCAATGGTGCTGAGGGACTTCTATTGATGAGATATGCGGCAGTATTCACAGCATCTGCCCGAAAGGTCTTGGACAACCCTACATGTAACCTCATGCTCTTGGCGCGCTCAAGGATGGTCCTGTTAATGCGCTCAGCCACACCATTCTACTATGGTGTCCCTAGAATCGTTTTCTGATGTTTGATTCCATTTGCTGCACAATACTCCTCAAACCTCTTATCACAGTACTCTCCCCCATTATCAGATCTGAGACACTTTACTGTTTTACCTGTCTCATTTTATACCATAACTTTTCACTTCTTAAATACATCAAATACATCAGATTTATGCTTTAAGAAATAGACCCACAGTTTTCTACTAGCATCATCAATAAAAGTAACAAAATAACGTGAGCCACCAAGAGATAATACCTGTGCCGGTCCCCACACATCAGTGTGTACAAGCTCCAACAGATGCGTCTTTGGAGCGCGTCCCGTCTTCTTGAAGCTTACCCTCTTCTGCTTGCCATACACGCAGTCCTCGCAGAATTCCAAGTCAATAGACTTCAGCCCTGGTAGCTTCCCTTTCGACAATAGCACTTTCATCCCCTTCTCACTCATGTCCCAACCTCTGATGCCATAACTGCCCATTCACTCCAGTTGATGCGACTGCAAGTGAACTATACGATCCTGAAGTCACGTACAAAGTACCTTCTTTTTTACCTCGAGATATCACTAAGGCACCTTTTGTGATCTTCCAGGAATCACTGGTGAATGTCGTCACATAACCGGTATCGGCCAACTGCCCCACAGAGATCAAGTTACGTTTCAAACTCGGTACATGTCTGACATCCTTCAATTTCAAGACTGTTCCGTCTTTCTGATTTACATAAACGTCCCCTTTTCCAACAATACTGCACGACTCATCATCACCCAAGTAGACTCTCCCAAAGTCACCTGACATATAATCACGCAGAACTTCCTTACACGAAGTGGCATGAAACGAAGCACCCGAGTCTATAACCCAAGACTCATTCCTCGCATCAAGAGACAAGATCAATGCTTCTGTGTCACTCTCCTCAGATAGATTCACTGAATCCTTTCCACCTTGAGAGTTTCCTTCTTGTTTCTTGAGTGCCTTGCAATCACGTTTCATGTGCCCCTTCTTGCCGCAATGCCAACACCCGTCTTTGTCTTTCGGTCCCTTGGACTTCTTCCTCGACTTAGAACGTCTGTGTTTATTGCCTCATTTGTTCAGTGATCTTCCTCTTCCTTCAACTTTTAGAGCATTCCCTAAATCCCCTGAAACTCTTGATGCCTTCCTTCTAAATTCTTCACTTAGAATTAGACTGGTCACATCATCAAATTTCAGCTTTGTCGACCCTGAAGAATTGCTCACAGCAATCACCAAACCATCCCAACTGTCTGACAGACTGGATAAGATCAATAACGCCCTGATCTCATCCTCAAAAGCAATGCCAATGGATTCCAACTGGCTCGTGACTGTATTGAACTCGTTTAGATGTTCAGCCACGCTGCCACCATCTGACATCTTCATGTTGAATAGCTGTTTCATAAGATGAACCTTGTTGGATGCTGATGGCTTTTCACACATGGTGGCTAGGGCTTTCATTAATTCTTTTGTAGTTTTCACCTTGGATATAATGAAGGCAACGCTCTTAGACAAAGAGAGTCGGATCGTTCCTAAAGCCTTCCTATCAGTAAAAACCATTCATCATCTGTCATCTTTTCTAGTTTCTTCTCTTTTCCTCCTAGAGGAATATAGAGGTCCTTCTGATATAGATAATCTTTCATCTGCATCTTCCAGAAGCCAAAGTTTGAACCATCAAACTTCTCAATTCTAGTTTTTCATTCTTCTGCCATCGCTCCCAATAGAACTAAATCAATAGCTCTGATAGCAGTTGTTACGCAGCACGCCAACAACGCAGTGAGCCTAGATCCAATCTCAGGCCTCACCCACAAACGATAAACAGGAAGAAATATAAACTAGAAACAGATCAAAGCAATCCAAAACAAAACCACAAAACAAGATATACGTGGAAAAACCCCAATCTAGGGTAAAAAACCACGGATGCAAACTTCCACTATGAAGAACAAAGATTACAAGGCAATATACTAACCTCTCCCTTTGGAAGTACAGAGAAAATCCCTTGCCCACACCTTAGAAATATTTTCCAATATTCACCTTAACCCTAGAATAGCCCTAGGGACCCCAATTTATAGTTTTGACAACTTCCCTTTCGCATCCCAATTACGAAAGGACTTGCGACATGAAATCCGCAAAACTCCTTTCGCATCTCAGTTGCGAAAGGACTTGCGACATGAAATCCGCGCAACCTCAACTGGCCGTGGGCGGTCCCAGATGTGGCTCCACTTCTCAACAAAAACTAAAGTGGACTACAGTACCACTTAAAATAGTACGAATTGATGCTACCGTGGAAAATTTCTTGGAGCCACAGAAGGCTCTTATGAAGATGGTATTTCTATTTTAACTTCATCCAGGCGTGTGTGGTCAGGTCGGATGGAAAATAAGCCTGACGTTTGGGCCTAGAAAGGTTTCAACCCATTACTTTTTATGTGATGGGATCGTCTTGAGCTTTGAGTGTACTATATTTTTGAGCTTGTGCTCTAAAATTATCTAGAAAAAAATTGATGGAGACTGTAAATCTAACGCAAATATTATGATGGGGGACTCAAAAAAGTTTCACACTTTAAAAGTTGTGTTATGGCATATCTTGCTAGGAGTCATTGGAAATGATGTGTACCAATGAGAAGTGATGGCACTACAATTGCCTGTGCCTTCAAGACAATCGGTACTCTTGAGCAAATACACATGTGCTTCTCTTTTTAAAAATTAAAAATTTCTCAACTTACATCTGTCGCCTATGATGTTGACCAATAATAATGTATGGCACTGGAATTGCCTATCCCTTCAACACAGTCGATCCACGCTCCAACACTTATATGGGAGAGTGATACAACATGACATGCTGGCAGAATCTGGCATATACATGAGCTGTCTTGCACACCCACATGTTTTCATAGTAAAGGATATTTTTTCTACATTTCATTTTATCCATCACGGTCCAGTACTAAATGTCAAGCCATTCAACTCTTTTGCTATTTTTAATGGTTCAAAGCAGTTAACCGGCCATAAGTATTGGACGAATTATTTTATTTTAGTTTAGTTTTTTAGTTTGCCTTGGAATTCTCCTTTTGTTTTCCCTACTCGGAAGTATCACAATGCTTGAAACGCGTCTCAGGGAACTTAGCCTACAATCAATTGTAGATGATCATTCCATTTCTAAATCATTTATTTTATTTTATTTTTTGGTTTGCGTTCCGAGCTTTCCTTTTGTCTTTCCCCTCAAGAAGTATCACAGTGCTTGAAATGGGTTGCTTAGGAACTTAACCTACATCCGGTTGTAGATGATCAATCCATTTCTAAACCATTTTTTATTTTATTTTATTTTTTGATTTACAATCCGAATTTTCCTTTTTGTCTCCCCCTGGAAAGTGCCACAATGCTTGAAATGGGTCTTAAGTGAAGTGAACCTACATCCGGTTGTAGATGATCAGTTCATTTCTAAACCGTTGTTTTAAATGTTTAGGACCATCAGATCAATGTGATCTTTTGTTTGTCTCATTTATTATTGGACCAGCAGAATTGCCGTTCTGGATCTCCATCACCTAAACTAATTGTATGGAAAATAATGTGGAGGCACAATAACTCCTGTGCCCTTGTATGTATTGAAGTAAAAGATTTAAAAGAAATACCAAATAAAAATAAAATACGAGAGTAGCCCATATGCTCTAAAGTACGAAACGTTATAACATGCTCTAACACACTGTACACGTGAAACTCATGTGAACTTCCTGCCACCGGATGCTAGGTGGGGCCTGCATTGATGTTTGTTCGAAATCCATCCCATCCATCCATTTTTTCAGATAAATTTAAGACAGTCCGGGATTGCTGTATCCCGGACGGATCCCTTGGGATTAGGAGGGATGGGATGAATTTTAAGGTAATGACGGTGGTGTTGGTGGATTGGTTTAAGATCCACGGGATTGCTGTATCCCAGACAAGTTCACCGAGTCTGTTTGGCACGCCAGGCATATCCTCGGATTTTACCTTCCAATCCCTTCCAAACTGTCCAACCGAACACGCCCAGGCATGATTAAACGGGACTACGAGAGATGGATCAATTTTAAGGTAATGATGGTGATGTCAGTGGATTGGCTTAAGATCCATGGGTTTGCTTATGTTCCAGGACAAGTTCATCGGGTCTGTTCAAATCTGGGATTTTACCATCCCATCCCTCCAACTCCCGGGGGATTCGTCCGGCCAAACACGCCCTTAACGTTATAAGATGCTCTGACACACTTTACACGTGAAACTCACGTATTCTCATTTCTCACCCTACGCGGAAGCCCTTCGCAGGAACTTCCTGCCACCGGATGCTAGGTGGGCCTACATTGATGTTTGTTCGAAATCCATCCTGTCCATCCATTTTCCCAGATAAATTTAAGACATTCTGAAAAATGAGGCAGATCTAAAAACCTAAGTGGTCCACACCACAGGAAAAGGTGTATAGGGAAATGCCTACCGTTGAAACCTCCATTGGTATATGATGATGTTTATATGCAATCCATACGGTTGATAAGCTCATTCCTATGAGATGAATTGAAAACACGAAAGTATATATTATCTTAATCTGAAAGAAGTTGCCACAGGAATGCTTCAACGGTGAAAGTTCAATCCTCACTGCTTTCTGTTCGTGACGCCCACTTGAGTTTTGGATATGCCTCATTTTTGGGCCATGACCCAAAGATCTAGCCAAACGGATGGATAGGGTGGATTTTTTACAAGCATCGCGGTAGGCCCACCTAGCATCCTTCGCATGAGGTTCCTGTGAAAGGTTTCCGAGGCAATCCATTCCGACTCCAACCGTACGCGTGAAACTCGTGTATTCTGACGCCAATCATATGTCCGCATTTCCACACCATGGACGGTGGCCGTATAAGAAACCACACCACACGTTTGGATGGTCTTAACCGTCCCTCTAAATCAGGGGTGGCTCAACATTTTTGGAGGCCTTAGGCGAGTCATATAAATGGGCCTTTTTAATTTTAAAAATAAAAAAAAATTAATAAATTTAAAATTAAACCATAAATTTGTTTCTTGCATTTTTAGATGTAAAATTACTAATTAAACTTTTGTATTCAAGTTTACCTAATAAATCAGTTTTGATAGATAAAATTGCTAAACCGTTTAATCTATCTTGAGACATAATTGTTCATAAATAATTTTTTATAATCTTTAGTTTTGAAAAGCTTCTTTTTACGGATGCAACTGTAACAGGTATGGTGAGTAGTATTCTATAGGCAATAAAACAATTTGGAAAACAATCTATTTTTTTTTTTTATTAGATTAAGTATTTCAATTAGAGTATTAATTTCTGTTTTTGCAACTTCTTTTAAAACTATTAATTTCAAAAATAAATTCAAACCATTAGAAAAATGAAGTTAGAATTTAATTTAGAAAAATGACGTTAAAATTTAATTTTTTGAGAACTTGATTAGCAATAAAGTAGGTAGTCATGGTCGTAGGTTTTAGGAGAAGAATTTATTGGGAATGATGCTATTATTTTGAAAAGAGACGATAGAGTTGACTGTTATTATTGATAGTGCTAGTTTCTAGGTCGTAGGTTTTGGGAGAAGAATTTATTGGGAATGATGCTATTATTTTGAAAAGAGACGATAGAGTTGACTGTTATTATTGATAGTGCTAGTTTCTAGGATTTGTTTTTTATTTTCAATTTCAAATTTGTAAATTAATTTTTAGATGTTTCTATTTTGTAGGCCTTTCAATAACTTTTATTTTAAAAATTTTAGCTTTTTTTCTTCTTTTTAATTTTAATATTTTGCTATAATATAGGACCTTCATAATTAAGAAATTTTAATTTTGCTATAATATAGGGCCTTCATAATTAGGGGGCCTTAGGCGATTGCCTCACCTGCCTACTCCTTCGAGCCGCCCCTGCTTTAAATGGCTTGCAAACAGATAGTCTGGAGAGCTACAAGATAAATATAAATAAATAAATAAAATTGGTGTACCTCATTTCTAACTATTGTGCAAGAAGTTAATAGCGGATGACACATGGCATTGCACCAACAATAGTAGTGGATAAAAATATCTACAAGATATTTGAAGCATTTTTTGTGGAACTATAGTTAGCGTAAATTTAATTTTACATGTCATGAATAGTTAATAGAGAAATGTGATCGAGTTATTCAAAAGTTTAATGAGCGAAAATAGAAATATGGTCGAGCAATTCAAAATACAAAAAGCAAGCGAAATATGTAGAAATTAGCTTACATAAGAGGAACAACAACAAAAAACAAACCAAATAAAATAAGAATATAGATAAAAGTATTTTTACTACTGTAACCGTTGCAGTAATGTAAGAAGTAATGGTAAGAACAAGCTATAATTGAACTCTATAAATAGCAGAGAAATTCAATATAACAAACTACCCCTGTCTTATGTCAATTAAACTAAACGAATTTATCAATTTACTTTATCTCAGTCTATCATAAGAGTAACGATAATCAACTAGTATTAATTCTTAGGTATAATCTTTTTGTTGTAATGTAAATCTACGCTCATACATTGGATTTGTCCTATATTTAATGTCATGTAATTCTCTCAAGACACATTCTTATAGGCTATCTGGAGGAGGAGGGATCGTTAGAGGAGAAAAATGGAAATTTCTATTCGCCTTTGGGATAGGATATGGTTCCGGCTCTAATAACAGAGCAAAGCTGCAGGCTGTGTACTATGGTCTCCTGCTGTCGCTAAACAGAGGGTTTTTCATCATCGAGATTTAATCGAATTCGAAATTCGTTGTTGACATCCTTTTGAGGAGGTTGTCTCTCTCTTGGCAGTGGAGGCCCTGGGTTTCCGGGATTAGCAAGCTCATGCTCAAAGGAAAGGTGACGGTCAGGCTCATTATAGAGAGGGTAACGGCCCGGGCGATGGGATGGCCTGCATGGGAAGTGACCTTTAATCGTCCTTCTTCAACCGCGAGCGCAACCGGTTCAGGTTCGAGGCTTAGTGTTCTTAGACAAAGTAGGCCTAGGATCCATTTGGGTCTTCCCGGTAGGTCCCTAGGGAGGGTTTTGTATAGGGGTGGTCAGTTTTGGCTACCGTTATAATAGGCGCCCCTCCGAGTATTGCTGTCGAGGGGTTTCCGAATGTTTCCTAATGGTTGTACAACATATTTGTCATTAATGGAAATTTTTTGTTAAAAAAAAAAAAAAAAAGATTGACTGCAAGTTTTTCCTTCTGTGTAATTGCACGAGTATTCTAAAAATCCTTTCTATTGAAAGGTATAAGCAATCCATTTTCGAAGAAAGAACCTCATCCATTCATTATCGTCCGATTATTATAAATTTTTGCAAGTGACTTAAGCAACTCAAAATATGATCATATATATTTATATTGGATTATTTTAAAGCTTGGAGTCAAAGTTAATCGGTTTGGATCTAGCTGTTTTATTGACACATGGACATTACGCGTGACAGAAGACAAATCCATTGCCACCAAAATTGGTAGAGTTTAATTGTCCCGGCATTAGGGTTGATCTATACGCAGCATGTGTATTGTCATTGTTTTGCTATTCCTGCATGCACCCTTCTACGGACATCAAACCTATGTACCAGGTGAGTCCATCCGGAAGGATTGGCTGGTGTACCATACAGCAGCTATATAGCTACTGTAGGTACTTGTCGAGCGAATATGAGCACCGATGCTCCTCGAGGTCCGAGTTGTACAAACGGTTCAAAGGAGATCAAAGTTACATGGTCCACAGTGATGTATTTATTATATCTACACCGTTCATCCAAAACACAAATCGTATCCAAAGATGATATGGACAACACCATAAATAGCAGCGGAGATAATGATTTTCACTGTTAAACAATTTTTAGGGCCTACCATAATGTTTATTTTCCATCCAATCTGTTCATAAGGTCACAAAGACCTGAATGAAGAGGAAAAACAAATTTCATGTTGATCTAAAACTTCTGTGACCCAAACAGGGTTTAAATGGTAGACGTTCAAACTCCCACTGCTTTTTACAGTGTGGTCCACTTGATAATTATATCTATCTTATTTTTGTCTCAAGCCTTAATACGAGCTCGCCAAATGGATGGACAGTTTGGATATAACACATACCTCATGATCAGACCCACAAAACTTGCTGACGTCAATACACTAGCTATATAGCTGGTGTGAGGTACCCCAGCAAATCCGCTTCCAGTACATCCATGCATATCATCCGGTCAAGCAATTAGATCGGTCCTCTCGCAGGTACGCCAAATATACCAAAACAGGGAGGGGGATGTCCATCAATATTGAACATTATCGCTTGCCTGATTGTTGCCGAGGCACATCAGTGAGTGAAAGATGCCTCGTTTCAACACCTGAGGTTTGGCTAACAGTGAAGTGTGAACTGACAGTGCCGGGTACTAACAAGCTAACAAAAAAAAACTCCAAAATCAAAGCCGCCGCACGCCTAATTTGAAAGAAAGATATATAAGTTATCTTAATACCACAAGTACTACCACCACCCTCTATGAGTAGTAGTATCAAGAACCACATTCCGCACAACCCAAGAATCCCTTCCTTTCTTTCTTCAGTGTATCTCTCTCTTCTCTTCTTTCTTTCTTTTCACGCAAATAACTTGTTCTCACCAATGGCTGGATGGGTGTTAGCACTCACATTCTCCTTCTTTGCATGCATCACACTCAAAATACTTTTCGGATTTTTAGAAGAGATGAGGAAGAGAAAGAGTCTTCCACCAGGCCCTATGCCGCTTCCTGTAGTAGGCAACTTGCACCAAATCGGCCTTGGGGAGATAGAGCCCCAGCTAAAGAAGCTCCATGACAAGTACGGCTCCATGATAACTGTCTACCAAGGCCCTGAGCGCCATGTCTTCATTGCCGGACATGATGTTGCTCACCAGACGCTCGTCGAAAACGGCCTTGCTTTTGGCCACCGTCTCCCAGCCGCCCCGGAGAACTTCCGCCTCTTTGGGGGAGATGCATCAGAGCCTTTCATTGGCTTCACTGATTGTGGCCCTCTCTGGAGGCTCTTCCGCCGCAATCTTGTATCCAAGACTCTCAGCCCCCCCCCAGTCTTAGCTCCTTCGCAAATGACCCTCAAGAAACTGATTCATAAGCTCAAGAACGAAGCTGATAAGGCTGAAGATGTCGTCCAGCCTCTCGGGACATTTCGACATCTATTGTTTTCCCTTGCCTTGTTCATGTGCTTCGGAGAGAAGCTGGATGACGAGGCTGTAGCTGAACAATTGGAAGCAATACGGGTAAGTCTGTTGGAAGTCCAAACCAAACCTGTTGCTATTCTCAAGGTCAGTAAATGATGGAAGAAGCTTCCAGCAACCAGGGTGTTTTTTTCCATGCGACTGTTCAGTTCCAGATGCAGTCTTTTAAATGTTTCTTTTGATATTTGTTATAGCAGTTAATACCTTGCCCCTATAGTGTAATTTAAATGGGCATTTGTGTCTTTTCACCTTGATGGAAAAGTCTATATAAGGGAGCTCATGTAATCCATTTGGAAACAAGTCAAGTCAACAAGCTTGAAAGCTACATTAAAAATACAAATCTTCTCTTCTCTTCTACGTGTCCTGTGAGCTCAAACCCAAGGCTTTGTAAAGCCAAGTAAACTCTGGCTAATATAGCCAACAAACTGGTATCAGAGCTCAGGTTTTTCTCCTATGGGGAAGTTTTTCCAGCAGTTTTTCAGCGAAGTACAGATTTTTTGAAAAAACAATCTGTTTAAGAAAAGTTTCTGTTTCCTGGTTGGAGATTGTCAGCAGTTTTTTTCAAGAAAGAAATTCAGATTGGAGGGCCGAAGCTTTTGTTGTTTGAAGCTGCCGGCAAATTGTTCGCAGCGAAAAAAAATCCGTTAAAAAATCTGTTTTCTTCCAAGCCAAAATTTGAAAAATCTATTTTAAAAAAATTCACATTGCAGAGTTCAGTTTTTTTTTTCTACAAGAATTTCCAGCATTTTTCAACCAAGTCCAGATTTTTCTGAAAAAAATCTGTTGCAAAGCCAAGTTTTTTGAGTTCCCTATTGAAGTTGCCAGCGGTTTTTTATTTTTTCCCAACCAAAGAAAAAAAAGCTATTTCAGCAGTTTTTTTTGTCAGCCGAGAAAAATAAAAAAATCAAAAATCAAATTTCAGCTATTTTGTTTTTCAGCCAAAAATCTGTTAAAAAAAAAAAAAAAATCAGATTTCCGCATTTTTTTTCAGCCAAGAAAAATCAGATTTTAGTATAAAAATAAAAAACAAAAAAAAAAATCAGATTGTAGAAGTTTTTTCAGCTAAAAAAAAAAATCTGTTTTTTTTTTTTAAAAAAAACCAGATCTTCTATTCCATCCTTCTCTCCCTTCATTAAAAAATCAGTTCATCCTTCCTTAAAAATAAAATGGCTAGCAAAATCCAGCCACAGGTTCCTACGTTGTCTAAGGACAATTTTGAAAGGTGGTGTATCCAAATGAAGGCGTTGTTCGGGTCGCAAGAATTATGAGAGATCGTCACTGATGGGTATGTGGAACCCACTATGGAGGAAGAAGCTGCCTTCACCAACGAAGAAAAGACGGTTCTAAAAAATCAAAGGAAGAAAGATAACAAGGCGTTGTTCCTCCTCTATCAAGGGTTGGATGAATCAACCTTTGAAAAGATTGCCGAAGCGACATCAAGCAAGCAAGCTTGGGATACTCTTGGCACCATCTTCAAGGGTGTTGATCGAGTGAAGCGGGTTTGCCTTCAAACACTAAGAGCCGAGTTTGAAGCAGCGCACATGAAGGAAGGTGAGAGTATCTCTGACTACTTCTCACGTCTAATTGTTATTATTAACAATTTAAAAAGAAATGGTGAAAAAGTTGAATACATACGTGTCATTGAAAAGGCACTGCGATCTCTCACAACCAAGTTTTAGCATGTGGTTGTTGCGATCGAAGAATCAAAGGACCTTGAAAAACTGTCCATTGAAGAATTGATGGGATCGTTGCAAGTGCATGAGCAACGAATGCAAAAGAATGCTGGTTCAACGCTTGAACATGCCTTAGAGTCGAAGTTGACTCTAAATGAACAAAAGAATGGCCATACACAACGAGGCGGTCGTGGCATTAGTAATCGTGCAAGAGGCAGAGGGCGTAGATTTCATCCAAGCCATCAACAAAATCAACAAAAGTTTACCAATTTCCGTGGAAGAGGAAATGGTAGAGGCCGATTCGCACGTAGTCGTGGAAACACAAAGAATATTCAATGTCACAATTTAAGAAATTCGGCCATTATGCCTCTGAGTGTTGGAGCAAAGTGGATCAAGATGAACGATCCAACTTTGCTGAAACATCACACCATGAACAAGAAGTCTCTACACTCCCCCTCGCACAAGAAAAGGCATGTGAATGACCAGATGTGTGGTATCTCGACACGGGTGCAAGCAACCACATGAGTGGTAACAAAGAACTGTTCGTGGAACTCACAGAAGGAGTTCGTGGCGACGTGAGTTTTGGCGACTCATCAAAGGTACCCGTGATAGACAAAGGAAAAGTTAAAATCTATCAGAAGAATGGTGAGCCAAATTACATCTCTAATGTGTATTACGTACCAAACATGAAAAATAACATCCTCAGTATCGGCCAACTCCTTGAGAAGGGGTATGTCATACACATGGAGAACTGCTCACTCTCTATAAGAGATGCTCACAAGAGACTTGTGGCTCAAGTCCAAATGGCGAAGAATCGCATGTTTCCACTCCATATTAACACAAAGGCTGAGATGTGTTTTTATGGACTCGTGAAGAATGATTCATGGAGATGGCATCTTCGCTTTGGGCATCTCCATTTCAGTGGCCTGAAACTTTTATCCTCATCAAGCATGGTGCATGGCTTGCCGGCTATTGAAGCTCCAGAATGTGTGTGTGAGGGGTGCACACTCGGCAAGCAACAAAGGAACTCCTTCCCAAGTGGAGTGTCCAGAAGAGCAAAGGAACCACTTCAGTTGGTTCACACTGATATTTGCGGACCATTTGAAACACCCTCTCTTGGAGGTAATAAATATTTTATTACCTTCATTGATGATTACAACAGAAGAATTTGGGTGTATTGCATCAAAGAAAAATCTTCCGCTTTCACTATCTTTAAAATGTTCAAAGCTCGTGTTGAAGTTGAAAGTGGTCACAAAATTAAAGTACTCAGATCTGACAGAGGTGGAGAGTACACCTCAAATGCATTCCGAGATTTTTTCAGGGAACATGGCATTAAGCAACAACACACTGCAGCCTACACGCCACAGCAGAATGGCATTGCAGAACGAAAGAACCGCACCATCCTCGACATGACGAGGACCATGCTGAAGGAGAAAGGCCTGCCAAAGAGCTTCTGGGCAGAGGCAGTTGCATGTACTGCCTACCTGCTCAATCGGTGTCCAACCAAGAGCGTCAGAAACTTGACACCACAGGAGGCATGGAGCGGCTACAAACCGAGCGTGGCGCACCTAAGGATCTTTGGGTGTGTCGCCTACGCTCAAGTTCCAGAAGCAAGAAGAAGGAAACTTGATGATCGTGGCGAAAAATGCATCTTCATCGGTTACAGTGAAGCATCTAAAGCCTACAAACTCTACAATCCACTAACCAACAAAGTAGTGGTGAGTAGAGATGTGGTCTTTAGTGAAGAAGAAGCTTGGAAATGGAACGATAAAGAATCGACCAAAGATATTCTAGTCGAAACAGAAGAACATGTAGAAAGGCATGACCATCAAGAGCAAACGCCCATAACACCTTCTTCGGCCGCATCATTAGTTCACAGAAGTCCAGGAGTACATTCCATCACTCCTGAAAGCACTCCATCAAGTCACAATTCGGCCAGCTCGTCCTCACCCATGGCACCCATAAAAATGAAAAGCTTGAGCGACATCTATGAGCAAACTGAAGAAGTCAATCTTTTCTACCTGTATGCAGATCATGAGCCTCTAACATTTCAGGAGGCCATAAAAGAAGAATGTTGGAGAATTGCTATGAAAGAAGAAATTCATGCCATTGAGAAAAATGACACATGGGAGCTGACTACCACTACTAGAAAAACGGGCAAAGGCTACGGATAAAATCCGTAGCCATAGACCTATAGCTACGGATTTAGTCCGTAGCACGACCGTAGTCGTAGGTGTCGTAACAATAGGTCTGGAACCTATAGCTACGGATTTAATCCGTAGCTATAGGTCAAAATAGCCACGGATTTAATCCGTAGTAATTATGTCCGTAGCTATAGGTTACAACAGCTACAGATTTAATCACCACTACTACGGATTTAATCTGTAGCTATATCTGGCAACCGCTACAGATCTAAGCCGTAGTCGGTATATCCGTAGCTGTAAGTTACAACAGCTACGGATTTGAGCATAACAGCTAGGGATTTAATCCGTAGCTATAGTTTAAAACAGCTACGGATATAATCCGTAGCAAATTCTATATTAAAAAATATATATACAATTATTTGTTCATTCAATTACCACCTGCATAATCATTCATTCATTCCATTACAATCAATTACAATCATTCATTCATTCAATTACAATCAATTACAATCCTTCATTCATTCAATTACAATCCATTACAATCCTTCATTCAATCAATTACAATTACAATCAATTACAATCCTTCATTCAATCAATTACAATTACAATTACGATAATGCTGAAAATACAAATCTTTGGCTTTATTAGAGAAATTTGCTCGACTTCACCCTAAAATTTCAAAGATAAAGTATTGAAAGAGAAGATATATTTTGACGGTTTGATATTTTTTTCACAAGTAAATAGGGCTTTTTCAGCCATCACCCACCTGAAAAATAAAAAACCGATTGTTGTCCAGTCCACTCCTTTTCCTTTCAATTTCTTAGTGACCTCTGTAAAATTACTTCCATAGTCATTTATGTTGTACTTTGAAGAGTCGTCTCGAAATGAACCTCTAGTAATGACAAAGTCACTTCCTACAACAGCTTCGTATATTACATCATCTTACAAATAGTCATGGCATTCATAAATCAGAATGA
The DNA here is from genome assembly GCA_021015155.1 of Magnolia officinalis. Taxonomy (NCBI): domain Eukaryota; kingdom Viridiplantae; phylum Streptophyta; class Magnoliopsida; order Magnoliales; family Magnoliaceae; genus Magnolia; species Magnolia officinalis. The sequence goes on from JAJHSJ010000007.1 coordinate 18,817,825, forward strand.
CCATTGGAGGAAAGAAAAACAAAGTGAAAGAAGTGCATCATGTATAACCATTTTCTTCTTTTTTTCTTAATGAATTAATAAAAGCTCAAAGAGGAATGAAATTGACACAAAAGAAATGGTCTCACCATATGGTTTGTAGGGCCAAAATAAACGTCAGGAAATCGGGTTCGGGTTCGGGATCGGGTTTAGGTTTGGGTTTTCAAGTTTAGGTTTAGGTTTAGGTTAGGGAGTTAAAGATTAGGATTAGGTATAGGTTTAGGTTTAGCGATTTGAGAATAGGTAAAGGTTTAGGTTTAGGAAATCGGGTTCGAGTTCGGGTTCGGGATCGGGTTTAGGTTTGGGTTTTCAAGTTTAGGTTTAGGTTTAGGTTAGGGAGTTGAGATTAGGATTAGATGTAGGTTTAGGTTTAGGGATTTGAGAATAGGTTAAGGTTTAGGTTTAGGAAATCGGATTCGGGTTCGAGATCGGGTTTAAGTTTGGGTTTTCAAGTTTAGGTTTAGGTTAGAGAGTTAGGTTTAGGTTAGGTTGTAGGTTCAGGTTTAGGGAATTGAGAATAGGTTAAGGTTTAGGTTCAGGAAATTGGGTTCGGGTTCGGGATTGGGTTTAAGTTTGGGTTTTCAAGTTTAGGTTTAGGTTAGGGAGTTAGGTTTAGGTTAGGTTGTAGGTTAAGGTTTAGGTTGAGGAAACCGGGTTCAGGTTCGGGATCGGGTTTAAGTTTGGGTTTTCAAGTTTAGGTTTAGGTTTAGGTTAGGTAGTTAGGTTTAGGTTAGGTTGTAGGTTAAGGTTTAGGGAATTGAGAATAGGTTAAGGTTTAGGTTTACGAAACTGGTTTCGGGTTCGGGATCGGGTTTAAGTTTGAGTTTTCAAGTTTAGGTTTAGGTTTAGGTTAGGTAGTTAGGTTTAGGTTATAGGTTTTTGGATCTGAGAATGGCCTCGGGTTTAGGTTATAGGTTTTGAGATTTGAGAATGGGTTCGGGTTTAGGTTATAGATTATGGTTTTGGTTTAGGCTTAGGTTATAAGTTTTTGGATTTGAGAATGGGTTATGGTTTAGGTTTAGGAAATCAGGTTCATGTTCGGGATTGGGTTTAAGTTTTGGTTTTCAAGTTTAGGTTTAGGTTTAGGTTAGGGAGTTGAGATTAGGATTAGGTGTAGTTTAGCTTTAGGGAATTGAGTTTAGGTTATAGGTTTAAGGAAATGTTAGGTTTAGGTTATAGGTTTTGGGATTTGGGAATAGTTTTAGGTTATAAGTATAGGTTTAGGTTAGGTTATAGGTTAAGGTTTAAGGATTTGAGTTTAGGTTATAGGTTTTGGTTTAGGTTATAGGTTTTGGTTTAGGTTTAGGTTATAGGCTTTTGGATTTGAGAATGGGTTCGGGTTTAGGTTTAGGAAATTGGGTTCATGTTCGGGATTAGGTTTAAGTTTTGGTTTTTAAGTTTAGGTTTAGATTTAGGTTAGGGAGTTGAGATTAGGATTAGGTGTAGGTTTAGTTTTAAGAATTGAGTTAGGTTATAGGTTTAGGGAAAGGTTAGGTTTAGGTTTATAGGTTTGGGATTTGGAATAGTTTTAGGTTATAAGTATAGGTTTAGGTTAGGTTATAGGTTAAGGTTTAGGGATTTGAGTTTAGGTTATAGGTTTAGTTTAGGTCTAGGTTTTGGTATAGGTTATAGGTTTTGGTTTAGGTTATCGGTTTTAGGTTTAGGTTTAGGTTTAGGTTTAGGTTAAAGGTTTTTGGATTTGAGAATGGGTTCGGGTTTAGGTTATAGTTTTT
>JAJHSJ010000007.1:18819693-18870916 GCA_021015155.1 Magnolia officinalis
AGAGAGAGAGAGAGAGAGAGAGAGAGGTGACCGTAAACGGTCGTACGGTTTGGGTATGGGGCTAGATTTTGTGGTTTGGGTGTAATGGGAATGAGTTTTTGTAACAATAAAAGGGAAAATGAAGAAGTAGAGAGACGAGAGAGGGATTGAGAGAAATGGAGAAAGAGAAGTAGAAGAAAAGTACCTTGATTTGTAGAGATGATGGAGAATAAGGGATAACGGGTAATCACACTTGGAATCACACCAAAATCATCTCTTTTCACAAGAGATACTTCACATGAGAGGAATGCTTTCTTCTAAGCCAAAAGAGAGTTTTGATTCAATTTCTTAGGGCTAGGGCTGGATGTCCCTCCCTTTATAGTCTCAGAAAAGTCTCTTTTATTTTATTTTTATTTTTTTATTTTAATACAAAAAAATGCTCTCAGGAAAGATTTCTTAAAAAAAAACCCATAATATTTAAAATGTCCTTTAATGCAATAAAAACATAAAATCTACTAATCCTAAGCTATGAATAATAACAAAAAAAAATATATAAAATATATATCAAATGCTCATGATCAAGTGATCAAGGATCACAATGATCCAACCGTTCAATTGAAGGATCCCACGATCCAACGGTCTGATCGTCGTATCCTCGCAATCCAACGGTCAATTAAGAAGCCCACATGCATCTTTCTAGGTGTAGGATCTTCGAAAATGCCCGATCATGCATGTGGGGTCTTCAAAGCCTCAGTGTGGCCCACTTGGGCCCATGTACAAGTCATCAAGCCAAAGTGAAGGCTGGATCGATCTCTCCTCTGGTACACTCTGAATGGTCGGATGTCCTCATCAGTACTGAAAGAGGTCAAAGCTAGGCTCCACATGATCTCATTGTGGGCCATGATCACATGTGTAGAGCAAGGTATTCCACAATGGTTCACGTAATGGTAACATTTGCGTGTTACAGGGTCATAATGGTCGTAATGGCGTTATAGAAAAAAAGACCCGTAATGGCCTTGTAACGGTTTCGTAATGCCCGTAATGGCTCCATAATGGTCTGATACGGGGCTGAAAGTGGTAGAAAAAATCCGTTATGGCCGTTACGGATTTTATTGTAATAGTAACATCGTTGGTTGTTATGGTCACTGTTATCGTTATGGAATACCTTGGTGTGGAGTATCAGGAGTTGTTTTTATTACCATCATCATCATCTAAGCCTTATCCCAACTAATTGGGGTCTACATGAACCCTTTTCACCATTCCACTCTATCAAGGGCCATAACTTCAGTTAGACCATAGGTCATCAAGACTTTACTTACCACCTCCACCCACGTCTTTTTGGGCCTTCCCCTTGCCCTTTTAGAGCCTTCAACTTGTCACAAACACACTCCTAACTTGCGTAGTTCTTGGTCTCCCTTGCACATGACCATACCATCGACGTCTGCTTTCCCTCATTTTTAACCTATTGGTGCCACTCCTGAATTTCCTCAAATGCATTCATTTCTAATTTCATCCTTCAAGAGTTATTTTCAGTTTTTTATTATAATTTGATTTAAATAATGGGGAATGACCAAATTATCCCTACTTAAGCTTCCTTGTTAATTAACCATAAGAGGGGGATATGTTGGTCTTCTCACCCTTCATTAGGATTATGTTTTGTGAAAGCCTATATAGGGCTCATTATGCCACTAGGAGTAACATTTTTTTTTTTTTTTTTTTTTTTTTTTTTTTTATATAGCATTTATACTTTATGGCCTTTGGTAGAAGACAAGACAAGAAAGGAGTTCAAGATCTTTTTTTTTTTTTTTATAATATATTATACTATATATATATATATATATATATATATATATATATAGATATATATATATATATATATATATATATATATATATTCAGTTTTTCAAGAAGTCACGAATTTATAATAGGGATGAAGAGAATTCCTCATGACAAATTACAAGCAAAAATGAAAAGGAATCAAGATAAGCAGGAGGGTTAGTAATGCGGGGCATTTTCACACTGGGCTCGAGTGGGGTAGATGTGGATGCAGGGGCACACTCGGGGTGGGTGGCCCACATAACCCATGGATTTGGGGCCCATGTGATGGCGGGTGGACTCGTGTGAGGCAAAACCCATGATTTGGGGCTCACGAGGGGGCGGAACCCATAGATTTGGGGCCTGGGCTATGAGATAAAGGGATTAATTTGCCATGCTCTATTAGTTTGAGCTTTTAGAGCAAGTGGTTAATTGTTTGCATTAGTTAGACTGAAAGGGGGAGTTGAAGATCATTAATTTCACACTAGTAGGGAGGTCCCCCATACAACACAATTGTTGCAATTTGGTGCTTCCGATTGCTTCAAGTGTGTATTAGAGAAAGTTTGATCTGGCATCAAGGATTTTTCCCCTTAATCTTCTACTTTCTCCACTAGCTTCTTCTTTTTTATTCCTTTTCCTTTCTTTGATCATCATAGCAAAACCTAACCGCCCCCTATTCCCACCCACAAATACCTAATTGTGTCCTTGTCTTGTGAGGACATCGCAAATTTTGTCCCCCCCCCAATTTCTGTTGTATTGAATCTCCCACTATCATGTATTGTGGGTCCAGTGATTGGAACTGTGCACTCATTGGGCCCCACAGATGGGTTCCATTCAAAAGTCATGCTGACTGGCATTATCTGATTAGTGGCGTGTAAATGGAATTTTGAAATGAGAGACGGCTCCTGACTAGTGGACAACTTCAAGTCTTCGTTCACCATATACATATGATGGGGATTGGGGGGGGGTGGTTTCACAAGACACCTTCCTTTTTTGCATTTACTTTCTCTGTCCACCATATCTGAAAATTTTCATGTTATCTAAGTTGGACAAGGACCAAATGCTGTTCCAGCATGGTGGATAAGATGGCCGAATTTGATATTCTACATGATCTCGCTAAGTGTTATTTTTGTCAACATATAGTCTACTTACACAAAGGCACTCAAATAAACAGCTATATTCTATAATGAGACATTCCCCTCATAAGAGAAGTCAAACCATCTTTTTGCTTCTTTGCCTCTTCCAATTGAAAACTTTGTAATGGCTGTTAATCTATTCCATAAAGGTGCTAAATCTATTGTCCATTAATTTATTTGTGCTTTATATTTCTTCTTCTATGATCTTTTTATTCAGCCAAGGACCACAAAATATGGACTACAGAATGAAAGTTCATTTTTGGCTGTCTAAACCTGAATTTGATTAATTGTCATCAAGTTCAAAAATGTAATCTGAATATGTGTGATATGAAAATGAGATACTGTTCCTTGTTTTCTGTTTTTTAATGTGACATTTCTTGAGATGCCAGGACATGCGTAGAACAATGCGAACAGAGTGGATGCGTTGGAGGTATCTGTTTCCAACACTGTACATTTTCATCCAACGGTGTTGCTGGCAACAGTCCATGGTACATGCAGGAACCCTTTACCTGCAGTGGAAGCAATGGGACTGCAGGATGACTGCCGCTATCATTGCATGCTAGAAAGAGAAAAAGAAAGAGAAAAACTTGGCCATGGGCCTGTTAAGTATCATGGAAAATGGCCCTTCAAGCGTGTCTTTGGCATTCAGGTTTGACATTTTAAAATTATATTTATGGAAGGTTCATCATCATCATCATCATCAGCATATGCCTAGCTTTTTGGTGTCAACTTCATGGATCCTTCTTTCACCAATCATATACTGGATACTTTTCTTAAAATCTTAGTAACGAAACCAACTCATAGAGAATTAGATGCAACTGTTGCCACCCAGCTAAAGAATGACAAGTAGTGATGATTAATGGTGGCGCTTGTAATCCTTCAGTGCTTAGGTTTCCTAATTAAACTTAGTGATATGCATATATTTGATAATATCTTTGGTCCTTGATCTAAGGGTGAATTACTAATGCTGTTGCCTTTTCTTCTAGATCTTCTAGTGATCGTGGAGTCACATTACTGCTTTCAGCTCATTGATAATAGTGTTTCTTCAGCAAGTTGAACTTTGGTCAAGCTTACGCTTTCTGCATGAGAGGAATGCATTAGTTTTAGGTTTTAATTGTATGTATGTTGGCTGTTGTGCAGCCTATGAGACACGTGTCATTTTTTGTGTGCACTTGGATGTTTATAGACAATGATAGGGCTACTTTGTCGCTTTCCTGCCTATGTTTTATGAATGCATATTTTTTGAGGAGATGATTTCTAAGCAAAGGCAATACAACCAACACTGGAAGGTGATCCTATTGTAACTTCACAACACCAAAAATAGGGAAACAAAAAAGCATCCACACAAAAAACCAAAATAAAAAAGACAGCCAACCCCAAGGTATTCCATAATGGTAATGGTTTCCGTAATGGCCACCACCGTACCTTTACAATACGGGTTTGCAATGGCCGTTACGGGCCTCATAACGGGTCTTACTCTATCTCTCTCTCTCTCTCTCTCTCTTTCTCTCTCTCTCTCTATGAATAAAAAACTGAAAAACCTATGTCGGCCTTGTAATGGGCCTTTACTGGTTATTTTTTCCGTTACGGCTGTTATGACCCTGTAACATGTAAACGATTGCCACCGTTACCTTAATGTAATGACCTTTACAGCCCTGTAATGGCTGTTATGCCACACCATGGCCAGCCCCCACCAGAGGCCAAATTCCACAAAAACCACTGCCTCCCTGTCCCTCTCAGAGAGACACCAGAGTTCTTTGAGAATATAGGGAATGCCAGGAGCCCACCCTAGCACACCACCGGTAGTCATACAACCCCCACCAGTCCACCCGTCTCGTGACCTACTATGGCTGCATTTCCACCTCGACAACCTGGGGCAACTTGCCATTCATTCTCATTTGCTCAACCCAACTGCACTGAGCATTCTATGTTGAAGATTTCCCCTATGAACATCAAAGTGAGGAAAGCGGTCCATCTTTTAGGTTCTGGCCTACCCGGCCAACTAGACAAGAGCCTGCTCATCCACTTCCCTTAGCCCCACCAATTCCTACCAATCTCCTAGATGATGCCCATCAGTCGTCAACTCAACCTCAACCCTCAGCTCAATCCCATGTTGGTTGACCAATCAGATGTATTAGGAGCAATGTTGTCAAAATCCTACGATTGCGATTTACGATTTGTGTTGAATCTTAAGCAAAACGATCTGAATCCCACCTTTGAATCCCTATTTGTATGAATCCCATGATTTTATGATTTGAATTCTACAATTTATGATTCAAATCCCGATTTATGATTCAAGTTATACTTGTTTCTTCTATTTTAAACTTCACTTGGCTTTCATTTTATGTTTTTAAATTGGTGGGGGCTTTAAGAATCATTTAGAAAAAAAAATCTTTAAAAAAATCATTTAGAAAAGGTAAATTATTTATTTTGTTCTTTATAGAGATTAAACGATATATATATTCTCTTCAATGTTAAATTATAGAGTTTTTTTTTTTTTTCTTAAATGATTTCTTATTTCTTAACTAATCGAAGCACCAATTGATGTAATGACTTATCAGAATGTTTTATAGATGGTTACGATGATGTTGACTTATATGTGTGTTGTGGAATGATGGTTAGAACTCAAAATATCTTTTTTGTTGATCTACATAATCAAATGCTGCTTTTTCCAATTTGATTCTACATTCATGAAAGGTGACGAGAGCCATAAATTATTAAATGATCCTCGTATTTTTTTAAGGAAAACTTTTTGAAAGACAAAAAAATAAGAAGGAAAGATGAGAATCCTTTAACATGGTATTACAATAATCTTATGATTTATGATACAACTTGCGATTCGATATGGTTCAACCCCTATTATGAATGGAGCAACTAACTCAGCTATTCGCACAATGGACAAAATAAAGGAAGCCAAAGATGCAGACTTGTCTTCCAAATATTCTTGCATTCCTGTCTCTCCAAAATCCATTAGACCCGCTAGACACATAGCATAGGGGAGCATCTTCCCAATATGCCACCACCACACCCCAAAATTGGACCAGCAGACTGGCCCGTGACAACTTTAGAAAGGGAGATGATCAACCAATTCCTCATTTCTCCTTTACATAACACACATATCATCATCACCATATTCCTTTTTTAAGTCAACTATTTGAATTTTTTGGATGTGGTGATCCCACAATAGCCTTCAATCCTTCGAGGAATGGTGGCTCCTCAAATTTTAGACAAGTAATGAAATGTGTATTGCATATTTCTGTATGGTTTGGTGATGTAGAGCGGGTGCGGATAGTTTTCATGGCCAAGATGGATCAGAAAAGGCCCGGTCAACGACAGAAGTGATTCGGACTGTCGGACCTTAGATCGGGCGTATCTCGCAATCCGGAATGAGTTACATGACATAAAATATATGATTTTGGGGTAGAACGAGCTACTTTAACCAACCCAACCCAGCTACGCCTGGTTTGCGACGCCCGGAATTGTGGAAACCCCCTGCATTCGGTGGTTTCCCTGTTTTAATTTCGTTTTTACTATAAATAGTAAGTTTAGTTTGATTATAACTCTTCATCCGTCGGGTTTTAGGAGTTGCGCCCAACGTGAAAAGAGCTTATCGATAATTAGGAGAACGGTTTGGTGAAGCCAAATAGGACACTTACTATTTTTGGCCGAAAACCTTTCGCACTAGTAGACATCACAACCGTCTATAAATAGTAAGTTTACGAGATTTATAGTAAGTCGCGAATTCTAGGAGTTTTAGTTGTAGTTGATTTGATTTCCTGATCCCATTGCTTGGTACCCCTATTTTAAAGGGTTGCGAACTCGTTTTTATGGATCAATTAATCAAGTTCGAATTTATTAGAATTTATTTCTATTTCCTTCCTGCTCTCTTTCCTCGTGGATTAGAAAGTCTCTGTGAGGAGTCCAGAGAAGCTCCGGGATTCGGAGTAGTTATCCTTAGTCAACGTCATTCCCTCCCTGCGTCAATTGGTATCAGAGCGAGGATTCCCCTCGGGCCGATGACAAACAATGAAGGTATGAATCAAAATCCTGTTGACGGTGATCCAGGGATTTGTTATCTTTCAGAAAGAATGGAAGCTTTCCACCTGGAGAGTCAGTTGACCATGCAAGAGCTTGCAGCAACCCCTCGACTGTCTTGCGGATGCGCTACTTCCAACCCGAGCCCTAGGTGGTGCTCCACACCTATGGTTGCTCCACCACCCAGGGTTGCTGTACGACGCAACCCCGATTTCCGTTAGAGCGCTACCAATGGCAAACCATAGGACTACACCAGATGATTCAAGTTCTAGCGACGATGACCTTAATGGGGGTTTTGCCCGACGACCAATCCATGGAGGCGATCACCTAAATCGTGCTGAAAGAGACTATCGAAGTAAGGCTGAACTTCCTAGTTTTAATGGTTTATTACGTATAGAAGATTACTCGATTGGCTAGCCGAAGTAGAGAGATATTTGATTATATGGACGTGCCAGATCATAAGAGGGTAAAATGGTAGCGTTTAAGTTAAAATCTGGTGCTTCTGCATGGTGGGAAACAATTACAACTCTCACGAGCCCGCCAGAATAAGCCGCTCATCTCATCATGGCCACTAATGAGACGTCTTCTTTGATCACGATTTCTCCCCAGTGATTACGAGCAGATATTATTCTAGCAATACCAAAATTGCCGATAAGGAAATCGAACCGTCACAGATTATACTGAAGAATTCCAGCGGTTGGCTACACGAAACGATCTGTCAGAATCTGAGTCACAGAAGGTGGCACGATTTATAGGGGGTTGCGACCGACAATTCAGGACCGAGTTCAGATGTATCCAGTCGGGACCGTGGATGAAGTAGTTCAATTGGCGGGTAGGGTAGAAACACAACTTGCAAGAGTTCCTGCTCGTCCCTATCCTTCAACTCGACCCCCCATAACGGGTCCCACGCAGGATCCAGTGTTGCACGACGAGGAAAATATCCAGTAGGAGAACGTCCTCAACCTCCTACAACCGCAAAACCGTGATACGGGGAGCGGCTCATCCAGACCTCAGCGTATAACACTCACAACGACGGGCCCGAGTAGGATTCCAAATCCTTATGCTCGGCCAAGGTCGAACAATTGTTACCGCTGTGGCCAACCAGGCCACTTATCAAACACCTGTCCTCAACGTCCCGCAACACACTTGACTATAAACGAAGGGGGCACTGAAGATGAGGCCACAGAAGAAGGCCATGGCTATGATGAACATGAACAAACTACTGAAGAAATAGCAGGTGGCGATGAAGTGACGGGCGAGGATCGTGGCGAATTTCTAATTGTGAGGCGATTACTGTATACCCCCACGAAAGAAATTACATCCACAGCGACAATATATTTCGTACTCGTGCACTGTCAACGAAAAGGTCTGTGATGTAATCATAGACAGTAGTAGTAGCGAGAACATCGTCTCAAGAGTGATGGTGAACAAGTTGCAGCTACCAACCGACGAAACATCCTTCCCCGTACTCAATTGGCTGAATAAAAAAAGTGAATGAGACCAAGGTAACTAACAATGCAATATCTCATTTTCAATTGGTAAAAATTATAAGGATCAGATACTTTGTGACGTGGTCGACATGGAAGCTTGCCATGCTACTCCGGTCGACCTTGGCAGTCGGATCGTGATACGACCCATCGGGGACGAGACAATGTCTACGTATTCGTCAAGGATAGTCAAAATAATCCTTGCCCCTATGGCACCAGAGAACCACCCTAAAGCTTCTAAAGTGGAGGAGAGTTCTCTCTTGACCATTCGGGATTTCATGGAGGAATCCAAGAAAGCCGGCGAGGTATACGCCGTAGTGGTGAAGGGCGAGGAAGAGGAACCCTCAAACATCCCTCTAAGTTTAAGATTGTTGCTAAACGAATTCAAAGAAGTCTGACCTGAGGATCTACTTGATGGATTGCCCCCCTTGATGGACATCCAACATCACATAGACCTCGTCCCTGGGGCTAGCCTGCCCAACCGCCCTCATTATCAGATGAGTCCGAAGGAGTGTGAGATACTTCAGGGGCAAGTGGAGGAATTGATCCGTAAGGGTCTCTTGAGAGAGAGCATGAGTCCATGCGCCGTACCAGCATTATTAACGCCAAAAAAAGATGGAAGCTAGCGCATGTGTGTCGACAGTTGGGCAATCAACAAAATTACCATCAAATATCGGTTTCCAATACCACGGTTGGACGACATGCTCGATATGCCAGAAGGGGCCAAGGTGTTCTCTAAACTAGATCTAAGGAGCGGGTACCATCAGATTTGTATCCGACCCTGTGATGAGTGGAAAACGACATTCAAGACCAAGGAAGGGTTGTATGAGTGGCTGGTCATGCCCTTCGGCTTATCGAACGCACCAAGTACTTTTATGCGTTTGATGAATCAAGTTCTAAAACTGTTCACTGGCCGATTTGTGGTAATATATTTTGATAACATATTGATATATAGCCAGGATGAGGCGGAGCACAGGAAACATCTCAGGCAGGTGCTGTAGGTCCTACAAATTAGCAAGTTGTACCTCAACTTGAAGAAGTGTAGTTTTTTAACTGATAGCCTGTTGTTTCTAGGATTTGTTGTAACGTCCACTGGCATTCGTGTGGACGATGAAAAGGTGCGAGCTATTAGGGAATGATCGATCCCGACAAACATTCATGAGGTGAGGAGTTTTCACGGGTTGACTACTTTCTATCGTCGATTTGTGCGAGATTTTAGCACCATAGTCGCACCTATAACAGATTGCATGAAAAAAGGACCGTTCCAGTGGACCGATAAAGCTGATAAGAGCTTTCATAAGATCAAGCATCGTTTGGCTACAACACCGGTCTTGGTGCTTCCTAATTTCGACAAATTGTTTGAGGTTGAGTGTGACGCTTCATACGTCGGAATTAGGGGAATATTATCACAGGAAGGCAGGCCGGTAGCCTTCTACAGCGAGAAGCTCAGCGAAGCCCGAAAGAAGTCGACTTATGAGCTTGAGTTGTACGCAGTTGTTTAAGCGCTGCGACATTGGCGACATTATCTGATTCAAAGAAAGTTTGTTCTGTATACTGACCATCAAGCATTAAAGTTTATTAATAGTCAGATTAACGTGAATCGTGTGCATGCTAGATGGGTTGCGTTTTTACAGGAATTCACGTTCGTTCTGAAGCACAAGTCAGGGCAGCAAAACAAGGTGGTTGATGCGCTTAGCCGTCGTGCATCACTACTTGTTAAGATGAGCAACAAGGTGGTCGGCTTCAATTGTCTTAAGGAGCTGTATGCCGAGGATGAGGACTTCAAAGATTCTTGGCTGAAGTGCCAAGAAGGTCACCCCAGTGACTTTCATATACATGACGATTTTCTATTTAAAGGGAATCGATTGTGCATCCCCCAAAGTTCTCTGAGGGAGCAGATTATTCAGGAGTTACATGGAGGTGGCCTCGGTGGACACCTTGGGCGAGACAAGACTCGAGCTCTTGTGGAAGAGCGGTATTACTGGCCGCAATTAGTACGTGATGTAGGAAAAGCCGTACAACGTTGTCATGTTTGTCAGACCTCTAAGGGGCAATCTCAGAATACGAGCCTCTACAACCCGTTACCTGTGCCTGACGGTCCTTGGGAGGATTTATCAATGGACTTTGTGCTTGGTCTCCCACGAACACAACGTGGTATGGATTCGGTGTTCATGGTGGTAGATCGTTTCTCCAAGACGACACACTTTATCTCATGCAAGAAGACCCTCGATGCAACACACGTGGCGAATCTATTCTTCAGGGAGGTCGTACGGCTACACGGGGTCCCTAAGACCATTACTTCTGATCGTGACACGAAGTTCATTAGCCATTTTTGGCGGACTTTGTGGACTCGATTCGATACACGACTTCAATTCAGCAGTGCTTACCACCTACAGACTGACGGGTAGACCGAAGTTGTGAATCGCACGTTGGGAAACCTCACCTCCTTCGCTGTATTTCAGGAGAAAAACCGAAGCAGTGGGATTTGGTCTTGTCTTAAGCAGAGTTTGCATTTAACAACATGGTGAACTGCTCGACAGGGAAATCACCGTTCCAGATTATCTATGGACGAGTGCCTCGCCACACGCTTGACTTGGTCCCTCTGCCCAAGCACTCAGGCACGAGCATTGCAACAGAATATATGACAGACAAGATCATGGGCATCCATGCGGAAGTGCAGACCAAGCTACATGCCTCGAACGAGAAGTACAAGGAACAAGCGGACAAGCACCGTCGACAAAAAGTGTTCGAAGTGGGTGACCGCGTTATGATCCATTTGTGCAAAGAGAGATTTCCGACCGGGACGTACAACAAGTTGAAAAATAAGAAGATTGAACCCGTCCCAATCATTTGAAAGATCAATGATAACGCTTATGTTGTTGATCTTCTAGATGACATGGCGATCTCATGGACTTTCAACGTCGCGGACCTAACCGAGTATTATGAACCAGCGTAGGATGAGAACTCGAGGACAAGTTCTTTTGAAGTGGAGGGGACTGATGTAGAGCGGGTCGCGGACAGTTTCATGACCAAGATGGATCAGAAAAGGCCCGGTCGACGACAGAAGTGATTTGGACCGTCGGACCTTAGATCGGGCGTATCTCGCAATCCGGAGTGAGTTACCTGACGTAAAATATATGATTTTGGGGTAGAACGAACTACTTTAGCCAACCAACCCCGCTACGCCGGGTTGCGACGCCCGGAATTGCGAAAAACCCCTGCATCGACGGTCGTTTCCCTGTTTTAATTTCGTTTTTACTATAAATAGTAAGTTTTAGTTTGATTATAACTCTTCATCCGTCGGGCTATAGGAGTTGCGCCCAACATGGAAAGAGCTTAGAATAATTAGGAGAACGGTTTGGTGAAGCCAAATAGGACACTTACTATTTTTGGCCGAAAACCTTTCGCACTAGTAGACATCACGACCGTCTATAAATAGTAAGTTTACTATTTATAGTAAGTCGCGAATTCTAGGAGTTTTAGTTGTAGTTTGATTTTGATTTCTTTCCCATTGCTTGGTACCCCTATTTAAAGGGTTGCGAACTCGTTTTTATGGATCAATTAATCAAGTTCGAATTTATTAGAATTTATTTCTATTTCCTGCTCTCTTTCCTCGTGGATTCGAGAAGTCTCTGTGAGGAGTCCAGAGAAGCTCCGTGGATTCGGTGTAGTTATCCTTATCACGTTCATCCCTGCGTCATTTGGCAGATGCTTCGTGTATGTACTCATTTAAGGTCTTTTGGGATAGTGGGAAAAGAAAAGAATGGAAAAGAGAATGGATGCATCTTTCCATGATGGATGTTTCACTATGTTTGGATGGCAAAGGAAACATGGATTTCAAATAGCAATCATTGCCCAAACATCATACTCAAATTCTCATACATAAGATACGTGCTTATCATTATTGGAGCTTTATGAAATTTCCACTTGCCATCCAAACAACACTACCAAAAATGAAATTCATGTTTCAATAATACTTATGGAAATCTAGAAACGTTATCATTGAATAATCATTTACAATTTTCTTTTCTTTTCTTTTCCCACTATCCAAGCAGGCCCCTATTGTCAGTAGGCTATGGTCCACTTCTTGCACAGTGGAGACCCTCATGCTTGAGCATAGAGATCCAGTCATGCATGTTGAGATGCATTGACACAACTAGGATTGAAGATCAAAGCTAACTGCAATCAATCTAATAATTATGTGTCGTTTTGTATGAAGATTAACTCCTCAATTGAAGATACAAGATGGAAACATGATGCATGTGAAAATCTTTTATTTTTGAAGGATAGCATGAGATTTTATTAACCTGATAAAGATGACGACAAGGCGTTATCCCGAATACAAAGACGAAAAGCCCAACAAAACCCTTATATAAATTCTTAAAACACATCCCGACTTAAAATACTTTCCCCCAATTAGATATCCCACATTTGACCCTAAGACAAAATCAGGATGACTTTTGTTGAGAAAAGGTGATGTTGGATCAAGTTTTCTATCCTAAGGTGATGATAAAATCAAATTTCCGTATTATATCAGCAATAAATCATAAATTTCATCAATCTCATATCAATCCAAAACAGTAAACAAGTAGATAATATGTTAGATCCTAGGCCAATACATGCTGATAATAAGAACTATTAATATACTAAAGCAATCGGTCCCATTGGGATTAAGAAACCCCCAAATTAACATAGAAATAGGCTATCAATCAAGGGGAATCACTTACATCAAAAGGGAATTGATGGAATTTTGGGTTTGAGAGGGGTTAGGGTTTATGGAAGAAAATGGGATTTAGGGTTTATAAAAAGAAGGAGAAACTATGAATTAAGGTTATGGTTTTGCAAGGAAACATTAATGGGATGAGAAAAGGCAAAAAGGGAATAAAACCATATGCTAGATGGGCCATACACATGCGGTTGTACGGCTGACCGTACGGTTGTATGGATGGATGAATCCACACGTACTTGGGTGGGTTTTGAGGTTAGAAAGGTTTGGGTTGATGGATTTGTGGTTTTGGATGCTAGGATTTGAGAGTTTTGAAAGGAAAAAAAAAAAAGAGTAAGAAAAGAGATGGAAGTTGAGAAGATACATTTGAGAGAGAAGATAAGGGATAGTCTTGGATTCACACCAAAGGGATGACTTCACATCATTAAAAAGACTCAATTCATAAGAACATCAAGAGATAAATCTCAAATTTCATTCAAAGCATCATTGGCCCTAGGGTTAGACGTCCAAGGCCTTATATAGTTCCATATTTGAATTTTTATAAAAACGCAGCTTAAGAAAAACATGGTTTGCTTTTTACCCTCTACTGAACACTTATTTCCAGATACTCCATACTAAAAGAAAATTTAAAAATATAATCTCATAAATCAACTAACTAACAAAAGTACTAAAGCATAAAATAATCTAAACCATCCTAAGTTCCCAATGGGTCCCGATGACGTCCATCATCAAGGCGGGCCACTACGATGAAGCAACATCCCACGGTCTGATCATGCCATCCAACGGTCAAAAGTCATCCAAAACTCATCCAAGCTCATCCTCCATGCAACCCACAAGCATCTTCCCAATGTGGGGTCTTCGATGATGCTTGTACATGCTATGTGGGGTCTTTAGCTCCTCTTCTAGACCCGAACGGGTACTCACCTAGCCATAGGGAGATTGGGGTTTGCCTCCTCTAATATGTATGTAATGGCTTGCGTGATGTGATGTCCCCATCAAAAGGTCAGATTATTTTTGCTCGGTTGACAGGACTGCCATGATAACCATCTACTACCAAAACTCCAAAATTCTTTCACCACCTTTTTTGCTTCCATCCCAAGCTTCCATAATCTCTCTCATAGATTGTAGCATTGACCAGAAGACCCCAAAAGAGATAAGATCTTCCCCCATATATCACGTGAAAATCCCTGCAACCGATGCAACAGGATGAGAAACCCATTGACAAGGGAGAGAGCAATACATGCTTCTCTGGAAAAAAAATAAAAAAGAAACCCTAATCATTCATCGTTTCTAATCCTAATCCTCTATTTTATTTTTCAAAAGAAGAACAAAATATTGCTGAATCCCATCACTATCATTTAGGCATTCTGTCATGGTCTGGGGCTCGTTTGGAAGCTCACAATATAGGCTTTAATTTTCATTCATTTTTTCTTTTCTCTTCTTTTCTTTTTTGTTATTATTGGAAGGGCAAGGGGGAGCTTTTAAAGCGACCAATGATATGGACCAATTTCATATAATTCTGACACTTTGATATCTGAAAAGTGGCCTGCCAAAAAAGTGATGAACCTACTAAAGGAATTGAGAACTATAAAAACTAAAATGACCAGTGATCTGGTCCAAAATGCACATCAGGACTGATGATCTTCCATCCCATCAACATGGACCCTTAGAAGTGGTCCAAATCTTTAATTTTGATGGTTGGATGTTTCTACCCTTGGAGTGCTTGATCACAATTTGAAAACTTTTGCCAAGCAATCATGAGAGTGACCTGGATAGTTGGGATGATGGTGGTGGTAGTGGTGAAGATGACGTGACAATGATTTGACCAATATCTGGAAACCCACTAATTGACTTGAGCTCTCCATTGAGTTTTCTCAGATTGGCTAGGCTGCAATTACCAACTTCTACATCTTGTTTTCATATTTTCTAGGCTGCAATTACCAACTCCTACCATTGGTTTTCATAAACTCTATCGAGTCTGTGCTGGACTCATGCAATTTTTATACAGACTTGAGTTCTTCATCAGGTTGGTGTTGATGAACTTTGAGATCCGTTGGGTTGAGTATGAATCTTTGAATATTGGTTCTTAGTTACGCTTTTCACAATTAGATCTTTGGTTGAAAATCCACGTCAACTTGCATGGATTTGCTATTCTTACCTGCGCTTCCTACTGCATAGGTATCTGCAGGCTCACGTGCACCTATATGAGACCGAACTGTTCTGTTGGGCATTTCTGTGCACCCTGGCCTACGAAACAGGCTGGGCCACTCATCAGGTGCCTCTACATGTACAAAAAATGGATGGTTCAGAAAAAGGCTCATGGTCGATGTTTTACAAATTACTGGCCTGCTTAGTGTTGAACTATGCCAACTTGTGGCCAAGGCTTCTACATGATGTGGCCTATCTGTTGGATCTTGCACATGCCTGCAGGCAGGTGTACATGTGAGATCAGCAGTGCGGAGAGACTTACATATCTGTAGTTTTAAAATCAAATTCCCTTTACCTGATGTGCAATTGTAGTAATGGTACTGTGTATGCAGGAACCTGTTTCTGTTGCACTCTCTGTGCTAAACCTTGCAATGCAATTCCATGGGTGGCTGTCCTTTTTTGTCCTTTTGTATTATAAGTTGCCTCTAAGACCTCAGACCAGGAAGACGTACTATGAATACACTGGCTTGTGGCATATCTATGGGCTTCTATCAATGAATTCCTGGTTTTGGAGTGCTGTTTTCCACAGTCGGTGAGTCTACAATCGATTTTCTGTAATATTTGACTCCATATACTATCAATTCCGTTAACAAGCAGTTTCTCTAGAATATCATTGAGGATCTCATCTTTAGCCCAAAGATTGCATGCTGCATGTTGGTAGGTGGTCATTAGGAATCGTTTCTTCCTGTTCTTTCAAGATGGTGATATCTTACTGAATGCTCTACAGAGATGTTGATTTAACAGAGAAGTTAGATTATTCATCAGCTGTGGCTTTGCTCGGCTATACTCTTATTGTGGCAATACTGCGAACTTTTAATGTGAGGGATGAAGCTGCCAGAGTCATGGTTGCTGCCCCGCTTATAGCATTTGTGACGACACATATCTTATATCTCAACTGCTACCAACTTGACTATGGTGAGTCCTCATCTCCCACCTGTTAAATAATTTTTTAGACATGCTCTAACAGCAGACTATGAAACTTCCGGGGGTGTACTTCTTGTAAGCCATCAGTGTCAGAAGATTCCTGGGCTGGGTCTATGAGCCCCTTTGACTAACACCACTCAGGAAGCAGTTCTATGCTTACTATTAGCAATTGCCAAAGAGGAATTATATTGGTATTGGGCTCATGTGTTGATGCTTCACAACATCGATCCATTGGATCTACTGTGGATGGGCCATGCGTCAATAATCTCTCGTGGGACAATCATGACCCTTCCATTGGCATGGCTGCAGACAGATGCTGAAGGGATGGTGAAAAAAGGGCCCATTATTGGATGGCTAGGACCTTTCAAGAAGGAAGGGCCCATTATTGGATGGCTAGGACCTTTCAAGAAGAGGGGGGAGAGGGGAGTGATTGAACTAAGGGCTGGAGAATACTTAGGAGGCGGAGGATCATGTAGTTCCTTATTTTGGAGAGGCACTTTTTGTCCATTCCAGCAAAAGACGAGCTATTAGCATGATACATTGAGGTGGAGATGGTGTCCATATGCATTCATATTTTAGGGACGTGTTGTACTAATGTGCTACTTGTGCAATTGGCAGGTTTGAACATGAAAGTGTGTGTTATCATGGGCATTGCTCAGCTTCTCTTGTGGGCATTCTGGGCTGGTCTAACTCGTCACCCTTCACGCTTCAAGCTATGGGTAGTTGTCTTGGGAGGTGGACTTGGCATGCTTCTGGAGGTGTATGATTTCCCTCCTTATGAAGGATATATTGATGCCCATGCTTTATGGCATGCCACCACCATACCCCTTACCTATCTCTGGTGGAGCTTCATCAAAGAAGACGCCGAGTTTAGGACTTCAACCCTCACCAAGAAGGTCGAGTAATGGCGTTCATTTTCCAATGCACAGATGGTGGATTGTATCAAATTCATGCGATCATGTTGGCCACTCTGGTGAGGCATGTGTACCTTTGTTTATTAAACTCGTAATTTTTACTCTTGCAATGATCTTGAAATGCTTTTTTATGGGCTCTTTTTTCAAAATTCATTTGGGTCAGAGTACTCTGTGGTTGATGGAATCATGTGATTGGAATGGTTAGACATTGTACAATCTGCACCCAAGACATCATACAAGCACGTCAATCCAAACCATCCAATTAGTGGGGATAATTGTAGAGCATGGCGAAAAAATCACACTGATCTGATGAAGTTAAGTGTCTGATATTGCCCGTTGAATTCAGACTTCTGGCATTTTTGAATTTTACCCAGGCTATAATAGTCCGATCAGTGCGAGCTATGGTTTCCCCACCCCAACATGTAAACCTTCTTGTTTGTACAGACTAAAATGTAGCAACGCAAATGTGGTAAATTGTGGCAAACGACATGAGCTTCAGCAAAGAAAATAAATAAGATTCCATATAGTTCTCCGTCAAGGACAAGGTGTGGGGAACAATACAACAAAATCCACCTTAGAAGCCCTACTTAAAAGGCCGAGAGAACTTCCCACTGGGTGTTTAGTTTCAGTCCTGGATACCAGCTACATTCCTTAGTGCCCACCCTATGAAGTAAGCTGAGGTGGCAGCAACAGCCCCATTGGAGAGGGTGACTATTACAGAGAGCACGTAGTTCTGTCCAGCAATCTTGGCCTTTGCCAGCCCCAAGAGTGTGAGGGCCAAGGCGGACAGCACACAAGTGCCTGTGAACTTGACAGTCTTACTGTGTGTGAAGGGGATGAGGATGATGAACGAGAGGAGAGGGATGCTCCCGAAGAAGAGAAAGGCGGCGAAGGTGGTGACGCCACTCTTCCATGGCTTATCCATTTGGTTGGGCGGTAGCATTCCTTTCTGCAACGCCATCTTCTCATGGACCATTATGTCTTTGTATTTTGAAAAGATGCTCACGACCTTCATTCACACATCACAAAGTCAAGCTATTCACATGATATTTGAAAATGAAACCATCTCTATTAGCAGTTGGTGCATGCCTATATGAAATACTGTCCGCCCAAGGGGCCACATCCTGTATGGGCCATGGCCCATAAACAAACTCATCGAATGTTCCCAACCAATGGATCAAACTGTTAGGATTGTATTGGTAATGTTTGCAAACCAGTTCAAAGATCAAGCTGTTGGAATCATTACACTAGCATCGTTAACTAGTTTGATTCTTTGTTGCCGGGTTCTTTGTTTAGTGACAAAATGGAAATGAAAACCTAGTAAGGAATATGAAACAGGAAGCAATTGAAGAAAATGAGCGAACTTACAGTTCTAACGTCCTCAGGATCCATACCGAGTGCTTTGTACGTTTCTAGCAGCTCCATTTGCTGTGGTCGGGCATCGTTCGTGAATTCCCACTCTGTTGCCGCCCTCTCTCGTGAGGCCATGTCCCTCTCAGTGTCACTTGACAAGAAGTCCCCAAAGCCCATTGATATCCCATCAGCCACCAAATTCGCAAAGCCTAGTACTAAAACATCAACTGCAATCCAAACATCATGTTTGTAATAGTAAGATATTTATAATTCTCGTCTGACCTGCTTGTGCCTGACTAAGGAGAATCGAAAGCACGGATATGGGGGAAAAAAAAAAAAAAACCTTACAAAATCCTTGGGAAGTAGAAAACTATGGATGGCTTGAGGTGTTGGTTTTCATGAAAATATTAAAAGGTCAACAGTCACTCAGAAGTGTGACATCTACGTATAATAGGTCCTTCTAGGGCATGCTTAGATTGGTAGAATACAAAAAGTAAATCCTGAAGAGAAAAAAGTTTTCTACGGATGTGACATTGTCTACCAATTGCACTAATAAAGTAACTTGTAGAAAGTATTTTTTTTTTCTTCCATAATTTTCCTTGAAAAGGATACTTTTACTTTCCTTTCAAAAACCTAATAATCTTGTTTACCATGTTTTAAGAGAGACATTTCTCACTTTTTGACTAATGACCTTTCATAAATTTTCACTTTTTCATGAAGGTTACTTTAGCATTCTTTTCCACGAATTTCATTATTCATGGATTTCCTTAAATATGAGGTTTTCCTTTTCAAATATACTTTCTGAATTCCACAAATCTGAAAGTTTTCCTATTCAATTCCACTTATCCAAATAGGTCCCGTGGTTTCTCTTTTTTAGGAAAACCTAGAAAAAAGGAATCTATTTCTCATTCTTTTATTGTTTTCCAAACAGAAGAAACTATCACATTAGGGGAATTCAATTTTCTTTTCCCAAGGGTTTTCCACCAAGCTAAACAACCTTGTCTCCATTCCCTGGTAGAGGAGCAACAAAAATGATAAGTAGGATTGAGAATTTGAAATGCAATTGGGAGGGGTTTTTTAGAGAGGAAAGTTGAAAATTGCAATGCAATACATAGATTGAGCTTTACCAATATGCATGTGGCCCACACTGTGGAACAAGCTTCCACTGGCAAGGATGAATGACTCTGGCCCACATGTAAGGCTCTGCAGCCCATCCAAACCACAGGACATGTGGATAGAACATAGTTAGAAAATCACACATATCAAGCAATCCTAGTCATCCAATTTATGGCCATCAAATGGATAGTTATAAGTAAAATATTGTAACTGGCCAATATTACACCAAACGATACTGGTTAATTGCCCTTGCTATTGCACTCTCTGCCACAGGCGCTCCCGGATCCAGGCCACTCAGCAGGTGAGCCCACCATGTAGGTTCTCAGGGGACAAAAAGTAATATGGTCCCCTCATCTACTGGGCCACATATAAACAAAAGAAATAGACGGCTAAAAAAAATCACCAACTGCCTCCTGTAACCAGTGTTTCAAATAGTGAATAGCCCGTAGCATCCCATTCACCCCTTTGAAGCGTGAGGCATAAGCTACATAGTGTGTAGTAGTGTTTTAAATAGCAGTATGTGTTGCGTAGCGTTCAGCCTTATGTAGCGCATAGCATAAACTACACGGTACTTCTATTTTTTAATTTAAAAATAGAAAAAAATATGATAAATGGTAAGAAAAAAGTAAAAAAAAATATAAAAAAGCCTAACGAATGATTCATGTTTTCAAGTATAAACATATTCAAACAAGTTATTAATTATCATTTATCAAAAGCTAATCTACATATATAAAGTTATAAAACAAATCAAACAAATCGAATAATTATTGTTTGAAATGATATCTTCATTAAAATGATATCTAGGCTAATCACCAATTTGTGGGCAATAGGGTCCCACAGTTTGTACATTTTTATTCCATCTATATAGTTAAGAAAAATATGCATTTTGAACATCTTATCTAGTTTAGTCCTTTGTTCTTTGAGAATGCACGTACAAGTGTCCACCAAAAGTGTGAAGGAACGAATAAAGTATCGTTTGACACTATGTGTTTGGGTGCATTTGGAGGTAATTGGGCATAAATGCATCTTTTTGCTGCGTTTCGTGATGTGTAATCAGAGGTAAATGAAATCGATGGTAAGTAAAAAGTTACTTTTCATGTTTTAAAATCACTTTGCTTTGCTGTGATTAAATGTAATTGGTGTGAAATGCCTTTTTTGGCTCTACTTTTAAAGACAGGAAAGTCACATGAGTAATAAAGGTGTTACTACGCTAATAATCTACTATACATGTGACATGTTGATGATAACCTAAAACGATCCAATTATTGGTTGCATCACTAAAATCACACTAATAGAATGATCTAAACTATTTAAATGTTAGCATTTAAATGGACTGTTTAAAAAAGTTAATGAGTTGCTTGTTTGTATATTTAAATGAGCTTATTACAATCATTTTGTCAAATATTACATGTGTTAGTGCATTTATTTGTGCATTTGTTTTGTCAACATGTGCGTCTCTGTGTCATTGAGTCAGTTGAGCCATTGAAAACTGAAAGACTGGAGACACATGAAGACTTGAAGTATCAACGAAGTGAAGAACAGGTAAATTAAGGTGCCTTGGTGACCTTAACTTTAGAACCAAAACAACATAACCTTTACATGATCCTAATCTTAATTGGTAAACCTTCATTTGATCATCGCATAACCTTAAGAGCCTATTTAAAACATGCTTAGATTGACTATAGAGGTCCCGAGTTGCTGGAAACAAACTGCACAATCCAGCCAACTCTTCAGTGAGTTCGATCGATCGAGCGATCGAGCACTTCCTTGATCGATCTCGATTGATCGAACATCGGCAAATACATCCAGTGAGTTCATTGGACTATTTCAGTGGAGCTCAATCGATTGACGACCTTCGGTCGATTGATTGAGTCTAGCCGTTAGAGATTCGTTGGAGCTTTTTCCCTATATATTCTGCAATCGGATCTTTGTTGTGTAATGATTTTTGAGTGAGTTAGAAGTCTTAGTGTGTCACAATATTTACCAACACTTCTAGGCTCTCACCCAAAGGGATCCAAGTCATCTCGCGTGTATTTAATTACTCTCATGAGCATTTCAAGCTCCTTATGAAGATGATCATGTTTTCTTGCATTCTTTAGAGGATAGACACCAAGCCAATAAAAAACTCATTGTCTCTCAAACCTCTAGAATGCCCATATAGGTGAATCCCCATTTGGAAATCAATTAAGCATTTAGTTGTAGGAGATTCAACCAAACCTTTCCTATTACCTTGGTAGCCTCATTGGAGCATCGTATGCAAGGTAGTCAATTGAAGAAGTTGAAGCATCCGCATCAAAGATTGATGGAGTATAAGAGAAGCTGATTGAAGCATGAGAGAGCATCGATTAAATATCTCAAGAATGTACTACAAAAGTGCCACAATCCAACAAGTGTCAATTGTAGAGTCCATTCATACTCTTTCCTTGTGTAGGATTGAGTATAGAGTTTGTGACCCAAACTCGCATAAGTTCTTATGTAGGACCGTATTACCACCAATAGGGGTGAGTACATGTGCAAGTCCTTGTGTTGTCCTTTGGTAGGAGTGTACGTTTCATAAGTCCTTAATTATGTAGGCCTCTGGTGGGAGTGTACGTTTGCAAATCTTTATGTAGGCCTCTGGCGGGAGTGTATGCTTGTAAAAGTTAGGGGTGAACCTATTGAAAACTCCTAAGATAGTGAATAATAGTACACTTGAAGAGAGTGCGTCCGCCATGAGTGGAGTAGGGAAACCGAACTACTATACATGCTTGTGTTTGTGATTGTTATTTAAACACAATTCTATTCATGCTTATATTTTTTGTTAGTTAAATCATATGAATGCTTGAATTGGATTGTATGCTAGGCGCTTAAGTTGTAAGCACACACAAGCTCACTATCTCTTGTAGACTAGTTGCTTAATTATTATAGATTTTATAGTCTATGTGATTGGACTCACTTTATCTGGAAGCCTTAGTGTTTTTTTGCCTTAATTGTTTAAATTTGTAAATTATTTAAGTAGGCAATTAGTTGTTAATTGTAAAATTTTAAATTGGTCCTAATCACCCCCCTCTAAGACTTAACCATAATTCTATAGCTTCGCCAACCTTTCACATGCGTCGTGGTAAACTATTCCATGCAATTATAAGATGTACACTAATTTGGGATATTAGAGCTGATTAAGTTAATTATTTTCAAGTTCCTGTGAATATACTAAAGAGTTTTAATGCAGTCTAATTATTTGCATTCAAATATAATTTTTGGATTCGAATACATTTCAATTATAACCTATCAAACACAATTGAGGATTCTAATTCATATCGTTTCCATTGTAATTGTGATTTGGATTTTAACTCATTCCAAATATAAACTCTTAAACGAGCTCTAATTAACAAATTCTTCAAATTTACCTCTTCAAAGATCTTGCAATCTAGTGCAATCATAAGAGAACAATTAATTAAGTAATAAGGCGTGTTAATGGATTTCACCTAAAAAGACATTTCGAGCCTAATGAAACTCAAAATGATCATAGTATGATCCATAAGCATATGATTTATATATTTAACAATTTCGTTCTGTTGTGGAGTACCATGGGCCGTGTAGTACTTTTCAATGTCATGATTATTGTAAAAATCCTTGAATTCTTTCGAGGTACTCTTCTTTATTATCAATTTTTTAATGACTTAATTTTTTCTTCTAATTTTCAACTAATGCTTCAAACTTGACAAAATAAGTAAAAGTATCATTATTCTTTTTCAATAGATAAATTCATACATTTTTAGAAAAATTGTTAATAAAAGAAAAACAAATACTCTAAACCTCATAAGAATTCAATAGGAGCCTTACAAGTGTAAGAATGAATTAGATTTAAAACATCCTTACTTTTAGCAGTGGAAGAAGGTAAATGAGTTCTATTGAGCTTTTTAAATATATAATTCTAATAAAAATATAAATTAATATATTTTAAACCGAGAAGTAAATTTTAATCAAGTACTTTTAGTCCTTACTTATATGGCCTAAACACTAACGAATTAAGATTAGAGTTTTCTGGACTCGCTTTTATGAGTTTATAATATTTGCATAAGTGATAATTCTTTCTATAATTCAAACACTTTTTCATTTTGTCCCATTTTGACCTGAATCTCGTTTGATCTCTCTTATTAGTACCTTTCTCAATAGATATTCTTTTGACCATTATAGTACTACTAGAAGATCCCTTGTGTGTTTTTTGTAGGACTCTTTGGCAAACAACGTAGACATGATTGACTCTATATTGAGATTTGGACCATGGATGGGATTATTAATCAAATGATCTTATGAATTAGCATCGAACAAAACAAAAGTGCAACATTTTCATCGTCATAAATTTTCACATTGACCACTGTCAGTTTGTTAATCAGTATATTAAACTCATTCATGTATTCTTATAAAGAAGATTATTCTTTCATATTTAAATTGTACAACTGTCGTAAGAGGAAAATCTCATTTTACAATGATTTCTCTTTGTATAGGTTTAATAATTTGTCCCACAAATCTTTAGTAATAGCTTGATTAGACATGTTAAACAAAATCAAATCATCCAATGAAAGAAAAAGATCTACTATAACTAACTGATTTTTCTCTTCAAATATCTCATCATTCATCCCTTTGTGTGTTTTTTTTTTTTTTTTTTTTTTTAAATCACAATTTCATATCTTCCCTTCACCAACACCATGTTCATTTTCGGTTTCCACAACGAGTAATTGGATTTGTCAAATTTTAGAACCTTGAGTTTGGTAGAATTTGTTCCCACCATAAAAAACACAGTTGCAACACAAATGCCAACATCGATCTTGAATTAAAAGGCTTCTCGACCTTTGGCTATAATAGCAATTATGTCGAAAAACATCCGCGTAAAATTGAAGCAACCGATGCGTAACCATAAAGAAAAGAGCCAAACCCAAAAGCCTGTTGAGATGTGGAGTCACATCTGGGCAGCGCCACTCGACCAGTCGAGTGGGCTGCTCGACCGGTCAAGGGGCACACTCAACCGGTCGAGGGCCGGCTCGACTCAAAGTCCAGCGAGCTAAGATTTTTTGGGTCCGTAGTGCTCGACCGGCTGAGGCTCTTGCTCGATCAGTCGAGGGTCTGCTCGACCGGTCGAGCCTCTTGCTTGACCAGTCGAGGGTCCGCTCGACCGGTCGAGTAGCCTGCTCGACCAGTCGAGGTTACACAGATTCGTTTCAGGATTTTGCACGGACTGCGGATTTTTGAGTTAGTTTTCGCAAAGGTATGAAAGGGAAGTTGCCTAAACTATAAATACGGGTCCCTAGGGCTATTCTAGGGTTAAGATGAGTCAATGGGAGTTATTCTAAAGTGTGGGCAAAAGGGTTTTCTCTATACATTAAAGGGAAACGGTTAGTATATTGCTTGTAATCTTGTTTTCTTCATAGTGGAAATTTGCAACCCGTGGTTTTTTACCATTGTTTGAGGTTTTTCCACGTATATCTTGTCTTGTGGTTTGTTTGGAATGTTTCTTATAGTTTAAATTTCTTTTTGTTTATCGTTTGTAGGTGAGACTGGAGGTTGGATCTCGGTTCACTACATTGTTGGCGTGCTGCGCAACAACTAGTATCAAAGCTATTGGTTTAGTTCTATTGGGAGCGATGATGGAATAAGGGAAGACTAGAATTGAGAAGTTTGATGGTTCAAACATTGCCTTTTGGAAGATACAGATGGATGATTATCTATATCAGAAGAACTTCTATATTCCTCTAAGAGGAAAAGAGAAGAAACCAGAGAAGATGACAAATGATGAATGATTTTTATTGGATCGGAAGGCTTTAGGAACGATCCGACTCTCTTTGTCTAAGAGCGTCGCCTTCAATATATCTAAGGTGAAAACCACAAAAGAATTAATGGAAGCCCTAGCGACGATGTATGAAAAACCCTGAGCGTCCAACAAGGTTCATCTCATGAAACAGCTATTCAACATGAAGATGTCAGATGGTGGGAGCGTGGTTGAACATCTAAACGAGTTCAATACAGTCACAAGCCAGTTGGAATCTGTTGGCATTATTTTTTAGGACGAGGTCAGGGCGTTATTGATCTTGTCCAGTTTGCCAAATAGTTGGGATGGTTTGGTGATTGTTGTGAGCAATTCTTCAGGGTCGACAAACCTGAAATTTGATGATGTGGCCGGTCTAATTCACAGCGAAGAATCTAGAAGAAAGGCATCAAGAGTTTCAGGGGATTTAGGGAATGCTCTAAATATTGAAGAAAGATGAAGATCGCTGAACAGAGGAAACAATAAACACGAACGTTCTAAGTCGAGGAAGAAGTCCAAGGGACCGAAAGATAAAGATGGGTGTTGGCATTGCGGGAAGAAGGGGCACATGAAACGTGATTGTAGGGCGCTTAAGAAACAAAAAGGAAGCTCTCAAGGCGGGAATGATTCAGTGAATCTGTCTGAAGAGAGTGACACAGAGGCGTTGATCTTGTCTCTTGATACGAGGAATGAGTCTTGGGTCATAGACTCGGGTGCTTCGTTTCATGCCACTTCGTGTAAGGAAGTTCTGCGTGATTATGTGTCAAGAGACTTCAGGAGAGTCTACTTGGGTGATGATGAGCCATGCAATATTGTTGGAAAGGGAGACGTTCATATAAATCAGAAAGATGGAACGACTTTGAAATTGAAGGATGTCAGACATATACCGAGTTTAAAACGAAATTTGATCTCAGTGGGGCAGTTGACCGATACCGGATATGTGACGAAATTCACTAGTGATTCCTGGATGATTACAAAAGGTGCTTTGGTGATATCTCAAGGCAAGAAGGAATGTACTTTGTACGTAACTTCAGGATTGTATAGTTCACTTGCAGTCGCATCAACTGGAGTGAATGGGCAGTTATGACATTAGAGGTTATGACATATGAGTGAGAAGGGGATGAAAGTGCTATTGTCAAAAGGGAAGCTACCACGGTTGAAGTCTATTGACTTGGAATTTTGCGAGGACTGCGTGTATGACAAGTAGAAGAGGGTAAGTTTCAAGAAGACAGGACGCGCTCCAAAGACGCATTTGTTGGAGCTTGTACACACTGATGTGTGGGGACCAGCATAGGTATCATCTCTTGGTGGCTCACGTTATTTTGTTTCCTTTATTGATGATGCTAGTAGAAAACTATGGGTTTATTTCTTAAAGTATAAATCTGATATATTTGATGTATTTAAGAAGTGAAAAGTAATAGTAGAAAACGAGACAGGTAAAACAGTAAAATGTCTCAGATCTGATAATGGGGAAGAGTACTGTGATAAGAAATTTGAGGAGTATTGTGCAGCAAATGGAATCAAATATTAGAAAATGATTCCAGGGACATCGCAGCAGAACGGTGTAGCCGAGCACATTAACAGGACCATCCTTGAGCGCGCCAGGAGCATGAGGCTACATGCAGGGTTGCCCAAGACGTTTTGAGCAGATGCTGTGAATACAACCATATATCTCATCAATAGAAGTCTCTTAACACCATTGGATGATGGGGTACAAGAAGAAACGTGGACTGGGAAAGAAGTGAACCTTGCACATCTCAGAGTGTTCGATTGCACTTCATATGTTCACATTGATGCATAACACAGAAACAAGCTAGATGCGAAGTCCAAGAGGTGCACGTTTATAGGCTATGGGTAGCATGATTATGACTACAAGTTTTGAGATACAGAAAACAGGAAAATCATAAGAAGCAAAGATGTAGTCTTCAATGAAAAAGTGATGCACAAAGACAGTGTGCAGGAAAATAAGACCGAGGAGAAAGAATTCGTAGAGTTGGAAGAGTTACCGGACACGGATGTTACAGCGCTACAGGATGATCATGCATATGAGCATTATGAGGTAGAGCTACAGACACCGGTTGTGAGGAGGTCTACTCGGGAGAGGAGACCCACGGTCCGATATTCACCCTCCTTACATTATCTACTGCTGACAAATAATGGTGAACCAGAGTGTTTTGAAGAGGCATTACAGTCAGATACACGTGTTAAGTGGGAGCAAGCCATGGATGATGAGATGGACTCTCTTGAGTCTAATCGTACATGGGAGCTAGTCACTCTACCCAAGGGTAAGAAAACTCTTCATAACAAGTGAGTTTACAGACTGAAGGAGGAGCACGATGGTTCGAAATGGTACAAGGCTAGATTGGTTGTGAAAGGGTTTCAACGAAAGGCAGGTATCGATTTTACTGAAATATTTTCACCGGTAGTGAAAATGTCTATGATTCGCATGGTCTTGAGTATAGTAGGTACAAAGGACTTACATCTAGAGCAGCTAGATGTTAAGACAGCCTTTCTTCATGGGGACCTTGAAGAAGAGATATATATGCATTAGCCGATAGGATACGTGGCACCAAGAAAGGAGAATAAGGTGTGCAGACTGAAGAAGAGTTTATATGTGCAAGGTTCACAACCCTTTCTTCATGAGGACCTTGAAGAATATATATATATATATATATATATATATATATATATATATATATATATATATATGCATCAATCGATAGGATACGTGGCACCAGAAAAGGAGAACAAGGTGTGTAGACTGAAGAAGAGTCTATATAGCCTGAAGTAGGCCCTGAGGCAGTGGTATAAGAAGTTCGACAGTTTCATGTCGGGAAACGGTTTTAGGAGATGTTATGCAGACCACTGTTGCTATTTGAAGAAGTTTGATACGTCGTACATCATCCTTCTTCTGTACATTAATGATATGCTTGTGGCCAGTTCAAGCATGAAGGACATCTCAGATCTCAAAAGACTGTCTAGAGAATTTGCCATGAAGGATTTATGAGTTGCAAAACAAATCTTAGGCATAAGGATAAAGCGTGGCAGGGAAAACAAGAAACTGGTTTTGTCACATGCAGAGTATATAGCCAAGGTACTTGATCGATTCAATATAGGAAGTGCTAAGCCGGTTAACACTCCATTAGCCAACCACTTCAAGCTTTCTAAGGAGCAAGGTGCAAAGACGCAGGAGGAACATGACTACATGGCTAAAGTCCCATACGCATCAGCTATTGGGAATTCATGTATGCTATGGTGAGCATGAAGCCAGACATTGCTCAAGCAGTGAGAGTTGTTAGCAGGGTCATGAACAACCACAAGAAGGAACATTGGGAAGTTGTGAAGTGGATCCTCAGATAGCTGGTAAGTACTGTGGATATAGGGTTGTGCTATGGTGGATCAGAAATCAAGCTATAAGGCTACGTAAATTCAGATTTGGCAGGAGATATCGATAGTAGAAGAAGCACTACAGGTTATATCTTTACTCTAGGTAGTGTTGCATTCAGTTAGGTCTTTCAGTTACAAAAGATAGTATTTATCAGTACAACGGAAACAGAATATGTTGCAACTACAGAAGCGTGCAAGGAGATGGTGTGGATGCAAGGTTTTATGGAAGAGTTGTGTAAGAAATAAGCAGATTGCAAGCTGTACAATGACAGTCAGAGTGCAATACACTTGACTAAGAATTCAGTCTTTCATTTAAGGACCAAGCATATTGACATCAGATATCACTTCATACGTCCGTTACTGGAAGATGGATCGATTGCTCTAGAGAAGATTCATACAAGTGAGAATCCTACGGATACGCTGACCAAGGCGGTCACACGGGAGAAGCTGAAGCTCTGTTCAGCTTTGATTGGTCTTCAGGCTTGAAGACGGGGAGGTGGTACACTCCGGATGCAGAAGACGAAGGTTTATGACGATGTATCTCCAAGTGGGAGATTGTTGAGATGTGGAGTCACATTTTGGGCAGTGTCACTCGACTAGTTGAGTGGGCTGTTCGACCGATCAAGGGGCCCACTCGATCGGTCGAGGGCCGGCTCGACTGAAAGTCCAGCGAGGTATGATTTTTTGGGTTCGTGGTGCTCGACCGGTCAAGGCTCTTGCTCGACCAGTTGAGGGTCCACTCGACCGGTCGAGCAGCCTACTCGACTAGTCGAGGTTACGCAGATTCGTTTCCGAATTTTGCACAAACTGCGGATTTTTGAGTCGATTTTTGCAGAGGTGCGAAAGCAAAGTTGCCTAAACTATAAAAAGGGGTCCCTAGGGCTATTTTAGGGTTAAGATGAGTAAATGAGAGTTATTTTAAAGTGTGGGTAAAGGGTTTTCTCTATACATCAAAGGAAAAAGGTTAGTATATTGCTTGTAATCTTGTTTTCTTCATAGTGGAAGTTTGCACCCGTGGTTTTTTACCATTGTTTGGAGTTTTTTTCACATATATCTTGTCTTGTGATTTGTTTGGAATGCTTTAATTTTTCTTCTAGTTTATATTTTTCTTATTGTTTATCGTTTGTGGGTGAGACCGGAGATTGGATCTCGGTTCACTGCGTTGTTGGCGTGTTGCACAACAAAGCCAAAATTCAAAATATAAACAAAAGACAAAATGTGTAGAGATTTACGTAGTTCGACAATATATTTATGTCCATGAGTAGCAACACCGGGCTTTAATCTTCACCAAAACGAGATAAATAAAAAATACAAGGCTCACTTTTTTTCCACTCTTCCGGCACACACAAAAATCTCTCACCAAGAAATTTCCAAGAAGATATTTTCTTTCGGAGTGTTCCCCTTACATTACTATACTATAAGAGAGAATATGTGCCAAAGATAAAGAGGAAATAGGCTGCACCCTCACGTATGTAACGCACTCAACAAATGTCTTTTAACCGGAGACGTGCATATGACGTTTCATCACGATCAGTGACGCACCGCCTCAACACAGCCAAGTATCAAAATAGGGAAGATGAGCACATCGCAATGCCATTTCCTACAGAAGCTTTCAATGATTTTAAAAATTACGAAATTAACCTCACCAGAAGAGAGATGACCGGCAGAGATGGAAGAAATGAGTCAGAAGGACGTGACAATGGCGTCGAGGCCCGCATAAACGATGCTCTTTACAGAGACTCCACGCCATGGCCCTTTTGGCCCACTGTTTTCTGGTGGGCCATGTGATTGAATCAAAGGAGCTGCGCCTTCCTCCATGTCAGCTGTTTTTCTTCTTCCCTGAGTAGGGAACGTGAGAGAGAGAGAAGGTAAAGTGGTAAGTGTCAGGTTTTCGCCTGTAAATGTCCCTTGATGTCTGCATGCATGGTGGTCTACCTTGACACGTGTTGAAATAGCTAGATGATTACAGTGCATTGCTGGATGTCTACTTCTTGGAAAGGAACTACTCGCTATGGAAGTTTTCCGATGCAACTAGTTGATTTGGATATGGGTCATCGATCTGGACCGTCCAGTCTTTCCATACATGTGTCTTCAGGTTAAGATGAAATAGTTGAGCTGGTTGGATGATCACGGCCGTTTAATTTTGATGATGATTGTTATAACTGTCCATATTGCAAGAAATAGATTGCTGGTTAGCATCATCTTACCAAATCGCTTCTCTAGATAGTGAGCAATTGATGGTGTGTGTTGAGGGTCAAATATTGTATATCAGACCTTATTTATTATTTGGATTTATGAGCATGACTTTGTTTAACGGCTTGGTTTAACTGTGTATGTGATACAAGGTGGAATTATAAACGTGGACTGAAGAAGTGTACTAAAAGCGTGGATTTGACATTCTGAAGACACCAAGGCAAGGGACGGACCCTAGGGGGCCAAGATCGACGGATTTACACGCCATTGATCCGTAAAATTAGAGAAATTGAAGTTCAAGAGGCCTGAAAGTTAGCCAGAATGCAAGATTACAGAGTTCCCACCATCTGATTGGCTCAAAACTTTATACAGGGTCCGAGGACGCTAAATTAACCGCACACGTCAAAATTCACCCGTTGAATCCTTGTGGAAGCAGTCCAACAGACATATCAGTCCATAAACCGTTGATTTCAGGCCCACTTGATATCTGGATATGCTTCAATTTTTGGGTTCAACCCCTTAAGTGGGGAGACAAAATGAATGGATGGGTTGGATTGCTCATAAACATATCAGAGGACCCCACCTGAGTTGGGTGTGCACAATGTACAAGTGCACTAGCTGCACACGGTTACGCAGAGACGGTCAAACTGTCTCTTGACCGAGTCAAGTCGAAAACGGCAATAGCCGTTCTCTGTTGCTGCGAACAGAGCCACCGATTCATTGCAGTGGGCCACCATCTTGATTCGAAGTCCCGATCCGGATCATCCATTGAATTCCCACAAGCCCTATTACCGTCCATTGAATTCCCACAAGCCCTATTACCAAGGCCTAGGTGACAAAACTCCAAAGAACAGCGATAATGGGCTTCCAGCCGTTCACACACAGGACGGACGACAGCAAGAAAAATCCAGTGGACCGCACCAGAACCCATCCAAAACCGACCATACCCGACCGAAATTTCGAGGGGAATCCGGTGGACGGTTCGGATTTCTCAAAAGACAAGGGAAGTGGGCCCCACCGAGAGTCCAGCGCCGACAGTCTGTGGATTCTGTTTACGTAGTCTGCGCACGCTCAACCAATCCGGGCCGTTCTGCAAGCATGGCGAGGATTGTTCCAAGCATCTGGACCGTACAAATTACACCCATGGGACGGCCGACCTTCCAAGATGATTGTCCAGATCAGATTTCAAAAAGGGGTCCCAGTTTCTAGTTTCTGTTGGTTGCTATGCAAGGAAGTCACGGTGTTTATCCACCGACTCCAGCTGTTTCCGCACATCTCTTGTGCGGAAATTCTCACCAACTCTGGGGATTACAGGGACCACCGATTTTCACAGTTATAAAGGAAGAGAAGGAGAGAGAGAGAGAAGGGGATTCTTCTTCAATTGACAGCTAGAAGCTTGGGCAGAACGTGGAGCAGAGAAATAGGGAGAGAGAAGTATTTTTTTAATTTTTATTTCTTTGTTTATGTTATGGTAAGATGTTCAGCCTATCCATGCTAGGCTAAACCTCTTAGCTAGGGCTAAGAGGTGAAGCTTGTAGCGGGATGGGAGGATTCTGCGGCTTGGATTATGATCGTTGAATTTGTTTTGATCGGTTTGATTTTAAGGAAGATTTTGGTTTTTAATGGTTTAATGTGACTGATATTACATTAGATCTGCAATGGCTTGAGTTTTTCCTCTTTATTATTCTGATTATGCAATTAGGAAGCCCTGTTGTTCACCTTCATCTCCTAGGCATGGTTGGATGACGGAACTCTTCCTGACATTCATCCATCACACAGGTTGGTTGTGGATTGGTTTTTACTCTGTTGTTTGCTTTGTCTCATGGGCATTGTTTTGTGATGGATTCCATTCTAATTTACAACCGTCTGATCTATTGAAACTAGATTAAACAAAGTTCAGTCTTGATTTTTAGATTATATCTCTCAACTGGATGAAGATGGGACTCTAAGTTCTGTTGAGTACTTGAAACAAGCGTAGATCTCCCTGATCTCTACAAGTGGATCCTCTGAATCCCCAGTTCCCTCTCTCTGAATTCTCTTAAGTTTTAGTTAATTGTTTCACCGTTATTCACTCAAAATCACATTTATTTTCAATTTCATCTTAGCCTAGTTCTAGTTCTAATTAGTTTCAGATAACGTACAGGTATCAGTCCCTTGGGATTCGACCTCGGTCTTACCGAGTTTATTACTACATCACAACCCTACACTTGGGGAGTGAACAAGTTTTTGGCGCCGTTGCCGGGGATTGACGGCTACGTTTCCTGAAGATTAACTGGTTTTAGGATTAGTTTAAGATTAGGACTTTTCTGATTTTTAGGGTTTATTTTTAAGAATTTTCTAATTCCAGGTTTTCCTTTAATTTTTAGAAATTTTTTTCAAGTAACTTTCTATTTTTAGATAGTTTTCTTTTTTTAGAAACTAACCCAACTTTCTTATTTTGTAGGATTTTGAGATAGGTTTCTAAATTGGTAATCTCTCTCCTAATTTCTTCCTTGCTATTTCTAGATTAAGATTCCTTTTTAGTAAGTTTCTAATTCTAACTCTTTTAGAATCTAATTTTGTTTCCTATTTTATTTTAGAAATTTTTTGTTTGAAGACTTTCTGTTCAGAAACTAACTTTCCTGTTTTGTAGGCCTTTTAGAAATTTCTAATTCGGTAAGCTCTTTCTAATTTCTACTTTCTATTTTTCAAATTTTTGTTACTAACTTACTTTCTAGTTTAGAACTTTCCTAAATTGTTTTAGAAATTTTATACTCTCTTAGAAATTTCTCTTTTTCTAAATTAGAAACTAGTTTACTGCTATTTCTCTTCTTAGGAATTTTATAATCTTAGGCTTGCTATTCTTAGAAACTAACTTGTTTTGTTTTATTTTGCAGGTTTTAATTTAGGGACTCCAATTTGGTAACTTCCTTCCAAACCTCTCTTCCTTTTTTTTTTTAGATTTTTATTTCCCTTCTTAGGATTAGGTTTAGAATTTGATTGAGGGCAGCGAGTGTTTCATGCCCAAGTGGGCTCGTGACAACACTCGACGTCTTTTGACTGAAGGAGGATTAGTTGAGGGGTTAACTGTCCATAGTAGGACTAGACATCGCTCGAAATCCCCTGAGTTAATTGAGGATATTGCTGGAAATCAACCTCGTCTACCCCAACCTAGGGTAGAAGATGTCCAGGATGAGAATGAGGTGCATCAAGCACCCCCGCCTCGTACCTTACGAGATTACTTACAACCGGCGGGGGTGAGTACACCCTCATGCATGGTTTTTCAGGAGAATGCAGGACATATGAATATCAAGCCAGGGGTGATCCAACTCCTTCCTAAATTTCATGGGCTTGAGTCAGAGAATCCATATCTACATCTAAAAGAGTTCGATGAGATCATGACTACCCTATACTTTCCTAACGTGTCTGATGACACGGTCAGGTTAAAAATCTTTCCCTTTTCTTTGAAAGAGAAAGCCAAGACGTGGTTACATTCACTACATCCTCAATCTATTGGCAAATGGAATGACATGACAAGGGAGTTCATTAAAAAGTTTTTTCCATATCATAAGACGAACACCCTTAGGAAGCCGATTATAAACTTCGCCCAAAGGGAAGATGAAACATTCTTCCAATGTTGGGAGCGGTTCAAAGATCTTGTCAGTTCATGCCCACAACATGGTTTTGAAACATGGCGCATCACGAACTTTTTCTACGATGGACTGACATCTCCCATGCGCCAATTAGTTGAGACAATGTGTAATGGGGAGTTTATGAATAAAGGTGTCGATGAGGTGTGGGACTACTTTGATAAACTTGCTGAGAACACACAAACATGGGACATCTCCCCTAGACCGAGTACTACGCCTAGGCCGACTCATTCCAAAGAAAAATGTGGAATGTACCTCCTGAAAGAGGATGATGATATTAACGCCAAGGTAGCCAATCTCACTCGAAAACTCGAGGCCATGGAATTAAAGAAAGATAAGGCCAAGGAAATTGTTTGTAGTATTTGTTGTTGCAACATTGACACTACTGAGAATTGCCCAACTATATCTGCCTTTCAAGAGGTATTAAATGAGCAATCCAATGCCGTAAGCAATTACCAAAGACCTTTCAGTGGGCCCACCTCTAACACATACAATCCTGGTTGGAGAAACCATCCAAACTTCAGTTAAAGGAATGGACAAACCCCTACACCTCAAGGTTTCCTAAATCAAAATCCAACTCAAGAGAAACCTCAAGAGGATTCGGTTCTGAAACATTTTAAAAAGCAAGAGCTTTTCAATCAGGGTATGCTACAGGCCTTCCAAGACCTTACAAAAGCAATACAAGGACTTAAGACTGAAAATGCGATTGGGAATAAGGGGAGCTTCCCAGCTCAACCTCTTCCCAATCCTAAACCGCAATATGAAGTTAGTGACCCAAGCTCTTCAAATCAGATAGAGCAAGCTAAATCCATCACCACTCTTAGGAGTGGAAAGATCATTGACAAAACCATTCCGGTTAGGGCTGAAAAGCTTAAGGACCCAGAAGTGGATAAAGAAGATGGATCTAGCCATTCCCCACCAGAGTTAGAACCGGAGCCTCAAGGAAAGCTAGTTGCTCCATTTTCCCAACAGTTGGTTGCACCAAAACCTCATTCTAACTCTCAGAATATTCTAGAGGTGTTGAAACAAGTGAAGGTCAACATTCCACTACTTGATGCCGTGAAACAAATACCTTCATATGCCAAATTCCTGAAAGATTTATGTACGACCAAAAGACGGCAAAATATTCAAAAGAAAATGTTCCTGACTGAGAAAGTGAGTGCCATCCTATAGCAAGATGTGCCGTAAAAATTCAAAGACCCCGGTAGCCCAACCATATCATGTGTAATTGGGGACTATCGAATTGATCACGCACTTCTTGACTTAGGAGTGAGCGTTTTTCTTATCCCCTACTCGGTATACAAACAGTTGAGTTTAGGTGAATTAAAACCTACCTTAACCACACTACAACTTGCTGATCGCTCTGTTCGTGTACCAAGAGGGATAATTGAGGATTTGTTGGTCCAGGTTGATCGATTTTACTACCCAATTGATTTCATCATCTTGGATACCGAACCCATCAGTAACACGAGCACTCAGATTCCCGTCATTCTTGGTCGCCCATTCCTTGCCACTTTAAACGCAATTATCAATTGCAGGAATGGTGTCATAGTATGTCTTTCGGGAATATGACATTAGAAATGAATATCTTTTTCAACACTAGCAGACGATTAAAGGAGATGATGATATCCACGATATTAACATGATCGATACTTTCGTGGAAGATAGGACACCCCTTACCTTATCCTCTGATCCTCTAGAGACGTGCCCTGGCCCACTCCCATGAGTTTGATATGACATAATTAGGGAGACGTGTGCCGTGCTTGATGTATGCGGTACCGTTGAAGTTGAACCTACTTGGAGTGGAGGCCTCAATTTGAAAAGTTACCCCAAACTGATGAAGTGCCTCTACCGTCTAACCTCAAGCTACTGAAGCTTAACCTAAAACCTTTGCCCTCTGATTTAAAATATGCATACTTATGTCAAGATGAGACATACCCGGTGGTGATTTCTGCCCACCTGGAGAAAGAACAAGAGAGTATGCTCATATCTACTCTCCTTGAGCATAAGGGAGCCCTGGGATGGACAATCGCGGACTTCAAGGGAATCGACCCCTCGATTTGCACTCACCGCATATATCTTGAGGATAATGCGAAGACCGCTCGACAACCATAATGTAGACTAAATCCAAACATAAGGAAGTGGTTAAGGCCGGTTCTACTTTGTGTGGGTATATATCCTATAGTCTGTTGAGTCTAAACTATTCATGTGGGTTATCCCTATATCTGATAGTCAATGGGTGAGTCCAACTCAGGTGTCCTAAGAAGTCAAGATCACCATCTAGCCAATGCCAATAATAAACTCGTGCCGACTAGAGTCACTACTGGTTGGAAGATGTGCATTGACTACGGGAAATTAAATACCGTCACGAGGAAAGACCACTTTCCTTTGCTCTTCATTGATCAGATCTTGGAAAGGTTAGCTGGTCATTCCTATTACTGTTTCCTTGACGGGTATTCGGGCTACAACCAGATAGAGATC
The DNA here is from genome assembly GCA_021015155.1 of Magnolia officinalis. Taxonomy (NCBI): domain Eukaryota; kingdom Viridiplantae; phylum Streptophyta; class Magnoliopsida; order Magnoliales; family Magnoliaceae; genus Magnolia; species Magnolia officinalis. Next base: position 18,856,859 of record JAJHSJ010000007.1, read on the forward strand.
GCCCCTGAAGATCAAGAAAAGACTACGTTTACATGTCCCTACGACACATTTGCTTACCGAAGGATGCCGTTTGGACTATGTAATGCTCCTGCCACCTTCCAGCGATGTATGATGAGCATATTTTCCGACATGGTGGGGCAATATTTAGAAGTCTTCATGAACGATTTCTCTGTCTTTGGTTCATCTTTTAGCGAGTGCTTGGAAAGTCTTAAATGTGTGCTGAAAAGATGTGAAGAAAAGAACTAGGTACTTAATTGGGAGAAGTGTCATTTCATGGTTCAGAAGGGAATTGTCCTTGGACACATTATTTCATCCAAAGGAATCGAGGTAGATAAAGCAAAGATCGATCTTATCTCTAACCTACCTCCACCCAAGAACATAAGGGACGTGTGATTCTTCTTAGGACACGCTGGGTTTTACAGAAGATTCATAAAGGACTTTAGTCTCATCTCTCGTCCTCTATGTAATCTACTTCAAAAGGATGCACTATACGAGTGGACTGAACCATGTCAGGAAGCTTTCACTAAGCTTAAGGGCATATTGACTAGTGCACCCATCATACAGCCACCTGACTGGAGCATTCCTTTTGAACTTATGTGCGACGCGTCTGATTATGCTCTTGGGGCAGTTCTAGGCCAGAGAAAAGATAAGAAACCCTACGTTATTCATTACGCAAGTAAGACTCTAAATCCTGCCCAAGTGAACTACTCGACTATGGAAAAAGAACTCTTAGCCGTAGTGTTCACCTTGGACAAATTTAGGTCCTACTTGATCGAATCCAAGATCATTATTTACACTGATTACGCAGCGCTTAAGTATCTTCTGTCTAAGAATGATGCTAAGCCCTGCCTGATACGATGGATCCTCCTACACCAGGAATTTGACTTAGAGATAAAAGATAAAAAGGGAGTAGAGAACGTAGTGGCTGACCATCTTTCTCATCTTAATCCCTCTGATTCCTTTGAGATGATGCAGATTAATGACATGTTCCCTGACGAACAGTTGTTCAGAGTCTCCCATTCGCCTTGGTTCGCTGATATCGCTAATTATCTTGCCACAGGTTCCATACCGACACATTGGACTGCGTAAAATAAGACGAAATTTTTCATCGAGGTGCGCAACTTCTTTTGGAATGATCCATACTCGTTTAAATATTGCCCAGACCAAATCTTGAGGAGATGTGTGCCAGACGATGAGCATCAGAGTGTCATCTCCTTCTATCACTCACAGGCCTGTGGTGGTCACTTTTCTGCAAAAAAGACCACGGCCAAGATTCTGCAGTGTGGCTTCATTGGCCTACTATGTTCAGGGACACTCATGAGTTTTGCAAAGCTTGTGAGCGTTGTCAGAATTTGGAGCATTGGCCCGTCGAAATATGATGCCCTTGAATCCCATTCTTATCATTGATGCATTGATTGTTGGGGCATCGATTTCATGGGACCATTCCCCCAATCTTTTGAAAATCTATACATTTTGCTCGCTGTAGACTATGTCAGTAAATGGGTCGAAGCTATTCCGTGTCGGAATAATGACATCACACAGTCATTAAATTCCTAAAAGAGAACATCCTTTCCCGATTTGGAATGCCTCGAGCTATCATTAGTGATGGGGGCTCACACTTTTGTAATAGACCATTTGAGAGTTTAATGAAGAAATACGGTATCTCTCATAAGGTGAGCATTCCATACTACCCACAGACAAGTGGGCAAGTTGAGATTTCCAATAGGGAGATCAAACATATTTTGGAGAAAATGGTTAACCCTGACAGTAAGGATTGGTCAATTCGATTACCGATGCCTTATGGGCATACCGTACTGCTTTAAAAAACCCCTATTGGAATGTCTCCCTTTAGACTTGTCTATGGGAAAGCTTGCCACTTGCCTGTGGAGTTGAAACATAGAGCCTACTGGGCGATCAAAAGTTTGAATTTCAATCTGGACAACGTTGGCTCGCTACGCAAACTTCAGTTGAATGAACTCGAAGAAATCCGGAACAACGCGTATGAGAACTCGAGAATTTACAAGGACAGGATGAAGGCGTTTCATGACCAACATATTCTACGAAAATCATTCACGCTAGGCCAGAAAATCCTTTTGTATAACTCTCGATTACATCTCTTTCCAGGTAAGCTTCGATCTCGTTGGACTGACCCTTTTACTGTTATAACTGCATATCCTCATGGGCCGTCGAGATAAGAGACCCCGACAATGGCAAGGAGTTTAAAGTAAATGGACATCGCTTAAAGCCATTTGTCGAGAAATTTGATTTAGAGGACATGTCCATGCCTCTGACTAATCCTGTTTACCAGGATTCATCTCCTAGTCTGACGGAGGTATAGGTAATTTTTCCGCTTTCATAGGATTAGGGTAGTTGCTTTATGCTGTTCTAAGTTAGTTTGCTTTCTACATTGTTTAGGATAGTTTGTTATTTGTTGGTTTTTCCCTTGTGCTGACTTGTTTCATGATGAGATCTTTGTGGAAAATTCTCTCTCGATTCATTATCCAGGTACTATCTTCCTATTACTTTTCATTTATTTTCGTTGTCCCATGTGCATTGCATGCTCATATCTTTTACATTGAGGACAATGTAGATTTTAGGTTGGGGGTGGGAGATTAGGTAAACCTAATCAGTGTTTTCTTGGTCTTGAGCAAAAATTGTGAAATTTTTTAAAATTTTTCTGGACTTTCTTGTACATTCGAAGTGATCTTGACGGTCATGTAGAGCACTAGAATTTCAAGATACGTGATGTTGGTAATTTATGACTCTTTGATTCAGTGTCTGTTAGATTTCACAGTTAAGTTTGAATTGTTAATCCATAATTAGAAGTTTTAAACATTGATTGAGTCATGATTTCACATGCATGTCACATCTCGCTTTCACATTAAGGGTTCAGTTTGATATTGAAGGGATGACGTGGTGTAATTAGTAAGCATGAAAGGAACCGACCTGGGGAATTTGTCCACCATGTTCGATAAGAAGAATGAAAGAGAAAATACCCAGCTACAAAAATAGCTGCCTGCGAAAAGGGTTGGGTGAACAAACTTCACCATAGGTTTGCTCCATATAGGTGAGGATTTAATCCCCACGGATGATACATGAAAATAGATGGGTGTACAGTCTTCACCATAGGTTTGCTCCCTATAGGTGAGGATGTGATTCCCCTTCTTGGCACTACTTCTAATGAAAAAATTAAAAGCTAAAAGAATGAAATGATGATCTGTGAGGAAAGGTTTAAGTTAGGTTTTGGTTGTCATGATTTCTCTTGTTGATTATCAATGTTATCATGAAATTGACGAATTGGATCTTAATGTTGATAAGCCGGGACTGCACTATACACTCATGGATCTCAATGTTTAGAATTTTCTTTCCGATTGATTGATTAATACTTTAAACTTGATTATGAAGTTTACCGTGCACTGGAGTCCAGGAGACAGTAATACCAAATATTCATCTTAGAATTCTATAATCTGAGTTGTTTTTCAAAAATCACTTGAGTTCATAGAAATTGTCCTGTAATTCTCAACTTATTTTTCGCATACTTTGCTCGGGACTAGCAAAATGCTGGTTGGGGGTTGTGTTGAGGGTCAAATATTGCATATCAGACCCCATTTATTACCTGGATTTATGAGCATGACTTTGTTTAATGGCTTGGTTTAACTGTGTATGTGATGCAAGGTGGAATTATGAACGTAGACTGAATAAGGGTACTAAAAGCGTGGATTTGACGCGCTGAAGACACCAAGGCAAGGGACGGACCCCAGAGGACCAAGATCGACGGATTTACACGCCATTGATCCGTGAAATTAGAGAAATTGAAGTTCAAGAGGCCTGAAAGTTAGCCAGAATGCAAGATTACAGAGTTCCCACCATCTGATTGACTCAAAACTTTATACAGGGTCCGAGGACGCTAAATTAACCGCACACGTCAAAATTCACCCGTTGAATCCTTGTGGAAACAGTCCAACAGACATATCAGCCCATAAACCGTTGATTTCAGGCCCACTTGATATCTGGATAAGCTTCGATTTTGGGTTCAACCCCTTAAGTGGGGAGACAAAATGAAATGGATGGGTTGGATTGCTCATAAACATATTAGAGGACCCCACCTGAGTTGGGTGTGCACAATGTACAAGTGCACTAGCTACACACGGTTATGCAGAGACGGTCAAACTGTCTCTTGACCGAGTCAAGTCGAAAACGGCAATAACCGTTCTCTGTTGTTGTGAACAGAGCCACCGATTCGTTGCAGTGGGCCACCATCTTGATTCGAAGTCCCGATCCGGACCGTCCATTGAATTCCCACAAGCCCTATTACCAAGGCCTAGGTGACAAAACTCCAAAGAACAGCGATAATGGGCTTCCAGCCGTTCACACACAGGACGGATGGCAGCAAGAAAAATCCAGTGGACCGCACCAGAACCCATCCAAAACCGACCATACCCGACCAAAATTTCGAGGGGAATCCGGTGGACGGTTTGGATTTCTCAAAAGACAAGGGAAGTGGGCCCCACCGAGAGTCCAGCGCCGATAGTCTGCGGATTCTGTTTACGCAGTCTGCGCACGCTCGTCCAATCCGGGCCGTTCTGCAAGCATGGCGAGGATCGTTCCAAGCATCTGGACCGTCCAAATTACACCCATGGGACGACCGACCACTTCCAAGATGATTGTCCGGATCATATTTCGAAATGGGGTACCAGTTTCTAGTTTCTGTTGGTTGCTGCGCAAGGAAGTCACGGTGTTTATCCACCGACTCCAGCTGTTTCCTCACATCTCTTGTGCGAAAATTCTCACCAACTCCGGGGATTACAGGGACCACCGATTTTCACAGTTATAAAGGGAGAGAAGGAGAGAGAGAAGGGGATTCTTCTTCAATCGACAGCTGGAAGCTTGGGCAGAACGTGGAGCAGAGAAATAGGGAGAGAGAAGTATTTTTTTAATTTTTATTTCTTTGTTTATGTTATGGTAAGATGTTCAGCCTATCCATGCTAGGTTAAACCTTTTAGCTAGGGCTAAGAGGTGAAGCTTGTAGCGGGATGGGAGGATTCTGCGGCTTGGATTATGTCCGTTGAACTTGTTTTGATCGGTTTGATTTTAAGGAAGATTTTGATTTTTAATGGTTTAATGTGACTGATATTACATTAGATCCGCAATGGCTTGAGTTTTTCCTCTTTATTATTCTGATTATGCGATTAGGAAGCCCTGTTGTTCACCTTCGTCTCCTAGGCATGGTTGGATGACGGAACTCTTCCTGACATTCATACATCACACAGGTTGGTTGTGGATTGGTTTTTACTTTGTTGTTTGCTTTGTCTCATGGGCATGGTTTTGTGATGGATTCCGTTCTAATTTACAACCGTCTGATCTATTGAAACTAGATTAAACAAAGTTCAGTCTTGATTTTTAGATTATATCTCTCAACTGGATGAAGATGGGACTCTAAGTTCCGTTGAGTACTTGAAACAAGCGTAGATCTCCCTGATCTCTACAAGTGGATCCTCTGAATCCCTAGTTCCCTCTCTCTGAATTCTCTTAAGTTTAGTTAATTGTTTCACCGTTATTCACTCAAAATTACATTTATTTTCAATTTCATCTTAGCCTAGTTCTAGTTCTAATTAGTTTCAGATAACGTACAAGTATCAGTCCCTTGGGATTTGACCTCGGTCTTACCGAGTTTATTACTACATCACAACCTTACACTTGGGGAGTGAACAGTGTGGCCCATGTAACAGGTGTTTGAAGTTGAGTCGATTGGCCTATTTTTATTTTTATTTTTTACACATGCATACAGACCCCAACGGTAGTGGAATTTCACCACCTATCGGTACTCGAACCCTTGACTGGGTGTTGAAACTCCCAGAGTCTACCACCCAAGCAAGAGTAAGGACCCAGTCAATATCATCTTAGGATGTGTAATAAAAGTTATGACATCTAAAGATAGAATTCCTAGCTATTTAATATATGAGAAAATAGGAAACTACCTAGATAATAAAGTACTGTAATTAAGAAAGTGCACAAATAAGAAAATATTTAAATAAGAATTTTTCTTCTTAATATAAAGATATTAAAGAAAATAGGAAATTTCCCAACCTACAGATTAAAAAAAGAAAAGAAAAGCAGTGATCAGCTTAAAAAGGGAAAGTGGTCCATTTCTTGCCGATTGGCCTACTTTCCCTACCTTATCTAACATAAGTTTTTTTTAATGTTGTTGATAGGTTTTATATACATTTGTTTGGTGGGTTCTTGCATCATTGCCTAACAACCGTTCTCTACCTACAATGAATGGACGGTCCAGTCAGGTAACTTTACATTCCCACGTGTGCAAAATAACGCATGGAGGTGAATCCTCTGCTTTGTCCTGTTGGGATGCGGATTGTGTACTTCATGAGATCGACACGGATAGGAGATCTGAGTCACCACCATGGTGTTATAAGTTAAATTCACACCTTACATCCATTTTGCCTTATCATTTTAGCTTATAGGCCCAAAAATAAACTGATCCAAGGGTAAATTGAATCATACAATAGGGATTAAACACCTGATGTTCTTGCTGCCGTATTTTTGGATCAGCTGATATTTGTATGTTCCTTTAATAAAGTCCATGAAACATGTTTTTTTTTTTTTTGGGGGCGTTATTGTTATAGGAAGATCGGAGATGCCTCAGCTCTCAGTTCTGAGATAATCCAGAGCCAATTCGAGGCATAGAACTAAGCTTGGAGTTGAGTATAGGCGAAAGGATGAACATCCGATTCGACGACGGTATGTTCCGAGGCCCCAGACGGTATGATCCGAGGCTGAGTCGGTCCACCCAGATGTCAGAGCGGAATCCTGGAATGATCCGAGGCTGAAGCTGTCGACTCGAAACGATCACGATCTAATGCCGGAACGATCACGATCTGATGCCGAGGTGCTCAATTTAGGACTCGGATTGGAACCCACTAATGAGGAAGGCCATGAGGTGTCCCACTATCACACGATTGGTAATGGTTATTCAATCATCTACGTCTGCACGACTATACAACGACTAGGTAGCCGAATCACCCGCAAGATGAGGCAAATGCCCTAAGATGCGCCTAGTTAGGCGCATCTGCCATCATGCCCTAAAATGCGCCGAATTACGCGGACGTGCCTACCTTAGGCGATAAGGTATAAATAACATCTTGTGGGAAGGAAACAGGTACGTAATATCTCACACTCTTCCTCTATACTTCAACTTAGACCCAGATTCCCTTGACCTGACTTAGGCATCAGAGGGTCCCCTATACAAGCCAGGGTCTCCTTTGCTCAACAGTGTTGTGCAGGTTCAGGTTTCATACGCGGCTCGAAGTTAGAAAATTCGAGCGGATGGTGGTCCAGATTTTGTCAGCAACATTTTTGACGCCGTTTGTGGGAATCTGATACGAAAAGTCAGTTTCCTATTTTCAAGTACAATGGCAAGAGGAAAGAAGAAATCTACAGCTGTGGAACCGGAGCAGAATGATCAAAGTCGGTCTTCATCATTACTTCATACTGAGTCAGCTTCAGGACCTTCCCAGCGCTCTCGCAATCGGGCTAGCAAGTATCGAGCTATGCAAAGCGAGATACAAGCCCTACGCGACGAAATTAATTAGATGAAACAACGACAGTAGCCACAACTGCATCCCGTTCAGGAAACGGTCGGACTAGTGGTGGAAGTCCAGTCCGCGCTGCGGAGTATGAAACCCCAAGGGTCACAACATCAATCCGCTTGAGTTCCAGCTTTAGTTCAGAATCCTCCCCCGACCCAAAACCAAGCTCCAGCTCGGAACACAATGACCCGGGCTCCAACGAATGATTCGGTCACCTTGGCTCTGGTAACGACGGATCTCCGTCATGAGCTAGAGAGGAGGAGGGGAAGAAGGACTCCTGAGGTAGAGGCTCCACAAGAGATAGTGGCTGAAAACAAAGATCCGTGGGAGGCACGGTTTGTAGAACTTAATAATCGGGTTCTGATACTACAACAAAATTAGCAGCCTTCGTCTGTTCCCACCGTCGTTTAAGCAATGATGGAAGAGATCGAACCTCCCTTCACCTCTATAATCATGAGCGAGGTGATGCCGCAGAGATTCCGGATACCTCCCATCATCCAGTACTCCGGGTCTGGCGACCCGTCCAAGCACGTAGAGGCTTATCGCTCATGGATGCAAATCTAGACACCAACGAACGCGATGATGTACAGGGGATTTTCAATCACCCTCACTGGATCCGCTCGGACTTGGTACCGAAAACTCAAACCCAACTCTGTTGGTTCTTTCGCAGAGCTCAACAGATTATTCCTTACTCAATTCATAAGTGGTAAGAAGAGTCGGAAGCCGAATACTCATTCGTTCACCATCAAGCAAGGGCCTAAAGAATCGTTGAAGGACTTCATCGCCCGTTTCAACGAGGAAGCATTATAGGTGGAGGACTATGACGATAAAATGACGCTCTCTACCGTGTTCAGTGGTTTGAAAGAAGAAGGAGGAAGTTTACCTTCTCATTGGAAAGAATTCGCCGAAGACGTTGGCTGAACTCGTCACCAGAGCTCAGAAGTATACTAATGTCGAGGAATTCTCCAACTCTCGCAAAATGTTTAAGTAGTAGAGTCGACTACCAAGGGGAAGAGGCTGAGGAACGAAGAACCCCAGTCATCCAGCAAAAAATCAGACGACTGCGCACCTCGTGATCATCGCCTAAGCAGAAAACCTGAGGATAAGTTTCGTTCCTACACTCCTCTTAACACGTCTACTGAACAAATACTACTGGACATCAGAGGCCAGAAGCTCCTGAACTAGCCCATTTGTATGAAGGCCGACCCAGATCAACGAGACAAGCGCAAGTATTGTTATTTCCATCATGATCACGGCCACAACACGACTGATTGCATGGATCTCAAAGACGAGATCGAGAACCTCATCCGTAAGGGTTATTTGCGCCGATATACCAAGGAGGAGAGAACAGCTCAGAGAGAAGAGCAAGAGCAGCCGATCAATGTTGCAGAAGAGCCGGTTGAAATCAGTACCATCTTTGGTGGTTCATCCGGTGGAGGAGACTCGAACAGGGCTTGTAAAGCCCATTCTTGGAAGTCTGATCTGGAGCACTACATCCACATGACCGAGAGGCCGAGCAAAGAGCTCCGAGTCAGCCCCTGCAGTCTGACCTTCACGGAAGATGATGCGCGTGAAATTCAACATCCGCATGACGACGCCTTGGTGGTGACTATGAGCATAGCCAACCACAAGGTGTATCGCATCTTGGTCGACACTGGGAGCTCAGCTGATGTTATCTACTCGGAAGCTTTTGAAAGAATGAGGATTCTAAGGTCACGCCTCAGACCTGTGAAGACCCATCTACATGGCTTTGCTAGAGAAAGGGTGATCTCCGAAGGAGCCATCTCCCTCCCTGTGATCGTGGGAGAAGGACAGCATCAAGTCACCCTCCTGGTGGACTACTTCCTTGTCGTTAATGTGCCATCAGTGCACAATCTCATCCTGGGTAGACCCTCCCTGAATGTAATGAGGGCAGTCGTTTCCACTTACCATCTGATGATGAAATTTCGAGCCGAGGGCGGAATAGGCTACCTCTGAGGCGATCAGTGCGAGGCTCGAAAATGTTATGCGATAGCAGTGAAGAAAGGTTCGGTGAAGTAGGCTGTAACACCCCGAAAACTTATACAAACCAATGTCTTAATCTTTACAAACATAACAGTATAAATTAAATACAAATAAAATCAGGAATGGAGAGTCGCAAGATCATTTGGCTCCTCCCATTCCACATGAACACCAGCATATGAATCCTCTGCGTCTCCTGCACACTGAATACAGTTCGATAGCGTCATGGCTATCTAGTGAGGTATAACCCTCAAGATTTATCGTATCATCAAGGTAATTAACCACAATTATTAGAGAACGTATAACAAATAATACACAATGATTATTATGAAAATCAGGTAAGGTTCATCAAATACGCATTCATTAAATAAATTACAGAAGACAATCTTGTTTAAATGCATGGATGTATGCACATGCTCACAGACCTGGGGATTCACATCCAGCTGATAAAAAGTCGCCTAAGGAGAACTAGCCACCTGGAAAAATACTCAAAGGTATGCCCAAGGAGAACTAGCCACCCGGAAAAGACTATGCAATGAGGTCACCCAAGGAGAACTAGCTACCCAGAAAAATACTCAAGGTACGCCCAAGGAGAACTGCTACCCGGAAAAGACCATATAAGATAGATCACCTAAGGAGAATTACTCATCCGAAAAAGTACACAAAGACACTCCCAAAGAGAACTAACCACCCAGAAAAGACCAAATAATATAGATCGCCTAAGAAGAATTAGTCACCCGGATAAGTACACAAAGGTACGCCCAAGGAGAACTAACCACCTGAAAAAGACCATATGCCATGAAAATGCATGATTAGCCCAACTATTATTATTCTAATTTCAAACCATCATTTTAAGGAAGCTCAAAGGTCACTATGGGGGGTTTGTCACCCAGCATAGGCCGACAGATCAGGCATAGTGTCTCATTCCACCATCCCTGGCTTATGAGGCTAGAAAATATGGTGTTTAAAGGTAACCTACGCAACTAGTGGCCAATTATAGTTCTACAAGTGGGACTTATCATCGCAACTGGGTAGCCGAATCACCTGCAAGATGAGGCAAATGTCCCAAATGTGCCTAGTTAGGCCTTTTTGCCATCATGCCCTAAAATGCGCCGAATTACGCAGACGTGCCTATCTCAGGCGATAAGGTATAAATAGCATCTTGTGAGAAGGAAACAGGTACGCAATATCTCGCATTATCCTTCTACACTTCAACTTAGACCCAGATTCCCTTAACCTGACTTAGGCATCGGAGGGTCCCCTGCGCAAGCCAGGGTTTCCTTTGCTCACCAGTGTTGTGCAAGTTCAGGTTTCATGCGTGGCTCGGATTTAGAAAATCTGAACGGAGGGTGGTCCAGATTTTGTCAGCAACAGTTATTATCACTACTATCTCATGTGGTGGTGTAATTTACTTGAGCCTTGCATCTGCCTATTTTTTTGTTTGATCAAAAACACGAATGGTGTGGATAAAGCTCATACTAGTGACCACTTTAGGCCCTAGCCAGTGCCCGTAAGGGTTATACCCAATTGGGGTCTAATTTTTATTTTTTATTTTTACTCACCCTCACATAATAATGGGTGCTCCAACTAATAACCTCATGTTGAAACTCATGTGTAGAGCTAGGCACGGGACGGCTCGAATCAGTAAACTCGACTCGTCCGACTCGTTCATATCAGAGTCGATCTGAACTGTGTGGGGTGAGTCTATTCGAATCAAGTTGACTTTGTCTAATCCGAACTCAAACCGAGTCGAGTTCGAGTCACTTAGTAACTCGACTATACTTGACTCAAATCCAACTCGGTACTGACTTGACTGGATCCGAAATTTGACTTTTATATAATTATATATATATATATATATATATATATATATATATTATATATATATATATTATATATATATAATACACACACACACACTCAAATATGACCTTCAGATCTGAGATACCGTATGGCTAATGGAGAGCAAAGTTTGAGTGGTGATTTCAGCCCGTGGATACCCGTTGGTACTTGGACCGGGTTGGACTCGGTCTGGATTAGTCAAGGTTGGATCGGACTCGGATCGGGTCAGGCATGTTGAGTCGGTACCGAGTTGGGTCGAGTTTTATTTCAAAACTGAATTGAGTCGGGTCCAGCCCTAACTCCATCCGATTCGACTCAATGCCCAGTTTTACTCGTGTGAGTCTACTACTGAGCAATAGAGTCGTAGGCAATCCAGATCCACTTTACTGGTTAAACTTTAACCTGCAACCCAACATGTGGGTCCAACATTACATGTAGATGACAACTAATCTAATCCGTCTAATCAGTGTTCTCCCTCATGTTAACCTAAGCCCTTAAAAATCAGGCCGATCCAAAGCTCTGGTGGGACATGCCATGGGGAAGAGTTGGGATGTTAAACAACACCTTAAAACCTTGTAGATTCTGTGGGACTTACCATGTTTTCTAATATGGCATCCAATCCATTCATAAGATGCGCCCCAATCAGGAAAAATGGACCCAACAAAAATCAAGCCATTCCAAAATTCAGGTGAGTCAAAGCACGTGATTCGAAAGGTATGAGCATACTTTAATATGGTGTGGTCGAAATGAGTATCAGATTAGATCAGACTGATGTTTCAGTACCAAGTAGAAATTCAACCGCTGAATAGGATGAGCGATTTGGATGTTATGCGCACATCACGGTGGCCCCATAAGTCACATTGTAGGTTAAGCTTAACCTAGAAACATTATATGTGATCCGGCCTGCCATGGATCCTTTCAGCTCTTTAGCAACTAACGAGAGCGAGATGTTTGGTAGAGCCGGTGGAATCAGAATATGACAAAGCCATTTAAAGAGAGCAGATTAAATGAGACCCCGGCCTCACGCAAGACAGTGCATTCCTTTCCATGGGGCTACCGTGGGGCCTATTTGATGTATATACTATGTATCCATGTGGTTCATGTGTTTTTTTCATATCATTTTAGGGCCTTATTCTAGAAATGAAGGAGACCAAATTATCAGGTGGACTATATCATAAAAAACGGTGGTGATTAACCATCATACCATTAAAATTTTCTTAAGGCGCACCTTAATGTTTACGCTAGTCTTTATTTACCATTCAATATGTTAATAAGGTCACATAAGCCAGATGAAGGGAAAAAGTAAATATCAGCTTCTTCCAAAACTTTTGTGGCCCATTATAGTCAATCACCACTGTTTCAAATGATATCATCCACCTGATAATTGGATCTGCTTCATTTTTCGAATAATGCCCTAAAATGATATGAACAAAGTGGATGGACGACATAGATATATATATATACGTTGATGCAGTTTTTCGTAGTCCTGTATAGACCTTTTTTGAACCTGCGCAAGTGTAAAAGAGGGACAAAGGAGGCCCTGGCTAGTACAGGGGACTCTCCAATGCCTAAGTCAGGATCGAGGTCTTGCGAATCGGGTAGGATCTCCAGAAAAGAGATACTAGTCAAATATTAGGGTTCTCAGTAAACGCACCTTGGATGGCGGAAGGTACCTCTACATTATAGGAGAACTAGAATACCATTTCAGGAGGATTCTTTCCTGATATCTGCTTTAATCCAGGATTTCCGCACGATGATCGGTTCTTGAGATCATCGAGATCCGATATTATCCTTTAAAGATAAGAAAGATCTTTTAGGACATTAGGGATTCCCTGAATCTTTAGGTCAGTCTTAGGTCGGAACCCAAGGCGGGTCTTGACCTGATCAACGATCAGCCCTCACTATCTATAAGCCGGTTGGGATCATTGTCGATCTATGACCAAACTATGGCCGATCTATGGTCGATCCGTAATCGACTTATGGCCGATCTATGGTTGACCTATGGGTTAGGTCGGTAAGGTAAACAATAGCCACTTGAAAGGGCTCGTAGGTGGGCTCTTTGAATGTCCTTAAAGTTGCATCACCTCCTGGGAGGTTACTTGTCTCTAGATGTAGAGAGGCCTCACTAGGCTCGGCGCTCAATGAGCCCGAGCTGGTTTAGTAGAGTTGGTCCATCCATAAGTCGGTCTATGGACTTGTAGATTTTTTCCCAACAGTGAGCCCCCCTGCTTTTCAGAGCAACTCATGGAGGTTCGGAAAGCAAGTTGGTCGGGAGTAGATCGGGATGTGTGGACTAGGTCGAGACGAGTTGTCATAAATGCTAGGTATGACGGCTAGAGCGGAAGCCAAAGCATACTAGTTAGAGATCATGACGTGTTGGCTCGTTACTTGAGGTCAAGTGGGCTGTTAAGCCGTCGTTTCAGTGGCGAATCAATTGTCACGCTCTAATTTTTAGAACCCGAGTGTAGAAGTCATTTCCTAAAACCCGAGTGTCAATTAATTAGATAATTGACAACATTTCAAAATTAGAGTGTGATAGCATAAACTAAGCGTAGATAATATCACGTAACCAAAAATTAAGATTCTGGTCCACTCAGTTGGGGACCGTAAA
>JAJHSJ010000007.1:18871016-18873516 GCA_021015155.1 Magnolia officinalis
AACCCCTGTTCGAACTTGGCTCACTTTGGCTCGGCTTACATATTTGGACCAAACCAAACCAAGCTCAAACAGTAGGGATAGGCTCGAAGCTCGGCTCATGTAAAGCTCGAACAAGGAGTGTCACATAAACAAGCCAAACCAAACTTGGGTCAAACTCGGTTCGGCTCAGCTCGTGTATAACTTTAGCTGACGGTGAGGACTAGGTTTCAGGCCCAAACGAGAGTTGGTGCTCTTGGTGACCGCATTTGTACAATTGCCACTATCGATGATCACTTTGCAGTTTTTCTCACCATACTAGGCGTAAGTATACAAAATGGTATTCCTGCGCCAATCATCAATTCCCTTAGTCTAAGCTAAGGCGTACCTGACAACTGCAAGTGGTACGATCTCCTCTTCTTCATCACTAACACCAATTACAAGGCGATATTCTTCTTCTTTACAGTCACCTTGGCCATCTTCATCTTCCTCATGCTCTTCAATTACAAGGGCCCTAGGTCGCTCTTTTGTGGGACCCTCGTAAGCGAAATGGATATATCCTTGGCAATTGTAGCACACGTCTGGGTTCGCCTCCTTGCGAGTTGGCATTGACGACTCTTTTACATTTGAAGTCCTTTGGGTTACTTTGAGTGCTAGCAAAGCGTTTGGGTTGACTCCCAAAGTTAGACTTAGCTCCCTGGGGAGTAGTCTTAACATTGGACTCATGAGAGTCAAGCCGTCTCCTAAATTGCGGTCTTAACTACTGCTCAAGTTCTTGCACCAACTGATAAGCATGCTCAAGGGTGGCAACATAGCGAGAGAGCAGCTCGCGCTGACTATCGGATCAGAGGCCCATCCTAAAATGTGAAAGAGTCACCATTGGTCCTCCTCGACATTACATCTCATCATGTACTCTTCAAATTTAGTAATGTAATCCTTCACGGGCCCTGGCGAAGGGATTACCATTGATCTACTAATTTTTGGCAATATGAAAGAGGAAGATATTTTTCCTTCAGCGTTTCCTTAATCTCGACTCAATTTACGATAGGGTTTTGTCTAGACCTTTCTAACTTGCTCTCAAGATTGATTCAAAACAATTTAACCTGACCCACCAACTTCATCTTGACAAACCTCACATGACGATGATCAAACATCTCATACCACTCAAAATAGTAGTCCATGTCGGCAAGCCAATCGATGAAAGCCTTTGGGCCCAGATGACCATCAAAGCTAGGGGCCTCGATGTTGACACTTTTCATCACATGATCATCAGGATCGTGGTGGTCTAGATACTCTCCACGGGGTGATTGGGTATGCACCCCATTATGGCCAACACCTCGGCTACAACCTCTTCCATGTCCTTCAACATGAGCTTCCTCTGCACCTCCCACTTGGGATTGGCCATCTTCCCCATTGTCGGGGTTTGCTTGTAGGGAAGTCTCCAACTGAGTTATATGATTGTTGATGGTTTTGCGTTGAGCCTCAAGGGCCTTTGGTCGTCTAGATATGGCATTAAGAATTTCGAGAATCTGTTCTTGGCTTGTGGTGGTAGGGTGAAGACCAAAACCTCGCCTAGAACGCGTAAACATAGATAAGGGACAAACTAAAGGGCCCAAAACTTAAGACTCCTAAGTACTATGTTATGACAAAGGAAAAATGGCTAACCTAGACGCCACAATATGTTACCCCAGACTCTATACGCAATGAATGCACTAACAAGACCCTAGATGTGATGAACATGCTACCCTATGTATACCTATGCTAAAATCCTAGGCTCTATAAATTTTATGCAGGACGTGTGATTTAACTACTTGGATGCGGAGATTGGTCAAGTAATTTAAATATGATGATATGCTATCCAACTATGCTTAAAAGAGCATCAAAGAAGCAATAAATTCAGATTTATGTACAAAGCACAAGTCCCACACAAGCATGAATCATATACGCAAGAAAATTTAAGGCTCAATGAGAGATTGGAACTCCCACATTAGCATAGGCATAGTTATAATTCAACGGGCAGATTTGGTGCAATCCTAGGGTTAGGAAATTTGGGAAATAGGTTTACGTTTTCAGATTTGGGGAAATAAGGTTTGGGGATTTGGGGATTTAGGTTAGGGATTCAAAGGGAAAAGAGCAAGGAACAAGAGAGAGAGAGAGAGAGAGAGAGAGAGAGAGAGAGAGAGAGAGAGAGAGAGAGAGAGAGAGAGAGAGAGAGAGAGAGAGAGAGGTGACCGTAAACGGTCGTACGGTTTGGGTATGGGGCTAGATTTTGGTGGTTTGGGTGTAATGGGAATGAGTTTTTGTAACAATAAAAGGGAAAATGAAGAAGTAGAGAGACGAGAGAGGGATTGAGAGAAATGGAGAAGAGAGAAGTAGAAGAAAGTACCTTGATTTGTAGAGAATGATGGAGAATAAGGAGATAACGGGTATATCACACTTGGAATCACACCAAAATCATCTCTTTTCACAAGAGATACTTCACATGAGAGGAATGCTTTCTTCTAAGCAAAAGAGAGTTTTGATT
>JAJHSJ010000007.1:18878516-18986598 GCA_021015155.1 Magnolia officinalis
CTTTAAAAAAATCATTTAGAAAAGGTAAATTATTTAATTTTGTTCTTTATAAGAGATTAAACGATATATATATTCTCTTCAATGTTAAATTATAGAGTTTTTTTTTTTTTCTTAAATTATTTCTTATTTCTTAACTAATCGAAGCACCAATTGATGTAATGACTTATCAGAATGTTTTTATAGATGGTTACGATGATGTTGACTTATATGTGTGTTGTGGAATGATGGTTGGAACTCAAAATATCTTTTTTTGTTGATCTACATAATCAAATGCTGCTTTTCCAATTTGATTCTACATTCATGAAAGGTGACGAGACCATAAATTATTAAATGATCCTCGTATGTTTTTTAAGGAAAACTTTTTGAAAGACAAAAATAAGAAGGAAAGATGAGAATCCTTTAACATGGTATTACAATAATCTTATGATTTATGATACAATTTGCGATTCGATATGGTTCAACCCCTATTATGAATGGAGCAACTAACTCAGCTATTCGCACAATGGACAAAATAAAGGAAGCCAAAGATGCAGACTTGTCTTCAAATATTCTTGCATTCCTGTCTCTCCAAATCCATTAGACCCGCTAGACAATAGCATAGGGGAGCATCTTCCAAATATGCCTACCACACCCCAAAATTGGACCAGCAGACTGGCCCGTGACAACTTTAGAAAGGGAGATGATCCACCAATTCCTCATTTCTCCTTTACATAACACACATATTCATCATCACCATATTCCTTTTTTAAGTCAACTATTTGAATTTTTTTGGATGTGGTGATCCCACAATAGCCTTCAATCCTTCGAGGAATGGTGGCTCCTCAAATTTTAGACAAGTAATGAAATGTGTATTGCATATTTCTGTATGGTTTGGTGATGTAGAGCGGGTTGCGGATAGTTTCATGGCCAAGATGGATCAGAAAAGGCCCGGTCAACGACAGAAGTGATTCGGACTGTCGGACCTTAGATCGGGCGTATCTCGCAATCCGGAATGAGTTACATGACATAAAATATATGATTTTGGGGTAGAACGAGCTACTTTAGCCAACCAACCCAGCTACGCCGGGTTGCGACGCCCGGAATTGTGAAAACCCCTGCATTGACGGTCGTTTCCCTGTTTTAATTTCGTTTTTACTATAAATAGTAAGTTTTAGTTTGATTATAACTCTTCATCCGTCGGTTTAGGAGTTGCGCCCAACGTGAAAAGAGCTTAGATAATTAGGAGAACGGTTTGGTGAAGCCAAATAGGACACTTACTATTTTTGGCCGAAAACCTTTCGCACTAGTAGACATCACAACCGTCTATAAATAAGTATTTACTATTATAGTAAGTCGCGAATTCTAGGAGTTTTAGTTGTAGTTTGATTCTGATTTCTTTCCCATTGCTTGGTACCCCTATTTAAAGGGTTGCGAACTCGTTTTTATGGATCAATTAATCAAGTTCGAATTTATTAGAATTTATTTATATTTCCTGCTCTCTTTCCTCGTGGATTCGAGAAGTCTCTGTGAGGAGTCCAGAGAAGCTCCGTGGATTCGGAGTAGTTATCCTTATCACGTTCATCCCTGCGTCAATTGGTATCAGAGCGAGGATTCCCCTCGGGCCGATGACAAACAATGAAGGTATGAATCAAAATCCTGTTGACGGTGATCCAGGGATTTGTTATCTTTCAGAAAGAATGGAAGCTTTCCACCTGGAGAGTCAGTTGACCATGCAAGAGCTGCAGCAACCCTCGACTGTCTTGCGGATGCGCTACTTCCACCCCGAGCCCTAGGTGGTGCTCCACCACCTATGGTTGCTCCACCACCCATGGTTGCTGTACGACGCAACCCCGATTTCCGTAGAGCGCTACCAATGGCAAACCATAGGACTACACCAGATGATTCAAGTTCTAGCGACGATGACCTTAATGGGGGTTTTGCCCGACGACCAATCCATGGAGGCGATCACCTAAATCGTGCTGAAAGAGACTATCGAGGTAAGGCTGAACTTCCTAGTTTTAATGGTTTATTACGTATAGAAGATTTACTCGATTGGCTAGCCGAAGTAGAGAGATATTTTGATTATATGGACGTGCCAGATCATAAGAGGGTAAAATTGGTAGCGTTTAAGTTAAAATCTGGTGCTTCTGCATGGTGGGAACAATTACAACTCTCACGAGCCCGCCAGAATAAGGCGCTCATCTCATCATGGCCACTAATGAGACGTCTTCTTTGATCACGATTTCTCCCCAGTGATTACGAGCAGATATTATTCTAGCAATACCAAAATTGCCGACAAGGAAATCGAACCGTCACAGATTATACTGAAGAATTCCAGCGGTTGGCTACACGAAACGATCTGTCAGAATCTGAGTCACAGAAGGTGGCACGATTTATAGGTGGGTTGCGACCGACAATTCAGGACCGAGTTCAGATGTACCCAGTCGGGACCGTGGATGAAATAGTTCAATTGGCGGGTAGGGTAGAAACACAACTTGCAAGAGTTCCTGCTCGTCCCTATCCTTCAACTCGACCCCCCATAACGGGTCCCACGCAGGATCCAGTGTTGGCACGAGGAAAATATCTAGTAGGAGAACGTCCTCAACCTCCTACAACCGCAAACCGTGATACGGGGAGCGGCTCATCCAGACCTCAACGTATACACTCACAACGACGGGCCCGAGTAGGATTCCAAATCCTTATGCTCGGCCAAGGTCGAACAATGTTGTTACCGCTGTGGCCAACCAGGCCACTTATCAAACACCTGTCCTCAACGTCCCGCAACACACTTGACTATAAACGAAGGGGGCACTGAAGATGAGGCCACAGAAGAAGGCCATGGCTATGATGAACATGAACAAACTACTGAAGAAATAGCAGGTGGCGATGAAGTGACGGGCGAGGATCGTGGCGAATTTCTAATTGTGAGGCGATTACTGTATACCCCACGAAAGAAATTACATCCACAGCGACAATATATTTCGTACTCGGTGCACTGTCAACGAAAAGGTCTGTGATGTAATCATAGACAGTAGTAGTAGCGAGAACATCGTCTCAAGAGTGATGGTGAACAAGTTGCAGCTACCAACGACGAAACATCCTTCCCCGTACTCAATTGGCTGAATAAAAAAAGTGAATGAGACCAAGGTAACTAAACAATGCAATATCTCATTTTCAATTGGTAAAAATTATAAGGATCAGATACTTTGTGACGTGGTCGACATGGAAGCTTGCCACATGCTACTCGGTCGACCCTGGCAGTCGGATCGTGATGCGACCCATCGGGGACGAGACAATGTCTACGTATTCGTCAAGGATAGTCAAAAAATAATCCTTGCCCCTATGGCACCAGAGAACCACCCTAAAGCTTCTAAAGTGGAGGAGAGTTCTCTCTTGACCATTCGGGATTTCATGGAGGAATCCAAGAAAGCCGGCGAGGTATACGCCGTAGTGGTGAAGGGCGAGGAAGAGGAACCCTCAAACATCCCTCTAAGTTTAAGATTGTTGCTAAACGAATTCAAAGAAGTCTGGCCTGAGGATTTACTTGATGGATTGCCCCCTTGATGGACATCCAACATCACATAGACCTCGTCCCTGGGGCTAGCCTGCCCAACCGCCCTCATTATCAGATGAGTCCGAAGGAGTGTGAGATACTTCAGGGGCAAGTGGAGGAATTGATCCGTAAGGGTCTCTTGAGAGAGAGCATGAGTCCATGTGCCGTACCAGCATTATTAACGCAAAAAAAGATGGAAGCTGGCGCATGTGTGTCGACATTGGGCAATCAACAAAATTACCATCAAATATCGGTTCCCAATACCACGGTTGGACGACATGCTCGATATGCTAGAAGGGGCCAAGGTGTTCTCTAAACTAGATCTAAGGAGCGGGTACCATCAGATTCGTATCCGACCTGTTGATGAGTGGAAAACGACATTCAAGACCAAGGAAGGGTTGTATGAGTGGCTGGTCATGCCCTTCGGCTTATCGAACGCACCAAGTACTTTTATGCGTTTGATGAATCAAGTTCTAAAACCGTTCACTGGCCGATTTGTGGTAGTATATTTTGATGACATATTGATATATAGCCAGGATGAGGCGGAGCACAGGAAACATCTCAGGCAGGTGCTGTAGGTCCTACAAATTAACAAGTTGTACCTCAACTTGAAGAAGTGTAGTTTTTTAACTGACAGCCTGTTGTTTCTAGGATTTGTTGTAACGTCCACAGGCATTCGTGTGGACGATGAAAAGGTGCGAGCTATTAGGGAATGATCGATCCCGACAAACATTCATGAGGTGAGGAGTTTTCACGGGTTGACGACTTTCTATCGTCGATTTGTGCGAGATTTTAGCACCATAGTCGCACCTATAACAGATTGCATGAAAAAAGGACCGTTCCAGTGGACCGATAAAGCTGACAAGAGCTTTCATGAGATCAAGCATCGTTTGTCTACAACACCGGTCTTGGTGCTTCCTAATTTCGACAAATTGTTTGAGGTTGAGTGTGACGCTTCATACGTCGGAATTAGGGAGTATTATCACAGGAAGGCAGGCCGGTAGCCTTCTACAGCGAGAAGCTCAGCGAAGCCCGAAAGAAGTCGACTTATGAGCTTGAGTTGTACGCAGTTGTTTAAGCGCTGCGACATTGGCGACATTATCTGATTCAAAGAAAGTTTGTTCTGTATACTGACCATCAAGCATTAAAGTTTATTAATAGTCAGACTAACGTGAATCGTGTGCATGCTAGATGGGTTGCGTTTTTACAGGAATTCACGTTCGTTCTGAAGCACAAGTCAGGGCAGCAGAACAAGGTGGTTGATGCACTTAGCCGTCGTGCATCACTACTTGTTACGATGAGCAACAAGGTGGTCGGCTTCGATTGTCTCAAGGAGCTGTATGCCGAGGATGAGGACTTCAAAGATTCTTGGGTGAAGTGCCAAGAAGGTCACCCCAGTGACTTTCATATACAAGACGATTTTCTCTTCAAAGGGAATCGATTGTGCATCCCCCAAAGTTCTCTGAGGGAGCAGATTATTCAGGAGCTACATGGAGGTGGCCTCGGTGGACACCTTGGGCGAGACAAGACTCGAGCTCTTGTGGAAGAGCGGTATTACTGGCCGCAATTAGTACGTGATGTAGGAAAAGCCGTACAACGTTGTCATGTTTGTCAGACCTCCAAGGGGCAATCTCAGAATACGAGCCTCTACACCCCGTTACCTGTGCCTGACGGTCCTTGGGAGGATTTATCAATGGACTTCGTGCTTGGTCTCCCACGAACACAACGTGGTATGGATTCGGTGTTCATGGTGGTAGATCGTTTCTCCAAGATGACACACTTTATCTCATGCAAGAAGACCCTCGATGCAACACACGTGGCGAATCTATTCTTCAGGGAGGTCGTACGGCTACACGGGGTCCCCAAGACCATTACTTCTGATCGTGACACGAAGTTCATTAGCCACTTTTGGCGGACTTTGTGGACTCGATTCGATACACGACTTCAATTCACAGCAGTGCTTACCACCCACAGACTGACGGCAGACCGAAGTTGTGAATCGCACGTTGGGAAACCTCACTCCTTCGCTGTATTTCAGGAGAAAAACCGAAGCAGTGGGATTTGGTCTTGTCTCAAGCAGAGTTTGCATTTAACAACATGGTGAACTGCTCGACAGGGAAATCACCGTTCCAGATTATCTATGGACGAGTGCCTCGCCACACGCTTGACTTGGTCCCTCTGCCCTCTGCCCAAGCACTCAGGCACGAGCATTGCAACAGAATATGACAGACAAGATCATGGGCATCCATGCGGAAGTGCAGACCAAGCTACATGCCTCGAACGAGAAGTACAAGGAACAAGCGGACAAGCACCGTCGACAAAAAGTGTTCGAAGTGGGTGACCGCGTTATGATCCATTTGTGCAAAGAGAGATTTCCGACCGGGACGTACAACAAGTTGAAAAATAAGAAGATTGAACCCGTCCCAATCATTTGAAAGATCAATGATAACGCTTATGTTGTTGATCTTCCATGACATGGCGATCTCATGGACTTTCAACGTCGCGGACCTGACCGAGTATTATGAACCAGCGTAGGATGAGAACTCGAGGACGAGTTCTTTTGAAGTGGAGGGGACTGATGTAGAGCGGGTCGCGGACAGTTTCATGGCCAAGATGGATCAGAAAAGGCCCGGTCGACGACAGAAGTGATTTGGACCGTCGGACCTTAGATCGGGCGTATCTCGCAATCCGGAGTGAGTTACCTGACGTAAAATATATGATTTTGGGGTAGAACGAACTACTTTAGCCAACCAACCCCGCTACGCGGGGTGCGACGCCCGGAATTGCGAAAAACCCCTGCATCGACGGTCGTTTCCCTGTTTTAATTTCGTTTTTACTATAAATAGTAAGTTTTAGTTTGATTATAACTCTTCATCCGTCGGGCTTAGGAGTTGCGCCCAACATGAAAGAGCTTAGAATAATTAGGAGAACGGTTTGGTGAAGCCAAATAGGACACTTACTATTTTTGGCCGAAAACCTTTCGCACTAGTAGACATCACAACCGTCTATAAATAGTAAGTTTACTATTTATAGTAAGTCGCGAATTCTAGGAGTTTTAGTTGTAGTTTGATTCTGATTTCTTTCCCATTGCTTGGTACCCCTATTTAAAGGGTTGCGAACTCGTTTTTATGGATCAATTAATCAAGTTCGAATTTATTAGAATTTATTTATATTTCCTGCTCTCTTTCCTCGTGGATTCGAGAAGTCTCTGTGAGGAGTCCAGAGAAGCTCCGTGGATTCGGTGTAGTTATCCTTATCACGTTCATCCCTGCGTCATTTGGCAGATGCTTCGTGTATGTACTCATTTAAGGTCTTTTGGGATAGTGGGAAAAGAAAAGAATGGAAAAGAGAATGGATGCATCTTTCCATGATGGATGTTTCACTATGTTTGGATGGCAAAGGAAACATGGATTTCAAATAGCAATCATTGCCCAAACATCATACTCAAATTCTCATACATAAGATACGTGCTTATCATTATTGGAGCTTTATGAAATTTCCACTTGCCATCCAAACAACACTACCAAAAATGAAATTCATGTTTCAATAATACTTATGGAAATCTAGAAACGTTATCATTGAATAATCATTTACAATTTTCTTTTCTTTTCTTTTCCCACTATCCAAGCAGGCCCCTATTGTCAGTAGGCTATGGTCCACTTCTTGCACAGTGGAGACCCTCATGCTTGAGCATAGAGATCCAGTCATGCATGTTGAGATGCATTGACACAACTAGGATTGAAGATCAAAGCTAACTGCAATCAATCTAATAATTATGTGTCGTTTTGTATGAAGATTAACTCCTCAATTGAAGATACAAGATGGAAACATGATGCATGTAAAATCTTTTATTTTTGAAGGATAGCATGAGATTTTATTAACCTGATAAAGATGACGACAAGGCGTTATCCCGAATACAAAGACGAAAAGCCCAACAAAACCCTTATATAAATTCTTAAAACACATCCCGACTTAAAATACTTTCCCCCAATTAGATATCCCACATTTGACCCTAAGACAAAATCAGGATGACTTTTGTTGAGAAAAGGTGATGTTGGATCAAGTTTCTATCCTAAGGTGATGATAAAATCAAATTTCCGTATTATATCAGCAATAAATCATAAATTTCATCAATCTCATATCAATCCAAAACAGTAAACAAGTAGATAATATGTTAGATCCTAGGCCAATACATGCTGATAATAAGAACTATTAATATACTAAGCAATCGGTCCCATTGGGATTAAGAAACCCCCAAATTAACATAGAAATAGGCTATCAATCAAGGGGAATCACTTACATCAAAAGGGAATTGATGGAATTTTGGGTTTGAGAGGGGTTAGGGTTTATGGAAGAAAATGGGATTTAGGGTTTATAAAAAGAAGGAGAAACTATGAATTAAGGTTATGGTTTTGCAAGGAAACATTAATGGGATGAGAAAAGGCAAAAAGGGAATAAAACCATATGCTAGATGGGCCATACACATGCGGTTGTACGGCTGACCGTACGGTTGTATGGATGGATGAATCCACACGTACTTGGGTGGGTTTTGAGGTTAGAAAGGTTTGGGTTGATGGATTTGTGGTTTTGGATGCTAGGATTTGAGAGTTTTGAAAGGAAAAAAAAAAAAGTAAGAAAAGAGATGGAAGTTGAGAAGATACATTTGAGAGAGAAGATAAGGGATAGTCTTGGATTCACACCAAAGGGATGACTTCACATCATTAAAAAGACTCAATTCATAAGAACATCAAGAGATAAATCTCAAATTTCATTCAAAGCATCATTGGCCCTAGGGTTAGACGTCCAAGGCCTTATATAGTTCCATATTTGAATTTTTATAAAAACGCAGCTTAAGAAAAACATGGTTTGCTTTTTACCCTCTACTGAACACTTATTTCCAGATACTCCATACTAAAAGAAAATTTAAAAATATAATCTCATAAATCAACTAACTAACAAAAGTACTAAAGCATAAAATAATCTAAACCATCCTAAGTTCCCAATGGGTCCCGATGACGTCCATCATCAAGGCGGGCCACTACGATGAAGCAACATCCCACGGTCTGATCATGCCATCCAACGTCAAAAGTCATCCAAAACTCATCCAAGCTCATCCTCCATGCAACCCACAAGCATCTTCCCAATGTGGGGTCTTCGATGATGCTTGTACATGCTATGTGGGGTCTTTAGCTCCTCTTCTAGACCCGAACGGGTACTCACCTAGCCATAGGGAGATTGGGGTTTGCCTCCTCTAATATGTATGTAATGGCTTGCGTGATGTGATGTCCCCATCAAAAGGTCAGATTATTTTTGCTCGGTTGACAGGACTGCCATGATAACCATCTACTACCAAAACTCCAAAATTCTTTCACCACCTTTTTTGCTTCCATCCCAAGCTTCCATAATCTCTCTCATAGATTGTAGCATTGACCAGAAGACCCCAAAAAGAGATAAGATCTTCCCCCATATATCACGTGAAAATCCCTGCAACCGATGCAACAGGATGAGAAACCCATTGACAAGGGAGAGAGCAATACATGCTTCTCTGGAAAAAAAAATAAAAAAGAAACCCTAATCATTCATCGTTTCTAATCCTAATCCTCTATTTTATTTTTCAAAAGAAGAACAAAATATTGCTGAATCCCATCACTATCATTTAGGCATTCTGTCATGGTCTGGGGCTCGTTTGGAAGCTCACAATATAGGCTTTAATTTTCATTCATTTTTTCTTTTCTCTTTTCTTTTCTTTTTTGTTATTATTGGAAGGGCAAGGGGGAGCTTTTAAAGCGACCAATGATATGGACCAATTTCATATAATTCTGACACTTTGATATCTGAAAAGTGGCCTGCCAAAAAAGTGATGAACCTACTAAAGGAATTGAGAACTATAAAAACTAAAATGACCAGTGATCTGGTCCAAAATGCACATCAGGACTGATGATCTTCCATCCCATCAACATGGACCCTTAGAAGTGGTCCAAATCTTTAATTTTGATGGTTGGATGTTTCTACCCTTGGAGTGCTTGATCACAATTTGAAAACTTTTGCCAAGCAATCATGAGAGTGACCTGGATAGTTGGGATGATGGTGGTGGTAGTGGTGAAGATGACGTGACAATGATTTGACCAATATCTGGAAACCCACTAATTGACTTGAGCTCTCCATTGAGTTTTCTCAGATTGGCTAGGCTGCAATTACCAACTTCTACATCTTGTTTTCATATTTTCTAGGCTGCAATTACCAACTCCTACCATTGGTTTTCATAAACTCTATCGAGTCTGTGCTGGACTCATGCAATTTTTATACAGACTTGAGTTCTTCATCAGGTTGGTGTTGATGAACTTTGAGATCTGTTGGGTTGAGTATGAATCTTTGAATATTGGTTCTTAGTTACGCTTTTCACAATTAGATCTTTGGTTGAAAATCCACGTCAACTTGCATGGATTTGCTATTCTTACCTGCACTTCCTACTGCATAGGTATCTGCAGGCTCACGTGCACCTATATGAGACCGAACTGTTCTGTTGGGCATTTCTGTGCACCCTGGCCTACGAAACAGGCTGGGCCACTCATCAGGTGCCTCTACATGTACAAAAAATGGATGGTTCAGAAAAAGGCTCATGGTCGATGTTTTACAAATTACTGGCCTGCTTAGTGTTGAACTATGCCAACTTGTGGCCAAGGCTTCTACATGATGTGGCCTATCTGTTGGATCTTGCACATGCCTGCAGGCAGGTGTACATGTGAGATCAGCAGTGCGGAGAGACTTACATATCTGTAGTTTTAAAATCAAATTCCCTTTACCTGATGTGCAATTGTAGTAATGGTACTGTGTATGCAGGAACCTGTTTCTGTTGCACTCTCTGTGCTAAACCTTGCAATGCAATTCCATGGGTGGCTGTCCTTTTTTGTCCTTTTGTATTATAAGTTGCCTCTAAGACCTCAGACCAGGAAGACGTACTATGAATACACTGGCTTGTGGCATATCTATGGGCTTCTATCAATGAATTCCTGGTTTTGGAGTGCTGTTTTCCACAGTCGGTGAGTCTACAATCGATTTTCTGTAATATTTGACTCCATATACTATCAATTCCGTTAACAAGCAGTTTCTCTAGAATATCATTGAGGATCTCATCTTTAGCCCAAAGATTGCATGCTGCATGTTGGTAGGTGGTCATTAGGAATCGTTTCTTCCTGTTCTTTCAAGATGGTGATATCTTACTGAATGCTCTACAGAGATGTTGATTTAACAGAGAAGTTAGATTATTCATCAGCTGTGGCTTTGCTCGGCTATACTCTTATTGTGGCAATACTGCGAACTTTTAATGTGAGGGACGAAGCTGCCAGAGTCATGGTTGCTGCCCCGCTTATAGCATTTGTGACGACACATATCTTATATCTCAACTGCTACCAACTTGACTATGGTGAGTCCTCATCTCCCACCTGTTAAATAATTTTTTAGACATGCTCTAACAGCAGACTATGAAACTTCCGGGGGTGTACTTCTTGTAAGCCATCAGTGTCAGAAGATTCCTGGGCTGGGTCTATGAGCCCCTTTGACTAACACCACTCAGGAAGCAGTTCTATGCTTACTATTAGCAATTGCCAAAGAGGAATTATATTGGTATTGGGCTCATGTGTTGATGCTTCACAACATCGATCCATTGGATCTACTGTGGATGGGCCATGCGTCAATAATCTCTCGTGGGACAATCATGACCCTTCCATTGGCATGGCTGCAGACAGATGCTGAAGGGATGGTGAAAAAAGGGCCCATTATTGGATGGCTAGGACCTTTCAAGAAGGAAGGGCCCATTATTGGATGGCTAGGACCTTTCAAGAAGAGGGGGGAGAGGGGAGTGATTGAACTAAGGGCTGGAGAATACTTAGGAGGCGGAGGATCATGTAGTTCCTTATTTGGAGAGGCACTTTTTGTCCATTCCAGCAAAAGACGAGCTATTAGCATGATACATTGAGGTGGAGATGGTGTCCATATGCATTCATATTTTAGGGACGTGTTGTACTAATGTGCTACTTGTGCAATTGGCAGGTTTGAACATGAAAGTGTGTGTTATCATGGGCATTGCTCAGCTTCTCTTGTGGGCATTCTGGGCTGGTCTAACTCGTCACCCTTCACGCTTCAAGCTATGGGTAGTTGTCTTGGGAGGTGGACTTGGCATGCTTCTGGAGGTGTATGATTTCCCTCCTTATGAAGGATATATTGATGCCCATGCTTTATGGCATGCCACCACCATACCCCTTACCTATCTCTGGTGGAGCTTCATCAAAGAAGACGCCGAGTTTAGGACTTCAACCCTCACCAAGAAGGTCGAGTAATGGCGTTCATTTTCCAATGCACAGATGGTGGATTGTATCAAATTCATGCGATCATGTTGGCCACTCTGGTGAGGCATGTGTACCTTTGTTTATTAAACTCGTAATTTTTACTCTTGCAATGATCTTGAAATGCTTTTTTATGGGCTCTTTTTTCAAAATTCATTTGGGTCAGAGTACTCTGTGGTTGATGGAATCATGTGATTGGAATGGTTAGACATTGTACAATCTGCACCCAAGACATCATACAAGCACGTCAATCCAAACCATCCAATTAGTGGGGATAATTGTAGAGCATGGCGAAAAAATCACACTGATCTGATGAAGTTAAGTGTCTGATATTGCCCGTTGAATTCAGACTTCTGGCATTTTTGAATTTTACCCAGGCTATAATAGTCCGATCAGTGCGAGCTATGGTTTCCCCACCCCAACATGTAAACCTTCTTGTTTGTACAGACTAAAATGTAGCAACGCAAATGTGGTAAATTGTGGCAAACGACATGAGCTTCAGCAAAGAAAATAAATAAGATTCCATATAGTTCTCTGTCAAGGACAAGGTGTGGGGAACAATACAACAAAATCCACCTTAGAAGCCCTACTTAAAAGGCCGAGAGAACTTCCCACTGGGTGTTTGGTTTCAGTCCTGGATACCAGCTACATTCCTTAGTGCCCACCCTATGAAGTAAGCTGAGGTGGCAGCAACAGCCCCATTGGAGAGGGTGACTATTACAGAGAGCACGTAGTTCTGTCCAGCAATCTTGGCCTTTGCCAGCCCCAAGAGTGTGAGGGCCAAGGCGGACAGCACACAAGTGCCTGTGAACTTGACAGTCTTACTGTGTGTGAAGGGGATGAGGATGATGAACGAGAGGAGAGGGATGCTCCCGAAGAAGAGAAAGGCGGTGAAGGTGGTGACGCCACTCTTCCATGGCTTATCCATTTGGTTGGGCGGTAGCATTCCTTTCTGCAACGCCATCTTCTCATGGACCATTATGTCTTTGTATTTTGAAAAGATGCTCACGACCTTCATTCACACATCACAAAGTCAAGCTATTCACATGATATTTGAAAATGAAACCATCTCTATTAGCAGTTGGTGCATGCCTATATGAAATACTGTCCGCCCAAGGGGCCACATCCTGGATGGGCCATGGCCCATAAACAAACTCATCGAATGTTCCCAACCAATGGATCAAACTGTTAGGATTGTATTGGTAATGTTTGCAAACCAGTTCAAAGATCAAGCTGTTGGAATCATTACACTAGCATCGTTAACTAGTTTGATTCTTTGTTGCCGGGTTCTTTGTTTAGTGACAAAATGGAAATGAAAACCTAGTAAGGAATATGAAACAGGAAGCAATTGAAGAAAATGAGCGAACTTACAGTTCTAACGTCCTCAGGATCCATACCGAGTGCTTTGTACGTTTCTAGCAGCTCCATTTGCTGTGGTCGGGCATCGTTCGTGAATTCCCACTCTGTTGCCGCCTCTCTCGTGAGGCCATGTCCCTCTCAGTGTCACTTGACAAGAAGTCCCCAAAGCCCATTGATATCCCATCAGCCACCAAATTCGCAAAGCCTAGTACTAAAACATCAACTCCAATCCAAACATCATGTTTGTAATAGTAAGATATTTATAATTCTCGTCTGACCTGCTTGTGCCTGACTAAGGAGAATCGAAAGCACGGATATGGGGAAAAAAAAAAAAAACGCTACAAAATCCTTGGGAAGTAGAAAACTATGGATGGCTTGAGGTGTTGGTTTTCATGAAAATATTAAAAGGTCAACAGTCACTCAGAAGTGTGACATCTACGTATAATAGGTCCTTCTAGGGCATGCTTAGATTGGTAGAATACAAAAAGTAAATCCTGAAGAGAAAAAAGTTTTCTACGGATGTGACATTGTCTACCAATTGCACTAATAAAGTAACTTGTAGAAAGTAATTTTTTTTTCTTCCATAATTTTCCTTGAAAAGGATACTTTTACTTTCCTTTCAAAAACCTAATAATCTTGTTTACCATGTTTTAAGAGAGACATTTCTCACTTTTTGACTAATGACCTTTCATAAATTTTCACTTTTTCATGAAAGTTACTTTAGCATTCTTTTCCACGAATTTCATTATTCATGGATTTCCTTAAATATGAGGTTTTCCTTTTCAAATATACTTTCTGAATTCCACAAATCTGAAAGTTTTCCTTTTCAATTCCACTTATCCAAATAGGTCCCGTGGTTTCTCTTTTTTAGGAAAACCTAGAAAAAAGGAATCTATTTCTCATTCTTTTATTGTTTTCCAAACAGAAGAAACTATCACATTAGGGGAATTCAATTTTCTTTTCCCAAGGGTTTTCCACCAAGCTAAACAACCTTGTCTCCATTCCCTGGTAGAGGAGCAACAGAAATGATAAGTAGGATTGAGAATTTGAAATGCAATTGGGAGGGGTTTTTTAGAGAGGAAAGTTGAAAATTGCAATGCAATACATAGATTGAGCTTTACCAATATGCATGTGGCCCACACTGTGGAACAAGCTTCG
The DNA here is from genome assembly GCA_021015155.1 of Magnolia officinalis. Lineage (NCBI taxonomy): Eukaryota > Viridiplantae > Streptophyta > Magnoliopsida > Magnoliales > Magnoliaceae > Magnolia > Magnolia officinalis. The sequence continues at coordinate 18,892,908 of JAJHSJ010000007.1, forward strand.
ACTGGCAAGGATGAATGAGTCTGGCCCACATGTAAGGCTATCCAGCCCATCCAAACCACAGGACATGTGGATAGAACATAGTTAGAAAATCACACATATCAAGCAATCCTAGTCATCCAATTTATGGCCATCAAATGGATAGTTATAAGTAAAATATTGTAACTGGCCAATATTACACCAAACGATACTGGTTAATTGCCCTTGCTATTGCACTCTCTGCCACAGGCGCTCCCGGATCCAGGCCACTCAGCAGGTGAGCCCACCATGTAGGTTCTCAGGGGACGAAAAGTAATATGGTCCCCTCATCTACTGGGCCACATATAAACAAAAGAAATAGACGGCTAAAAAAAATCACCAACTGCCTCGTGTAACCATTGTTTCAAATAGTGAATAGCCCGTAGCATCGCATTCACCCCTTTGAAGCGTGAGGCATAAGCTACATAGTGTGTAGTAGTGTTTTAAATAGCAGTATGTGTTGCGTAGCGTTCAGCCTTATGTAGCGCATAGCATAAACTACACGGTACTTCTATTTTTTAATTTAAAAATAGAAAAAAAATATGATAAATGGTAAGAAAAAAGTAAAAAAATATTAAAAAAAGCCTAACGAATGATTCATGTTTTCAAGTATAAGCATATTCAAACAAGTTATTAATTATCATTTATCAAAAGCTAATCTACATATATAAAGTTATAAAACAAATCAAACAAATCGAATAATTATTGTTTGAAATGATATCTTCATTAAAATGATATCTAGGCTAATACCAATTTGTGGGCAATAGGGTCCCACAGTTTGTACATTTTTATTCCATCTATATAGTTAAGAAAAATACGCATTTTGAACATCTTATCTAGTTTAGTCCTTTGTTCTTTGAGAATGCACGTACAAGTGTCCACCAAAAGTGTGAAGGAACGAATAAAATATCGTTTGACACCGTGTGTTTGGGTGCATTTGGAGGTAATTGGGTATAAATGCATCTTTTTGGTGCGTTTCGTGATGTATAATCGGAGGTAAATGAAATTGATGGTAAGTAAAAAGTTACTTTTCATGTTTTAAAATCACTTTGCTTTGCTGTGATTTAAATGTAATTGGTGTGAAATGCCTTTTTGGCTCTACTTTTAAAGACAGGAAAGTCACATGAGTAATAAAGGTGTTGCTACGCTAATAATCTACTATATATGTGACATGTTGATGATAACCTAAAACGATCCAATTATTGGTTGCATCACTAAAATCACATTAATAGAATGATCTAAACTATTCAAATGTTAGCATTTAAATGGACTGTTTAAAAAAGTTAATGAGTTGCTTGTTTGTAATCCTTACATTTCTAACCCACCTGAGGTTTGAAATTCCCTCATTTTTGGCGAAAATGTATATTTAAATGAGCTTATTACAATCATTTTGTCAAATATCACATGTGTTAGTGTATTTATTTGTGCATTTGTTTTGTCAACATGTGCGTCTCTGTGTCATTGAGTCGGTTGAGCCATTGGAAACTGAAAGACTGGAGACACATGAAGACTTGAAGCATCAACGAAGTGAAGAACAAATAAATTAAGGTGCCTTGGTGACCTTAACTTTAGAACCAAAACAACCTAACTTTTACATGATCCTAATCTTAATTAGTAAACCTTCATTTGATCATCGCATAACCTTAGGAGCCTATTTAAAACATGCTTAGATTGACTATAGAGGTACCGAGTTGCTGGAAAACAAACTGCAAAATCCAGCCAACTCTTCAGTGAGTTCGATCGATCGAGCGATCGAGCACTTCCTTGATCGATCTCGATTGATCAAACATCGTCAAATACATCCAGTGAGTTCATTGGACTATTTCAGTGGAGCTCAATCGATTGACGACCTTCGGTCGATTGATTGAGCCTAGTTGTTAGAGATTCGTTGGAGCTTTTTCCCTATATATTTTGCAATCGGATCTTTGTTGTGTAATGATTTTTGAGTGAGTTAGAAGTCTTAGTGTGTCACAATATTTACCAACACTTCTAGGCTCTCACCCAAAGGGATCCAAGTCATCTCGCGTGTATTTAATTACTCTCATGAGCATTTCAAGCTCCTTATGAAGATGATCTTGTTTCCTTGCATTCTTTAGAGGATAGGCACCAAGCCAATAGGAAAACTCATTGTCTCTTAAACGTTTAGAATGCCCATATAGGTCAATCCCCATTTGGAAATCATTAAGCATTTAGTCCCCATTTGGAAATCAATTAAGCATTTAGTTGTAGGAGATTCAACCAAACTCCTCCTATTACCTTGGTAACCTCATTGGAGCATCGTATGCAAGGTAGTCAATTGAAGAGGTTGAAGCATCCGCATCAAAGATTGATGGAGTATAAGAGAAGCTGATTGAAGCATGAGAGAGCATCGATTAAATATCTCAAGAATGCACTACAAAAGTGCCACAATCCAACAAGTGTCAATTGTAGAGTCCATTCATACTCTTTCCTTGTGTAGAATTGAGTATAGAGTTTGTGACCCAAACTCGCATAAGTTCTTATGTAAGACTGTATTGCCACCAATAGGGGTGAGTACATGTGCAAGTCCTTGTGTTGTCCTCCGGTAGGAGTGTACGTTTGATAAGTCCTTATGTAGGCCTCTGGTGGGAGTGTACGTTTACAAATCTTTATGTAGGCCTCTGGCGGGAGTGTATGCTTGTAAAAGTTAGGGGTGAACCTATTGAAAACTCCTAAGATAGTGAATAATAGTACACTTGAAGAGAGTGCGTCCGCCGTGAGTGGAGTAGGGAAACCGAACCACTATACATGCTTGTGTTTGTGATCGTTATTTAAATACAATTCTATTCATGCTTATATTTTTTGTTAGTTAAATCATATGAATGCTTGAATTGGATTGTATGCTAGGCACTTAAGTTGTAAGCACACACAAGCTCACTATCTCTTGTAGACTAGTTGCTTAATTGTTATAGATTTTATAGTCTATGTGATTGGACTCACTTTATCTGGAAGCCTTAGTGTTTTTTTGCCTTAATTGTTTAAATTTGTAAATTATTTAAGTAGGCAATTAGTTGTTAATTGTAGAATTTTAAATTGGTCCTAATCACCCCCCTCTAAGACTTAGCCATAATTCTATAGCTTCGACAAGCTTTCACATGCGTCGTGGTAAACTATTCCATGCAATTACAAGATGTACACTAATTTGGGATATTAGAGCTGATTAAGTTAATTATTTTTAAGTTCCTGTGAATATACTAAAGAGTTTTAATGCAGTCTAATTATTTGCATTCAAATATAATTTTTGGATTCGAATACATTTCAATTATAACCTACCAAACACAATTGAGGATTCTAATTCATATCGTTTCCATTGTAATTGTGATTTGGATTTTAACTCATTCCAAATATAAACTCTTAAACGAGCTCTAATTAACAAATTCTTCAAATTTACCTCTTCAAAGATCTTGCAATCTAGTGCAATCATAAGAGAACAATTAATTAAGTAATAAGGCGTGTTAATGGATTTCACCTAAAAAGATATTTCGAGCCTAGTGAAACTCAAAATGATCATAGTATGATCCATAAGCATATGATTTATATATTTAACAATTTCGTTCTGTTGTGAAATACCATGGGCTGTGTAGTACTTTTCAATGTCATGATTATTGTAAAAATCCTTGAATTCTTTCGAGGTACTCTTCTTTATTATCAATTTTTTAATGACTTAATTTTTTCTTCTAATTTTCAACTAATGCTTCAAACTTAACAAAATAAGTAAAAGTATCATTATTCTTTTTCAATAGATAAATTCATACATTTTAGAAAAATTGTTAATAAAAGAAAAACAAATACTCTAAACCTCATAAGAATTCAATAGGAGCCTTACAAGTGTAAGAATGAATTAGATTTAAAACATCCTTACTTTTAGCAGTGGAAGAAGGTAACTGAGTTCTATTGAGCTTTTTAAATATATAATTCTCATAAAAATATAAATTAATATATTTTAAACCGAGAAGTAAATTTTAATCAAGTACTTTTAGTCCTTACTTATATGGCCTAAACACTAACAAATTACGATTAGAGTTTTCTTGACTCGCTTTTATGAGTTTATAATATTTGCATAAGTGATAATTCTTTTTATAATTCAAACACTTTTTCATTTTGTCCCATTTTGACCTGAATCTCGTTTGATCTCTCCTATTAGTACCTTTCTCAATAGATATTCTTTTGACCATTATAGTACTACCAGAAGATCCCTTGTGTGTTTTTTGTAGGACTCTTTGGCAAACAACGTAAACATGATTGACTCTATATTGAGATTTGGACCATGGATGGGATTATTAATCAAATGATCTTATGAATTAGCATCGAACAAAACAAAAGTGCAACATTTTCATCGTTATAAATTTTCACATTGACCATTGTCAGTTTGTTAATCAGTATATTAAACTCATTCATGTATTCTTATAAAGAAGACTATTCTTTCATATTTAAATTGTACAACTGTCGTAAGAGGAAAATCTCATTTTACAATGATTTCTCTTTGTATAGGTTTACTAATTTGTCCCACAAATCTTTAGTAATAGCTTGATTAGACATATTAAACAAAATCAAATCATCCAATGAAAGAAAAAGATCTACTATAACTAATTGATTTTTCTCTTCAAATATCTCATCATTCATCTCTTTGTTTTTTTTTTTTTAATCACAATTTCATATCTTCCCTTCACCAACACCATGTTCATTTTCGGTTTCCACAACGAGTAATTGGATCTGTCAAATTTTAGCACCTTGAGTTTGGTAGAATTTGTTCCCACCATAAAAAACACAATTGTAACACAAATGCCAACGTCGATCTTGAATTAAAAGGCTTCTCAACCTTTGGTTATAATACAATTATGTCGAAAAGCATCCGCGTAAAATTGAAACAACCGATGCGTAACCATAAAGAAAAGAGCCAAACCTAAAAGCCTGTTGAGATGTGGAGTCACATCTGGGCAGCGCCACTCGACCAGTCGAGTGGGCTGCTTGACCGGTCAAGGGGCCCACTCGACCGGTCGAGGGCTGGCTCGACTCAAAGTCCAGCGAGCTATGATTTTTTGGGTCCGCAGTGCTCGACCGGTTGAGGCTCTTGCTTGATCAGTCGAGGGTTTGCTCGACCGGTCGAGCCTCTTGCTTGACCAGTCGAGGGTCCGCTCGACCGGTCGAGTAGCCTGCTCGACCAGTCGAGGTTACACAGATTCGTTTCAGGATTTTGCATGGACTGCGGATTTTTGAGTTGGTTTTCGCAGAGGTGTGAAAGGGAAGTTGCCTAAACTATAAATACGGGTCCCTAGGGCTATTCTAGGGTTAAGATGAGTCAATGGGAGTTATTCTAAAGTGTGGGTAAAGGGTTTTCTTTATACATCAAAGAGAAAAAGTTAGTATATTGCTTGTAATCTTGTTTTCTTCATAGTGGAAGTTTGCAACCGTGGTTTTTTACCATTGTTTAAGGTTTTTTCACTTATATCTTGTCTTGTGGTTTGTTTGGAATGCTTCTTATAGTTTAAATTTCTTCTTGTTTATCGTTTGTAGGTGAGACTGGAGGTTGGATCTCGGTTCACTACATTGTTGGCGTGCTGCGCAACAACTGGTATCAAAGCTATTGGTTTAGTTCTATTGGGAGCGATGATGGAATAAAGGTAGACTAGAATTGAGAAGTTTGATGGTTCAAACATTGTCTTCTGGAAGATGCAGATGAAGGGTTATCTATATCAGAAGGACCTCTATATTTCTCTAAGAGGAAAAGAGAAGAAACCAGAGAAGATGACAAATGATGAATGATTTTTATTGGATCGGAAGGCTTTAGGAACGATCTGACTCACTTTGTCTAAGAGCGTCGCCTTCAATATATCCAAGGTGAAAACCACAAAAGAATTAATAGAAGCTCAAGCGATGATGTATGAAAAACCCTGAGCATCCAATAAGGTTCATCTCATGAAACAACTATTCAACATGAAGATGTCAGATGGTGGGAGCGTGGCTGAACATCTAAACGAGTTCAATACAGTCACAAGCTAGTTGGAATCTGTTGGCATTATTTTTTAGGACGAGGTCAGGGCGTTATTGATCTTGTCCAGTTTGCCAAACAGTTGGGATGGTTTGGTGATTGTTGTGAGCAATTCTTCAGGGTCGACAAAGCTAAAATTTGATTATGTGACCGGTCTAATTCTTAGCGAAAAATCTAGAAGAAAAGCATAAAAAGTTTCAGGGGATTCAGGGAATGCTCTAAACATTGAAGAAAGAGGAAGATCGCTGAATAGAGGTGACAATAAACATGAACGTTCTAAGTCGAGGAAGAAGTCCAAGGGATCGAAAGATAAAGATGGGTGCTGGCATTGCGGGAAGAAGGGGCACATGAAACGTGATTGTAGGGCGCTTAAGAAACAAAAAGGAAGCTCTCAAGGCGGGAAGGATTCAGTGAATCTGTCTGAAGAGAGTGACACAGAGGCGTTGATCTTGTCTCTTGATGCGAGGAATGAATCTTGGGTCATAGACTCGGGTGCTTCGTTTTATGCCACTTCGTGTAAGGAAGTTCTGCGTGATTATGTGTCAAGAGACTTCAGGAGAGTCTACTTGGGTGATGATGAGCCATGCAGTATTGTTGGAAAGGAAGACGTTCATATAAATCAGAAAGATGGAACGACTTTGAAATTGAAGGATGTCAGACATGTACCGAGTTTAAAATAGAATTTGATCTCAGTGGGGCAATTGACCGATACCGGATATGTGACGACATTCACTAGTGATTCCTAGATGATTACAAAAGGTGCTTTGGTGATATCTCAAGGCAAGAAGGAAGGTACTTTGTACGTAACTTTAGGATCGTATAGTTCACTTGCAGTCGCATCAACTGGAGTGAATGGGCAGTTATGACATTAGAGGTTGTGACATATGAGTGAGAAGGGGATGAAAGTGATATTGTCAAAAGGGAAGCTACCAGGGCTGAAGTCTATTGACTTGAAATTTTGCTCGGACTGCGTGCATGGCAAGCAGAAGAGGGTAAGTTTCAAGACGATAGGACGCGCTCTAAAGACGCATTTGTTGGAGCTTGTACACACTGATGTGTGGGGACCGGCACAGGTATCATCTCTTGGTGGCTCACGTTATTTTGTTTCCTTTATTGATGATGTTAGTAGAAAACTATGAGTTTATTTCTTAAAACATAAATCTGATATATTTGATGTATTTAAGAAGTGGAAAGTAATAGTAGAAAACGAGACAGGTAAAACAGTAAAATGTCTCAGATCTGATAATGGGGAAGAATACTATGATAAGAAATTTGAGGAGTATTGTGCAGTAAATGGAATCAAACATTAGAAAATGATTCCAGGGACATCGTTGCAGAACGGTGTAGCCGAGCGCATTAACAAGACCATCCTTGAGCGCGCCAGGAGCATGAGGCTACATGCAGGGTTGCCCAAGACGTTTTGGGCAGATGCTGTAAATACAACCGCATATCTCATCAATAGAAGTCTCTTAGCACCATTGGATGGTGGGCTACAAGAAGAAACGTGGACTGAGAAAGAAATGAACCTTGCACATCTCAGAGTGTTCGATTGCACTTCATATGTTCACATTGATGCATAGCACAGAAACAAGCTAGATGCGAAGTCCAAGAGATGCACATTTATAGGCTATAGGTAGCATGATTTTGACTACAAGTTTTGAGATACAAAAAATAGGAAAATCATAAGAAGCAAAGATGTAGTCTTCAATGAAAAAGTGATGCACAAGGACAGTGTGCAGGAAAATAAGGCCGAGGAGAAAGAATTCGTAGAGTTGGAAGAGTTACCGGACACGGATATTACAACGCTGCAGGATGATCATGCATAGGAGCATTATGAGGCAGAGCTACAGACACCGGTTGTGAGGAGGTCTACTCGGGAGAGGAGACCCATGGTCCGATACTCACCCTCCTTACATTATCTACTGCTGACAAATAATGGTGAACCAGAGTGTTTTGAAGAGGCATTGTAGTCGGATACACGGGTTAAGTGGGAGCAAGCCATGGATGATGAGATGGACTCTCTTGAGTCTAATCGTACATGGGAGTTAGTCACTCTACCCAAGGGTAAGAAAACTCTTCATAACAAGTGAGTTTACAGACTGAAGGAGGAGCACGATGGTTCGAAATGGTACAAGGCCAGATTAGTTGTGAAAGGGTTTCAACAAAAGGCAGGTATCGATTTCACTGAAATATTTCACCGGTAGTGAAAATGTCTACGATTCACATGGTCTTGAGTATAGTAGGTACAGAGGACTTACTTCATGAGGACCTTGAAGAATATATATATATATATATATATATATATATATATATATATATGCATCAGTCGATAGGATATGTAACACTAGAAAAGGAGAACAAGGTGTGTAGACCGAAGAAGAGTCTATATAGCCTGAAGTAGGCCTTGAGGCAGTGGTACAAGAAGTTCGACAATTTCATGTCAGAAAACGGTTTTAGGAGATGTTATGCAGACCACTGTTGCTATTTGAAGAAGTTTGATACGTCGTACATCATCCTTCTTCTGTACATTAATGATATGCTTGTGGCCAGTTCAAGCATGAAGGACATCTCAGATCTCAAAAGACTATTTAGAGAATTTGCCATGAAGGATTTATGAGCTACAAAACAAATCTTAGGTATAAGGATAAAGCGTGGCAGGGAAAACAAGAAACTGGTTTTGTCACATGCAGAGTATATAGCCAAGGTACTTGATCGATTCAATATGGGAAGTGCTAAGCCGGTTAACACTCTATTAGCCAACCACTTCAAGCTTTCTAAGGAACAAGGTGCAAAGACGCAGGAGGAACGAGACTACATGGCTAAAGTCCCATACGCGTCAGCTATTGGGAATTCATGTATGCTATGGTAAGCACGAGGCCAGACATTGCTCAAGTAGTGAGAGTTGTTAGCAGGGTCATGAACAACCCCAGGAAGGAACATTGGGAAGTTGTGAAGTGGATCCTCAGATACCTGGTAAGTACTATGGATATAGGGTTGTGCTATGGTGGATCAGAAATCAAGCTACAAGGCTACGTAAATTTAGATTTGGAAGGAGATATCGATAGCAGAAGAAGCACTACAGGTTATATCTTTACTCTAGGTAGTGTTGCAGTCAGTTGGGTCTTTTAGTTACAGAAGATATTATTTATCAGTACAACGGAAACAGAATATTCTGCAACTACAGAAGCGTGCAAGGAGATGGTATGAATGCAAGGTTTCATGGAAGAGTTATGTAAGAAGCAAGCAGATTGCAAGCTGTACAGTGACAGTCAGAGTGTAATACACTTGACTAAGAATTCAGCCTTTCATTAAAGGACCAAGCATATTGACATCAGATATCACTTCATACGTCCGTTACTGGAAGATGGATCGATTGCTCTAGAGAAGATTCATAAAGTGAGAATCCTGCGGATATGCTGACCAAGGCGGTTACACGGGAGAAGCTGAAGATCTGTTCAGCTTTGATTGGTCTTCAGGCTTGAAGACGGGGAGGTGGTGCACTCCGGATGCAGAAGACGAAGGTTTATGACGATGTGTCTCCAAGTTGGAGATTGTTGAGATGTGGAGTCACATTTGGGCAGCGTCACTCGACTAGTCGAGTGGGCTCCTCGACCGGTCAAGGGGCCCACTCGATCGGTCGAGGGCCGGCTCGACTGAAAGTCCAACTAGCTATGATTTTTTGGGTTCGCGGTGCTCGACCGGTCGAGGCTCTTGCTCGACCAGTCGAGGGTTCGCTCGACCGGTTGAGCAGCCTGCTCGACTAGTCGAGGTTATGTATATTCGTTTCCGAATTTTACACAAATTGCGGATTTTTGAGTCGATTTTCGCAGAGGTGCGAAAGCAAAGTTGCCTAAACTATAAAAAGGGTCCCTAGGGCTATTATAGGGTTAAGATGAGTCAATGGGAGGAGTTATTTTAAAGTGTGGGCAAAGGGTTTTCTCTATACATCAAAGGAAAAAGGTTAGTATATTGTTTGTAATCTTGTTTTCTTCATAGTGGAAGTTCGCACCCGTGGTTTTTTATCATTGTTTGGGGTTTTTCCACGTATATCTTGTCTTGTGATTTGTTTGGAATGCTTTAATTTTTCTTCTAGTTTATATTTTTCTTATTGTTTATCGTTTGTGGGTGAAACTGGAGATTGGATCTCGGTTCACTGCGTTGTTAGCATGTTGCACAACAAAGCCAATATTCAAAATATAAACAAAAGACAAAATGTGTAGAGATTTACGTAGTTCGACAATATATTTATGTCCATGAATAGCAACACCGAGCTTTAATCTTCACCAAAACAAGATAAATAAAAAATACAAGGCTCACTTTTTTTCCACTCTTCTGGCACACAAAAATCTCTCACCAAGAAATTTCCAAGAAGATATTTTCTTTCGGAGTGTTCCGCTTACATTACTATACTATAAGAGAGAGTATGTGCCAAAGATAAAGAGGAAATAGGCTGCACCCTCACGTATGTAACGCACTCAACAAATGTCTTTTAACCGGAGACGTGCATATGACGTTTCATCACGATCAGTGACGCACCGCCTCAACACAGCCAAGTATCAAAATAGGGAAGATGAGCACATCGCAATGCCATTTCCTACAGAAGCTTTCAATGATTTTAAAAATTACGAAATTAACCTCACCAGAAGAGAGATGACCGGCAGAGATGGAAGAAATGAGTGAGAAGGACGTGACAATGGCGTCGAGGCCCGCATAAACGATGCTCTTTACAGAGACTCCACACCATGGCCCTTTTGGCCCACTGTTTTCTGGCGGGCCATGTGATTGCATCAAAGGAGCTGCGCCTTCCTCCATGTCAGCTGTTTTTCTTCTTCCCTGAGTAGGGAACGTGAGAGAGAGAGAGAAGGTAAAGTGGTAAATGTCAGGTTTTCGTCTGTAAATGTCCCTTGGTGTCTGCATGCATGGTGGTCTACCTTGACACCTGTTGAAATAGCTAGATGATTACAGTGCATTGCTGGATATCTACTTCTTGGAAAGGAACTACTCGCTTTGGAAGTTTTCCGATGCAACTAGTTGATTTGGATATGGGTCATCGATCTGGACCGTCCAGTCTTTCCATACATGTGTCTTCAGGTTAAGATGAAATAGTTGAGCTGGTTGGATGATCACGCCCGTTTAATTTTGATGATGATTGTTATAACTGTCCATATTGCAAGAAATAGATTGATGGTTAGCATCATCTTACCAAATCGCTTCTCTAGATAGTGAACAATTGATGGTGTGGCCCATGTAACAGGTGTTTGAAGTTGAGTCGATTGGCCTTTTTTTTTTTTTTTTTTTTTTTTTTACACAATCATACACACCCCCACGCTAGTGGAATTTCACCACCTATGGGTACTGGAACCCTTGACCGGGTGTTGAAACTCCTGAGAGTCTACCACCCAAGCGAGAGTAAGGACCTAATCGATATCATCTTACAATGTGTAATAAAAGCTATGACATCTAAAGATAGAATTTCTAGCTAGTTAATATATGAGAAAATACGAAACTACCTAAATAATAAAGTAACGTAATTAAGAAAGTGTATAAATAAAAAAATATTTAAATAAGAATTTTTTTTTGCTTAATATAAAGATATGAAAGAAAATAGAAAATTTTCCAACCAGAGATTGAAAAAAGAAAAGAAAAGTTGTGATCGGCTTAAAAAGCGAAAGTGGTCCATTTCTTGTCTATTGGCCTACTTTCCCTACCTTATCTAACATAATTTTTTTAAAAAAATGTTGTTGATAGGTTTTATATACATTTTGTTTGTTGGGTTCTTGCATCATTGCCTAACAACCGTTCTCTACCTACAATGAATGGACGGTCCAGTCAGGTAACTTTACATCCCCACGTGTGCAAAAAACGCGTGGAGGTGAATCCTCTGCTTTGTCCTGTTGGGATGCGGATTGTGTACTTCATGAGATCGGCACGGACAGGAGATTTGAGTCACCACCGTGGTGTTATAAGTTAAATTCACACCGTACATCCATTTTGCCATATCGTTTTAGCTTATAGGCCCAAAAATAAACGGATGCAAGGGTAAATTGAATCATACAATAGGGATTAAACACCTAATGTTCTTGCTGCCGTATTTTTGGATCAAGCTGATATTTTTATGTTCCTTTAATAAAGTCCATGTAACGTTTGTTTTTTCGTCGGCGTTATTACCAGTAGTATCTCATGTAGTGGTGTAATTTACTTGAGCCTTGCATCTGCTATTTTTTTGTTTGATAAAAAACACGAATGGTGTGGATAAAGCTCATACTAGTGACCACTTTAGGCCCTAGCCAGTGCCCATAAGGGTTATACCCAATTGGGGTCTAATTTTTATTTTTTATTTTTAATCACACTCGATAATAATGGGTGCTCCAACTAATAACCTCATGTTGAAACTCATGTGTAGAGCTAGGCACGGGACGACTCGAATCGGCAAACTCGACTTGTCCAACTCATTAATATCAGAGTCAATCTGAACTGTGTGGGGTGAGTCTATTCGATTCAAGTTGACTTTGTCTAATCCGAACTCAAATCGAGTTGAGTTCGAGTCACTTAGTAACTTAACTAGACTCGACTCAAAATCCAACTTGGTACTGACATATATATATATATATATATATATATATATATATATATATATATATATATATATATATATATATATATATATATAAACAAACTCAAATATGACCTTTCAGATCTGAGATACCATATGGCTAATAGAGAGCTAAGTTTTGAGTGGTGATTTCAGCCCTTGAATACCGGTTGGTACTTGTGACCGGGTCGGACTCGGTCGGTCCGGATTAGTCAAGGTTGGATCCGGACTCGGATTGGGTCAGGCATGCTGGACTCGGTACCGGTTAGGTCAAGTTAAAGTCCGGCATATTTTAAAACCGAATTGAGTCGGGTCAGCCCCAACTCCATCCGACTCGACTCAATGCCCAGTTTTACTCGTGGGAGTCTACTACTGAGCAATAGAATCGCAGGCAATCCATATCCACTTTACCGGTTAAACTTTAACCTGCAACCCAACATGTGGGTCCAACATCACATGTAGATGACAACTAATCTAATCCGTCCAATCAGTGTTCTCCCTCATGTTAACCTAAGCCCTTAAAAATCAGGCCGATCCAAAGCTGTGGTGGGACATGCCACGGGGAAGAGTTGGGATGTTAGACAACACCTTAAAACCTTCTAGATTCTGTGTGGGACTTACCATGTTTTCTAATATGGCATCCAATCCATTCGTAAGATGCGCCCCAATCAGGATAAATGGATCCCACAAAAATCAAGCCATTCCAAAATTCAGGTGAGTCAAAGCACATGATTTGAAAGGTATGAGCATACTTTAATATGGTGTGGTCGAAATGAGCATACCAAGTAGAAATTCAACTGCTGCATAGGATGAACGGTTTGGATGTTATACGGACATCACGGTGGCCCCACAAGTCGCATGGTAGGTTAAGCTTAACCTACAAACATTATCTGCGATCCGGCCTGCCGTGGATTCTTTCAACTCTTTAGCAACTAAAGCGAGCGAGATGTATGGAAGAGCCGGTGGAATCGGGATATGACAGAGCCAGTGTATGACAGCACATTAAATGAGACCCCGGGCTCACGCAAGACAGTGCGTCCCTTTCCATGGGGCTACCGTGGGGCCTATCTGATGTATATACTTACGTATCCAGGCCGTTCATATGTTTTTTTTTTTTTTGGGATCATTTTAGGGCATTATTCTAGAATTGAAGGAGACCAAATTATCAGGTAGACCATATCATAAGAAACGGTGGTGATTAACCGTCATACCATTAAAATTTTCTTAAGGCGCACCTTAATGTTTAGGCTAGTCTTTATTTACCATTCAGTATGTTAATAAGGTCACATAAGCCTGGATGAAGGGAAAAAGTAAATATCAGCTTCTTCCAAAACTTTTGTGGCCCATTAATAGTCACTCACCACTGTTTCATATGATATCATCCACCTGATAATTGGATCTGCTTCATTTTTCGAATAATACCCTAAAATGATATGAAAAAAAATAGATGGACGACATAGATATATAATACATATGTAGATGCAGTTTTTCGGCAGATCCTTTGTATAGACCTTTTCTGAACCTGCACAAGTGTAAAAGATGGACAAAAGAGGCCTGACTAGTACAGGGGACTCTCTGATGCCTAAGTCAGGATCGAGGTCTTGCAAATAGGGTAGGATCTCCAGAAAAGAGATACCAGTCGAATATTTGGGTTTCTTAGTAAACGTACCTTGGATGGTGGAAGGTACCTCTATATTTATAGGAGAACCAGAATACCATTTCAAGAGGATTCTTTCCTGATATCTTAGCTGTAATCCAGGATTTCCGCGAGATGATCGATTCCTGAGATCATCGAGATCCGATATTATCCTTTGAAGATAAGAAAGATCTTTTAAGACGTTAGGGGATTCCCTGAATCTTTATGTCGGAACCCAAGGCAAGTCTTGACTTGATCAACGAATCAGCCCTCACTATCTATAAGCCAGTTGAGAGTATTGTCGATCTATGACCGAACTAAGGCTGATCTATGGTTGATCCGTAATCGACTTGTGACCGATCTGTAGTCGATCCGTAATCGACTTGTGGCCGATCTATGGCTGACCTATGAGTTAGGTCGGTAGCATATAGCCACTTGAAAGGGCTTGTAGGTGGGCTCTTTGAATGTCCTTAAAGTTGCATCACCCTCCTTGGAGGTTACTTTGTCTCTGGACGTGGAGGCCTCACTAGGGTCGGCGCTCAATGAGCCCGAGCTGGTTTAGTAGAGTTGGTCCATTCCATAAGCCGGTCTATGGACTTGTAGAATTTTCCCCAACAGTGAGCTCCCCTTGCTTTTCGGAGCGACTCATGGAGGTTCGGAAAGCAAGTTGGTCGGGAGTAGATCGGGATGTGTGGAGTAGGTTGAGACGAGCTGTCATAAATGTCAAGTATGACGACCAGCGCGGAAGCCAAAGCATACCAGCTAGAGATCATGACGTGTCAGCTCGTTACTTGAGGTCACATGGGCTGTTAAACCGTCATTTCAGTGGCGGATCAATTGTCACGCCTCGGTTTTTAGAACCCGAGTGTAGAACTCGTTTCCTAAAAATCCGAGTGTTAATTAATTAGATAATTGACAACATTTCAAAATCAGAGTGCGATAGCACAAACCAAGCGTAGATAATATCAAGTAACCAAATATCAAGATTCTGGTCCACTGAGTTGGGGACCTTAAATACAAAATTCATAAGTTTCAAATGTGACAAGATAAACTAGAAAAGAAATACTGCAACTACTGATTAAGTCTATAGTATTTCGTCGCCTCCTGGTGTGGCTCTTCCTCGTAGTATCCCTCCTCCGATCTTACTGCCACGACCTCGGGACCTGCACCGTAGTTGCCCCCGTCTAAACCTTCATCCTCTATACGGTTGAATATTCGATTGATGAGTGACCAACTCAGTGTGAACTCCCCTCAATATTACACAACGCCGCCTTAGGCAAGTATAGTTTAAAAGCATAACAAGCATACAAAATAATACAAAAATACAGTCTTAATTAATGCATGGATGTATGAGTGCACATCAACTGGGGATGCTCATCCAGTTGGCTTTTGGGCGAAACCCATGCATGTGGCCGGTCACCAGCAAAAGTACATAGTACATGCGTAGTGCCAAACTCATCGAAAGTGGGTCGATAGTCGATAGTCGATGATCTGGGAGCTAGCGAAACGATACTACGACTAATAGCACGTGATACAACATCCATAATTAGCCACCTGTCATCACCTGTATGCTATGAATGCATGATTAGCCCAACTGTTATTATTCCATTTGCAACCAGTCAGTTTATTGAAGCTCAAAGGTCACTACGGGGGGTTTGTCACCCAGCGTAGGCTAACGGCTCAGACATAGTGTCCCATGACCACCATCCCCGGCCCATGAGTCTACCACCTTAGGATGTTTAATAGAACCCATCAACAAGTGGCCAATCAAATTCAATACGGGGAAAATTTACCACCGCATGGTTGAATGGGAATAAACCGTCGAAGCCACAAGGGCAAATGTCAAATCTTGGGTTAAAGGTAAATCAGTGTGGTAAAAGGATGTACATCATACATACTAAATCGAGATGGTAGGGCACCATTAAATCAGGGCGGTAAATAATTCATCCCAAGGCCACGTAGGCGAGAACATCCTATGGATGGTAAACCCCATTGATAATTCACTACCAAAATAACCTCCAAGTTGATGGTCTATTCTTAACATAACCCGTCTTGTTACACCCTAAGTATGGACTCTCATACATAGGTGGAGATTCCCCTATTTGATGTAGAGATTTTGATTCTATGAGTGTCTTGCAAACAATTCAATGATAAGTGGAGGTGTGTGAATACAACATACAAGTTATATGTTGTTACTAAAATTTGAACTATTATTAAAGATCATGAAATCAAAGCATAAATTAATAGTTAAAACGAAACCCAAAATGTAGGTTATAACGATCATCACACATGACCATAATTTACGAGTTGCCAATTATAATGGGAATCTAGCATGTAGAGTTTAGTGTTTAATTCTCATGATCATGGTTTGCAAATTATCATTCATGGATCAATGTAAGTCATCTAACATGATTTGGTATTTTAATGCAAGTGATCAAAGTTCTAAGCTAGTAATCGTAATTTAAATGGAAACTATTCTTGGACTAACTTGGAGATGGAAAGCTTAAGGGGCAAAGTCATCACCTTATTGGTCGACCGTCTTCCTACAGACTAAGATCCTCGTAACGTCCACTTGTTTGCCTTGGTAAGCTAACTTGGAGGTGCAACGGTCCAGCCTTATTAAGATAAATTAGCTCCCATAGAGATTTACTGACACAAGCTATCTTTAGGCAGCCCTAATGCCTCTTATACCTGGAAGGAATATGGATCCTCCGATGGCATCAAATAGCAAAATTGTGGTTGTTGTAATCTGATTAGACCGTGTGATCGTGTAATGCATTGAATAATGCATTGCTGGCTGAGATGGACCGATCACTATACAACAAAGGAGGAAAAGAGTCGAGGTATTGGCAATAAGAGGATCCGAACTCATCTGGAAATGGCCCGAGCAAAGAGAGTTGACTACTGATTTGACTCAGTTGGTCTAAACTCGGTTGGAGATGATTACCTGAGGGGTGGCCCACATGTTGGGCTTCGATCTGCAACGTTCATGTGGTTGATCAATCAGTTGAGTATATTCTTGAAACAAACAGGAACTCAGTGAGTTACCGAGTCCACAAGGGTGCTGGAAATGAGTTAACTCGCTGGGGTACACGTAGTCATACAACAAGCGTTAGGTTACTGAGATGACCCATTTTAGACTGGTGGAAGTTGATCCATATACTGATACGCCCATCGGGTTATGGTTCATTGGCCTCGCATTAGTATTTTCTAGCTGACTCAGTCGAGACTTGTTGGCGAGACTGAGTTCCAGCCATCATGCCACAGTCCGGTCTAAAGGACCCATGACTGTTGTTGGTTCAAGGTTTGGCTAGAAGGCTACCGAGTTAACTCCTTCAGGAGGAAATAGATTGACTTAAATCCTTGAAACAGCTCCAGCCTAGTGGCGATCCGGGCATACTACACTACCCGAAGTTCATAACACATACTTGTCTTTCACATGAAGGGACGAGAGATCTCGGTGTCGACTATGCCAGCCCTAATCAGGCCAGCCCGCTCCCTGAGTCACTGGACAAATCCGACTCAGGTCCGGTTGAACAACAACGAGAGTCAGTGTTGGGTTCCAGAGTTTGACCTGAACAACACCATGCAAGCTAGCTTTCGTGGGAAGATGGGTGAGTCAACTTGGTAGACCCCACTCGTACGGACAGCGAGTTCTGTCCCGACTCGATTTGGATTCCCAGGGTCGACTCAGTGCATTGTTTGACACGGCCTTGTTACGATCTTTCCTTTCCTCACAGCCGTCCTTGGCCCACACTGACCCAACTCAATCCGAGTTGGACGCGTTGACTCAGTGTAGTGCGACACCAGTTCAGCTTCTAAATGAACCCACTCTCTCCCTCTATTTTCTTCTGTTCTCTCTTTCCTTGACATGATATCTTCGGTCTGCACTGACCCAACTCGGTCTGAACTGATCGGTCGAGTTGGTGTAGTGCAGCACCGAGCTCACTATGCTCAAACCGTTTCTCCTTTTCCCCTCCTATTTCTTCTCCTATTTCCTCTCTGATTATCTGGTGGAAATCTCGAGGCGGACTTCTCCTTTTATAGCCGTGAAGCGTGCTCGAAAGGATCATCCAACGGTCATGATTTGGTGGCCGAACTCTCGCATTTTCCTCTAGTTTCCGGATGCATGGGATCCATCCATCACTAGGGATGGGTTTCTGCTGCTATGGCCCACCGGAAAAGTAACGCTCCATCTGTCATGGGGCCCATGCCATCTTGGTGGGTATCTCGATCTAACGGGGAAGATGACATGGCCGAAAATGGTGGATTTTTATTTGCGGTCTATCAACGTAATCTGATCCATTTGAATGGGTCGGATGGGTCCATTGATCATCATAGGGCCCACTTTTTCCACCTATCATCGCCGTTTGTCTACATCTCATGAGATTTTCTGCCCTTCATGGTTTTCTTGTGAGACGAGAAACTCTCTCCAATAGATCCGTTGCTGCCTTAGAGGGGACGGCTGAGATTGATCTACGGAGCCTGGTGGGAGGTCTGGATCACGCCAGCTCAAGTTTCCCAAAGTGGAAATGTCTCCCACGCCTTTCTGTTATGTAGACGGGTGCTTGCCCATTCCTGACATTGAAAGGAGCACTGAGAAGCATCTTCAATGAATGACTGGGATTGAAAACGGACTGTTTCCTTGGATCACCAACGTGGCAACCGTCCAGCCCTCTCTCTTTAGAGGAACGCCAACGTATGCCCTTGTTTGGCTCCTGCCCGAGCGCATGCACGCTTGCATGGGTCCAATTAATCGCCATGGGCCTTGTCGTCTGGGGCCTCCTTACCCGATGGACAATCTAGATTACGTAGATGGTGGCTAAAGTGTAATGCCCTGAAAGTCGGGGGTCGAGCATAAGCTCCACTCCCGAGTTCCAACGCATCACTTATGCAACATAGATAATGATGATTAAATGTTGTCTGTGTTAGTGCATTAAACATGAGTGGGATTATACCAAAACAGCATATCATACTCTGGAGATAGTTAACTTACGCAAGCGGAAGAACTGTGATAGATATATAAAATATATAAAAGTGTTGTAAGTTTCCAGAGTGTGAACATATTATCATGTTAAATATATACATGTATACTTCCCAAAATGGACAAAAATGAATATACATGTATGTTTCAAAAAGATAAAATAGCAAGTATAATGGCATCTAGTCTACATCCCAGAAATCGCCGTCGATTAGGACATGGCTCACATGAAGCCGCCCAAAAACTGCATGTAGGAGAATACCTCCTCGTCATCCTCGAAGTCCGGCTCCACTTCGTAGGCATCGCCACCACCCGCAACTAAGACAAAGTCTGGTTGGTGTGTACAACACCGTCCTATAACGTGGGAGTGACTGATCAACTCAGTGAAACTATAAAGCAAAGGTTAACATGTTATCAATTCAGTCAAGCAGTAATGGTAAAGTAATACAATCACACATCCCTAAGTACCCTGATTAATGCAAAAATGGTATGTATAAATGATGCATACCCTCGCTTGCACTCCCTCTGTGATTTTCATCTCACGGTCGCACATGTCAGTCACTTCCTCAGTGCTCTACCCAACGCCAAACGACACATGCAATGCGGTGCATGAGCGTGATTACCAAGTTCTTATTAGTCCCTTTTCATACAGCAGGATTGGGAAACTAAGGTACCTCCCTTATATCATTTTCCAAACAATGATCCATTCTAGGGTCGTCAGTCCTAGTAAATCTCATACGATGTTGCGGTTCTAGGTCACTACAAAGGTCTCGTTACCTCGATGCAGTATAGGCCTAGTTTATACTCTAGTTGCTACGAAAAGGCTTGTCGCCTCAACGTAGGCTCAGAGTATGCTCGAGGTCACTACAAAGGGCTCGTCACCTTATCAGTGTAGGCCGACAGCTCGAATACAGTGTCCCATACCACCGTATTCGGCTCACGAGGCGGTGTTGCTCACTGGTCACTACAGGGAGGCTCGTCGCCCCAGCGTAGGCCGACATCTTGACCACAGTGTCCCATACCACCATGTCCGGCTCATGAGTCTTAGCGGATCGAGGTACCGAGGTTAATGGGATTCACTGATGAGTTTGGTACCTTAGGTTCAAGCAGTAGTGTCCATACATGGTGAACATACATAAGGCCAATCGGGTTACTTGACGAGCTCGACTAGTACGAGCGTACCTCGAGTTGATCGACATGAAGTGCGTAAGCACTTCATGTGGCCTAACCACTATCGACAACCCAAGTACGACTCGGATTCATCGAACACGTCCAATGTGGCGAAGCAACCTTAGCCATCGAAGCAGGGCCTGTTACCGATTGCCTGGACTATACCATAGTCCCAAACACATTCTGATATGAGAAATATGCACATACAATAATCATACATCATTTAATCAACCCATGCAACCATGGAAAATATTTGAACGTATAATGGAGCACATATAACATGTCATTCTACATATGCATATTCTGTACAAACCACGCTATTTAGATTACAACAAGTTGAAGGAATTCATGCATATACCTGAGGTAGTTGCGATTCCTATCCCAACAACCCTATCAAGTACAGTTCATCTAACAACTGCTCATACAAACATTTTATCAAACACTTATACCACACATATCAACATACACAACATATGTTGATTATAACATGTATTTGGACAAATCCTCGCCACAAGGAGTTGTCACGTACACATCAATTCATGTATTAGCATTCTATAGACATGACAGGCACAAATCATATTCCTATATTCATTCAGACATTTCAACAAACACCGAGACTACACACTTCAACATACATGTATTAGGCTAGCTATAACATATATCCTGGTAAGCCCTTTTACAAAAGGGTTGCCACATACACAACAAGCATATATTTATAGTTAATAAGCATGAAAAACACAGATCCAAATTCCATTTTCATTCAATCATATCATCAAACACATGGAATACACGATACTCAACATAGTTCATATATATGTGAAAAGTGCGGGAATCGTCGTATCTAAGCATGTGATAGCAATCAAGTCAGTCATAAATCATTAACTGACATTGAAAGCCTTGAAAACCATAACCTAAACATTTATAGTCCACACCTTTCACCTGTAAACAAGCAACGAACTCAGTTTGTATACCGAGTCTATGTCTACGGCACAACAGTAACCTACAGTATGAAATAGGTTAGCTATTTCATCACATACACCATTTGAAACCCTAAAATAGATTAGGGTTTGGATTTCTTACCTAAGAACGGGATCGGAATCGCTAGAATAACGATAAAGAAAAGCTGATTCAGCCCGTAGTGTGATGGGATTGAATCCCAGGGATGAACTTCAACTCTCTCTCTCTCTCACTTTCTCTCTCTTTCCTTCTCTTTCTTCTCTCTTTTCTCACATAGAGTTAGAAATTCGTATGTGAAGGGAGTGAGAGGGTTTAAGGCTTTTATATAGGCCCATAACTGATGGGAATGACCCCAGGGCCATAGTATACTTAGGTTATAGCCAAAACCTATCTATTTCGGCTCAACGGAGCACTTCTGGAGGCCCCCTTTCTGCGAGCGATCGGACTTAAGCTCCCTGGCATTGGATCTAGGTTGAGTTAATTTTTTGGTCCGATCGGATTTACAGATCGACCGTGGCGAACCAGTTTCAGTTCAACGGTCACCGATACTTGATCAGGGCCACAAGTACATTGACATGTGTTGAAAATTTTTCCTGATCCGAGGGTGTATTTGGGCCAAATTTTGACGGTTTAAAACATTTAAAATTGGTCCGCAAGGGAACGACCCAGTTTACTTAAATCTGAGTTCAATTTCTAAAGGTATTTGTGTTTCTCACACACTTCGCTCCGAGCTCAAGTTGTGCACTTCTAGGTACTATCTGGATTTGATTTCTGAGATGGTTGTCAAGCCCAATAAGGTGGTCATAATTGTTTAGTTTCGCGGTAATCGGACTTTTGACGCGCGGTCCAGGTTCGATACGGAGTTTCAAGGTGCTCCCGAGAACAACTGAGTTTTAAGATTGATCTTAGGTTTCTAGGTAACGTAGATTTAACGATTCTACTCATTTTGGGTCTTGCAGTTCGTATTTAAAGTGGTTCAAGCTAATTCAACTGAGTATTCAGTTTAGTACTTAACTAAATTATGCCCTAATTACGACAGAATATAGTCATAGGGCAGTTCTACGCCCTTTTCTGGTACTTTTAATTAGAATATTATTTTAATTATTTTTAGTAGTTCATAATTAAGTCTACTTCATCTCTACCAAATTTTATTAAATTTTGTGTTGTATAAAAATTCTAAAAATTCTAGAAGCTGCAGTTGTCCAAACTAATAAATTTCGGATAGTTGTCACAATGATCTATATTTAACTATAATAATATTTTTATTATATATTTTTAATTATTTTTATATGAAACTAGACTTATCAACCTTTAATATAGCTTTTGAATCATCTAAATCGGAGTTATAACGAGGGAGATATGATTTTTCAAAGTTTGATAAAAATTGCAGAAAATTTTCAGAAAACGAGCCTCCCGGCCCGCCAGAACGCCGAGGCCTCGCGGAACCAGCGAGGTCTTCGCCGACCACTGGACTTTCTGGCGAGGGGTCTCCGGTGGGGCGAGGTCCTCCCCCCCCCTCCCCGCGGGGTGCCGGGAACATGCGGGGCCCACTCCACGTCCCCCCGATTTGTGTCGTTTGGCCCCCCAGAGTCTGTTTGATGTAGTTTCGTCACTCGATATTTTGAAACGGGTGTATTTTTTAATATGGAATGAGTTATGCAATGTGAAATATATGATTTTGGGGTAGGAGAAACTGATCTATCTAAATAACCTATTTATATCATGATATTCCAAAAAGGAAATGGTTAAAATCCCATTTTATTTATGTATTTACCATTTACAGTAAGTTTTTGTTTAAGTATTATTCTTCATCACCTAAACATTAGGATTAGTGTCTAATATGAAAGTACTTAGAAAAAATTGAAGAATACGGTGGCGGAAGGTGAGATTTTGAAAGAAATGGGTTAAAAAATGATTTTTAACTTTGGAATTGAGTTCTGACAAGTTAATAAGGTGTTAGGATCGACCCATTGCTTAAGTACGTCTAACTCCAAGTTAGCAAAAATTCGAGGTGTTACACGAAGGTGGGCCACAACTAGTCCAAAACAGCATTGTCCTTTCAAACTCGCTGCAGTGGGAAAACAGGAGGAATTTCCTTTTTTTTTTAAAAAAAAAATTCATCGGTTTAGCGCCCGTTTGACCGACTTGACGGTCTGGTGCACTGCGTGCACGCTGTTCGTGGTGTACGTGCACTTTAGTGTGGGCCCCATCATGATGAAATCATGCAATCCACACGTTCATTCTCCTAGGGAGTCTTATATGAGGTGTCGAACTAATGATCAGCATGATCTAATGCTCAGGTGGCCCATAAGTCGTGATCAGAGCGTTTATTTACGGTTTTCTACCGATTTAACAGATCGCTCTGGTTTCGAGTATCAACGGTCACAAGGGGGTCTCAGAGTCATTGGTGTGTTCAGGCCCAACCACTTTGTGTATTGAACACTCCTAATGACGTCGTTTGTACATCATACTTCATAAGAGTACTCCTGGACACCCGTCCACTTATTTATAGGGTCCACTTAGGATCGTCAATGTGGATCATCTGTCCTACCCCATGCGCCTTTGTTTCTCAAGCAGTCTATAATCAAACGGTCGACTTAGAGAGATTGGTCGTCAGACCGATCCATAGAATGTTCTGGGTCTGATGATGGCGATCCAGGAATTGAAGTTGCTAAGGAATGGCTTGTTTTGCCCTTAAAAGGTTTCGATGATTCGTCCAGGTATTAATGAGGGGTTAGACGAGTAGATAGTCGATCGAAGGTTATTCCTACTGTCTTTGTTTGGGTTGATTAGATTCATGATTAAACTAATCTTAGTTCTAATGGTAACACCCGTGTATCAAAGATGTGGGGTGTTACATCAATGAGGAGGCGACGCGTGGCATCGTACCCGATATCGAGATCGAGTGGCACATGGGGTCGCACCACGTGTCAAATCGGGGCAGCCGAAGAGGCGTCGTACGACATAGCATTGATGGGCGCTTTAAATAGCTGACACGTGGCACAACTATATAAGGGAAGCCCTAACCCTTAGGTCTTTCCCATTTGCATTTCATCTTCTTCCCCCTTTTATCTTCCGATTTCTTTGTGCGATTTTCGACGACTGTTCACACTGCAATCCAGCCGAAATCTTTCCATCCCTTGTTCTGGTGAGCCTCCTTTCCCCCTCCTCCTTTCATTTTTCTGTTAAAAATCGTCATGTCTGGCTCCTTGAGCTCACGGGAGGGGATCTCCGGCGGTGAAAGTAGGGCGAGTAGTCGCCTTAGGGTAATGTCGAACCCACCTTCGTTGTGGTGATGGCGAATGCCACTTTTCGGTACTCCTCGTCAAGGAGAGCACTGGAACGGTCTCCAGCACAGAGGCTTGCGCCCGCTGTTAGGGAGTTGAATCTGTCTCCCAAACGTGGTACAACGCATGAAGCTCAAGTAATGAATGCATCTCCGGCAACTGAACAGGTCGTTGAGGCACGCGACCTACCCAATGAGGGTGAACCAAGAGATCCTGAGGATGAAGAGGACCCAAGGGGGCCAGTGCCTTCGACTATGTCTGAGGATGAGTTAGCTTGGATCAGGCTCGGATATCATGTTCTCGAGTCTGTAATTCTTCGACTCCCTTCGTGGAAAGAACATCCGGACCGACCTCCAGAAGGGACAGTGACAATCTTCCAGGTCGCTCTTCAATGTGGCTTGTGACTCCCACTTCAGGGGATAGCCAGGCGTCTGCTCGCTCGCCTTGGCTTAACCCCAGGGTAGATGACTCCAAACGGGTGGATGGACTTGTTTGGTTGTGCGGTCCTATGGTGTAACACCCTGAAATTTGAGGGTCGTGTGAACACTCGACCTCCAAGTTCCTGGGTGCCACTTATAACCTAATTTTAGTGACTTGTATATAATTCAATTTAAATGAGCACAAATGGAATCGACTGGAACATAAACCACAACCACCACTAATCTACTGAGATGAAGGCGGCTATGGTATACGAGTCTACAAGAAATATCAACGGGTCGCACAAGGCGTCGCCCGACAAAATACACATATGCAATGTCTAAAAGAAATGGTGTGCTAAGTCCCCTACTCAACAGCCCATAGTCAGCCCGCACAGTCTATGGAGACCCGCCTATAAGCTGGAAGTAGGAAAGCTCCTATTCCTCGTCTATGCTCGCCCTGCTCGGCTTGTCGAGCTGTGCATCAGGTGCATCTAATGAAGCGTCTTGTTGGTGTTTTAAAACACCGTCCTAGAGTGGGAGTGAGTGATCAACTCAGTGGGTGCCATTAGCCATAGGTTACATCAAATATCAGTTTTATGATGAATTTAATGAAAAACATACATTCACATATCTCTAAATAATCTTGTTAATGCACATGCATGAATTATAGTATGATGCATGACCTTACAACAATACTCCTTCAAGCGACTTCATCTAATGTTCGCGTATGACCAATACTCTCTCATTGCGACCTCAACTGCCGAGTCGCCAACCTAACTAATGCGATGTGATCATGAATGTGTTAGTTGAGTTTTTAGTTAATTCCATTCATCCAGCAGATTGGAAAAACCACTACCAAAAAATCGAGTAAAGGCTACGGACTATGGAAGCTTTTGGCTACAGATATAAACCGTAGCTAATTTACTACGGATTTAATCCGTAGCTAAAACCTCCTTAAGCTGTAGCTAAAACCTACCTTCCACCCTGATCTTATTAGAGGTTGGTGGTGTTTGAGGGGCTCCATAGGGCCCATTGGAATATATGTGTTTTATCTAAGCCGTCCATAAATTTTGATATATAATTTCATTGGATGAGCCCAAAAAGTAGGTAGATTTAAGGTCTAAGTGGACCACACCATAAGAAATAAAAAATAAATAATTAATATTTTATGTGGTCCGCTTACAGCTTCGATCTGACTCATTTTTTGGATCAAAATGAATGGACGGAGTAGATAAGTAACATACATCATGGTGGGCCCCACAAGACCTAAAACTACGCACATAAAAGTGTTGTCCGTCACCCGCCTCCCGCCAAAAGAATCCCGCGCGCGCCCATATCCCAACCCAAATCCCTCACATCTCCCTTGCACACCCGCCCCTCTCCCAAAACCCAAACCCTCTCTTTCTCGCGCCCGCGCCTCTCCCAAAACCTAAACCCTCTCTCTCTCGCGCCTACGCCTCTCCCAAAACCCAAGGCCCCTCTGTTTCCTAACCCCCCTCTCTCTCTCTCTCATTAGGGTTTTCAAAACCCCTTTCACTGCAAACTCATCGTTAATCTATGATCACACCCTGTGTTAGGGTTTTCGAAACCCCTTTCATCCTACCCTCGTCACCACCTCGGCTTCTCCACTAGCCGCATAATAGCTAGTTGGGTTTTTGGGCAGAGGAGGTTTCTAGGGGTTTGACCTTGCTCTGATGTGGTTTCGGCAGTGCATTCGAGTGTGGATGAGTATTTGGCCGACTGGTTCGGTTTGAATCAATCCAAGTATCAATGGGCGTTGAACGATTACTATGAGAGCAAGGGAATTGTAAGTTTGAACATCTACTTTTCATTCTTTATTTTTTTTTTTCTGGTTTTTTGAATTTTGAATTCTGGGATCTGATTTTGAATTTCACTTGTGATTCTTCTCTGATCTTATGAGGTTTTTGCTGAATTTATTTGCTCTCTTTTCATGATCTTGTGAGGATTTGTAAATTTTGTCCATTTCTCTTGGTCTGAATGAGTGATTCATTTCTGAGATGATTAAAAGCAAGTTTTCTATTGTGAAGCATGTGGAAATTTGCGCTAGGTTTTTTTTTTTTTTTTAAATAATATGAAATCTTCCGATATACTACAAAGAAATATCTAGAAAAATTCAAAAGGAAATACAGAAGCAAATGACGGCTCTGGTGGCTATTCCTGTTAACAAAGAAGGTAGCATAGTAGAGGTGGCCTTCAGCAGAGCATGGAGAAAGCTCTGAAGTCGAATTATGATGCTCTGTGGGAACGCATCCAAGAGGAGAACTATTTGATTTTCCTTTCACATATTTTGCTATTGTTGGCTAGTTTGATTTTCCTTTAAAAAACTACTGCCAAGGTTATATTGTTTATGGATGTGGATTGCATTTTATATTTATAAAGTAAATAAAAGGTATTGTTCTTTCACGGATTTCCTACAATAGAAGGTATTGTAGTTCCTTCAAATTGCAATTACATTCTGCTCAACTCCAATCACTAACAATTAGAAAGTCATTTTTGATTTATTGAACTGATAAATTAAATTCAATTTGGTATTGCATCCAATTGCATTGTTAATCTTTGAATAAATACATATTGTGTCCATGGTGTGTGAATGTGTATTTATTGAAATATGACAAACTTTCCCCCTTTCATTGCCACAGCTCCACACTCATCAATTCCCTTATTGCCAGCCAATCATAAAAAAGTATTGTTAATGGAACAAGTGTAGAAATGACCCCACCTTCAAGTGAAAATGGATCCAGCACGAAGGTCAGTGTTCTTTTCAGTCGGCATATTTACAAGATTTTTTTTTTAAAAAAAAGCAAAAAGTTTTACTATTTCAGTCATCTTCATACCATTTATCCAACTATGTTCATTTAGTTCGCGAAGGATTATGGTTAAACCCCAATTTAAACCTGACAAGGGGACTGCTCCTAGTTGGC
This sequence comes from Magnolia officinalis, assembly GCA_021015155.1. Lineage (NCBI taxonomy): Eukaryota > Viridiplantae > Streptophyta > Magnoliopsida > Magnoliales > Magnoliaceae > Magnolia > Magnolia officinalis. The sequence continues at coordinate 18,920,914 of JAJHSJ010000007.1, forward strand.
TTGAAACTTGATTGGATACTCGTTGTTCATATCAAACATTGTATGGTTTACTGTGCTATGTAACTTCAGTTTCCGAGACAGAAGGTATGAATACAAACGTCTTAATATGGTCTGGAAGGGAAAATTAGCAGAGGCTAAGGCAGAAAGAAAAATCAAACAGTTAGCTAGCATAAATTTAGAGATCCTCTGAGATTGGAGGATCCTAACTAACACTTTGGATTCTTTTCAACTGAATGTGGTCTGCCTTTGTATTTTCTTATTAACTTTCAATTCCTAGATTGGGGTCAAGTTGTGTTATTTATTAATTTCAAGAAGGGGCATCCCTTTCTTGTTATACTTTGTGGTGTAATTCCTTTTTGTTTGGTGCTAATGAGATGCTTATACTACCAATAAAAATATATAAATAAATAAAAGGAAAAGAAAGAAGGAAAAGAAGAAGAAGATCTGTTTTGGCATCATTGCCATTTGGGATCGATTTGTAAAAAAGCTGAGTTATTTGATTCTCTGGTTGCATGGACCAAACTAGCTTCTGATTCCTGGACACAGATTTGTTGAACCAAACTAGCCTCTGATTCTTCAAAGTTGTTAATGGGTGCATTTTTTTGTCTACCTATTTTGCCTTCCCTTGTGTTGCTGTTTTTTTTTTTAGACTATCAGTGGTCCTAGAATTATAGGAATTTTAGTAAAAGAGTAACTATTGTCTATTGAGATGCTTATTTTGTCTTTTGCAGTTGTAAGCCCTCCCGTCATGAAATAGGTTATAGATTCATAAAGTTGCTCATAGTTGCGTGTATTATTCATGGTCATCTTTATAGGAATGGTGAAATGAAATCCTTGGAGACTTTAATTTGTATTCTCCATTCTTTATTATCTTCTCATAAAATGAAAAATTAAAAAAGAAGTTTTGATGTTGTTGTCATTCAGCAAGGATATCATTTTGGAAGCATTCATCTTAAGAAATCTGTTTGTATTGTAGGCTATTGCATCAATGATGCGGGCACATGAAGCAAACCCAACAAACCTGGAAGGGCTTCTTGCTCTTGGTGTGAGTCACACTAATGGTTAGTGACTGATTACCCATGTAGTAGCTGTGTAGAAGCTAGTAGACTGTGCTAAAGATGGTCCATTTTATTGAGCCTGGTGTCCTCTAAATTTCTGTTCACAATCATATGCCTGTATATGGTGGTTGTTACATATCAAAATATCTTTGAGCTTTTCAGACTAATTTTTCTGCCACACTTTCTTTTCTAATGTTTTAGCTACATATTGCTATGCATTTGCTGAAAGTTCTATTCTAGAAAGCGCATTAATCACCCCTGGTAAGGAGTCTCGAACACGAGACCTCCCCCGTGGGCTCCAAATCGCATGGGTCACCCACCCCGAGTGTACCCCTGCATCCAACAGGTGACCCCACTCGAGCCCAGTGTGAAAATGCCCCTGCATTAATCACCCCAGGTGAGGAGTCTCGAACACAAGACCTCCCACTCTGATACCAATTTGATGCAGGACAAGTAACCACTTGCTCTAAAAGCTCGAACTGTTACAGTATGGCGAATTAATCCCTTTCTTTCATAGCCCAGGCCCCACATCTCATGGGTTAGGGGCTCGGTCGAACCCCCTTTGTGGGCCCCAAATCACATGGGCCGCCCACCCCGAGTGTGTCCCTACATCCTACGAGCTACCCCACTTGAGCCTGGTGTGAAATGCGCATTAATCACCCCTGGTAAAGAGTCTCGAACACGAGACCTCCCCCATGGGCCCCAAATCGCATGGATCACCCACCCCGAGTGTACCCCTGTATCCAACAGGCGACCCCACTCGAGCCCAATGTGAAAATGCCCTCACATTATATACATTAACAAAATGTGATAGGACTCAGGCAAGATCTTGCTGTTTTGTAAGTTTTCTACTGTCTTCTCAAATTCTTTTCATTTTATTTTTTTTTTAAAAATTGTTTTCTTCTCATATAATTGCATGCATATTTTCTTGTACTGTGAAGAAAACATTCCAGCAGGTGTCGCTTTTGTATTAGTATTAACCTTCAATGTTGGCTTTCCATTTAAACTATCATCATTATCTTAATCTTTCTTGTAGCAATTTGGGTTGTGCTTCTAAATGGTTGGCAGAAGTCCTATGATATGTCTGCTGACCAAACCACATGCTCTCTCATTTACCTGGCATTGGAATTGGCCATGGAAGAGGTGCATATTGTAACAACATTCACATATCATCTCTTAATTTATGCACTTCAAAGGTTGAGTTTCCCCGACTATGGCCTCAATTCTTGGTCGTGTTGATGAGTTATGTGAGCTTTCCTTTGAACCAGTGATTCCTAATTAGTCTCTTGGTCTCATTTCAAAGTTATATCTTCTATTTTCCTTATATTGCTTAATATATTGTTTCTTGTGCAAGTCCTATTCATCACTACTTCATATTGTAATTATTCTTCACTCTGCTTTTTGGTTTTTTCCTTTCCTTTTCTTGCTTTTTCTTTTTTTTTTTTCTTTTTCTTTTCTTTTCTAGCTTACTGTATCTTGAAGAGAGTCTTCAGTTTCACTACCAGCTTCCACTCTTCAATAGACAAGTTGTCCCGATAATTTGATTAAAGTGTGTCGATAGATTTCCTCGAGATGTGGCTAACAAGCTCACCATCAATCTCAAAATGCCTGCCATACATCTTCTGTTGTTCTTCGGCGTTGGTGTTAGCAATCTTTATGGCCACCTTTTGGCCTTTCTTTGCTATATCAACCTGTTTGTGGTTAATCTCAATGGAAGCTATTCGTCCAATATCAATAAAATCCCTTGAAGGAATACAGATTGGAGTGTCGACCTTTGCAATCCCTTCAAAGACATCAAGACCCAAGACAATTGGATCTTTTTTTGTTGAAAATGCAGTTCGGCATAATCTTTAGAACACAGGGGAAGACTGCATCTTCTGCAACTTCCTTCTTCTTTTCTTCCTTAAGATTGTCAATATAAGCCTTGAACTGATCAAACAAGTGATAGATAATATCGGCAATGAATATCTTCACACCAGTCTCATCTACAAGCTCCCGAGCCTCAGGTGTTACTTTGACATCGAACACTGAGATGATGGCATACTCCTTCCTCTCAAGCATAACACTAGCCCTCATAACATCCCTCGGATAAACATTCCTAATTACCAAACCATAGCCCCACTTGTACAAATTTTCAGGTCAAGGATTAGAAATTCTTCTTGACTGTAACTTTAAGCACGTAATATCAAGAGGAAGATGTGATGTTGAACAGTCTTTTTTTATCCTTTGAGTTGGTAATTTCCTCTCATAGGTTATTCCTATCTGTTAGGTGCCTTTTGATTTATAACATGTAAATTTTTATTTCTTTTATGTTCAGCCTTCTGTTGTCTTTGTTTTTACATTGTCATTCTAGATTTCTACTTTATCAACCTCCATTTTCCATACATGTCTATACATGCGAGGAATGTCTTTGATACCTTAAATAACATATTCCATTTTATTTAGGGAGCCCTTGTTTACACTCACTCTGATTAATAAAAATACCAATATTTTTTGCTTTTGCTTATACATACTACAAAGGACAGGTGTATGTAGCAGTCAGAGCATGTGCCATCAGTTTTTGCATTTTCTGAGCCCATGGTTCAATTATTTAGACAATTGTAAGATCTTAGCCATCAGTTTTTGCATTTTTGGAGCCGAATGTGGACCGTTGTTGTATTTCTCTTCTTAGCCGTTGTAGACACCCCACCCAGGCTAATATCTTGATTTTGTTAAGACAATCCGAGAACCATGATCATATCCTAAACCTAACCCTAATCCTAACCTGAGCTATCATGAATCATCATTCAATCCAGACCATGTCCAAAATCGACCTATTTCTCGAATCATTTCCGGGTAACAATCGAGCCGACTTCAAGCCATTTTGGGCCAAATATCCAAAAAGGAACTTTGTTTCACTCTAAGGACCCAAAAAAGGACTCACCAGATGAATTTCGAGGGAAACCGTACCGAGGTGGTAGTCTGACTACCGCCGGCGGTAGTCAAATTACCGCTTCCTCCCAGAAAATGCACACGAAGCCAGTCACACGAGTTTCAGACTCAACCAGGTCCGGGCGGTAGTCGGACTACCGCCGGCGGTTGTCGGATTACCGCCGGCAGTAATCGGAATTCCGCCGCGTGCGGCTGGAGCAGGGACAGCTGTCCCAGCATCCAAAGTCAACTCTCTCATACATTTACCCCCCTCATCCTCACTATTTACTATTTTACCAGCCCCTTTAGCCAATGAGAACACGACACGTGGCACCTCTCTCCTCTCCACCAATCACCCCGTGCCACATCACCTTTACCCTCCTCTTGTCCTCTATTTACCAAAAAACCATTGGAAAGGGCTATAAATAGCCCTCTCCCCTTTCATTTTCACCCATGCAGAAACCACCAAGGGAGGGAGAAAGTGAGAGAGAGAAAGAGTGAGGGAGAGAAGAGTGAGTGAGGAAGAGAGTGAGGAAAAGGGAAGGAGCTCCCAAACCCTCAAGATTCGGATTTTTTCCAGCCACCCCTAACCCTCCTCTCAACACTTCCAACCTATAAGCCTAACCCAATGTGATCATGGTTCAGTCTATGTCTTAGTCTACCCAAGAATCAAGCCAAAGATCCATCACCCTACAAGCATTCATCATGACATCTACTCCCTTCTTAACCCCTTTGCTTTTCTAGATCTCTAGTGGATGTATGCTCTGTGACTTGCCGTACATCGGATCCTGTCACATCAGAAATTCCTAGTGATCTAGTCCACTTTTCTTATCTCTTTGCATAAGCATCATCACATCCGCCCTCTAGACACATTGCCGGATGTATGCTCTGTAGCCTGCCGAAACCTCGGATCTTGCTACATCAAAAATCCACGTGTGACTAGTCCCATCATGACCGTAGCATCATCATCATCCCTTGAGATTATTTTACCACACTAAGTTGAAACCGTACATTTGTACGGGCAGAGAGGGTGCCTAACACCTTCCCTCTTTGTAACCGAGGTCCCTTACCTGGAATCCCAGATCGCAGACCAGGAGTCAATCTAAGGTAGGGAAGTCTTCGGATTTCTCCAACCTTACGTATTCCGTGGTTGTAGCCGACTGCGGGATTCTGAGATTATTCGGCTAGTGGCGACTCCAACGATCACAAGTCAGCTTAATCACCCCCAACATCATCACCACAACACCAACATTTTACAGCAACAACGCAACAACGTGGACGCCGATTTTTCAGTGTCTACAGAATGGCGACTCTGCTGGGGATGAGTCTAGAACGCACTAGTTAAGGCCCGACTCGACAACGTGTGGTATACTAATCTCAAGGAACATTCATCATCGCATTCATACAAAAAAAAATCTCTTTGGCTTACACTTGCCTAGGTAAAGATCCGGACCATGACCACTCGATCCAGTGCAGCCATGACATCTCAAGCGACCCATGAAGAAGAGCCGGCACCCCAACCAGTTCCTGAAATATCCGCACCTGCACCCGCACCCGCACCCATGCTTACACCCGTACCCTTACCTCCAACAGATTTTCCAACCAACGTCGCCACACAAGAGCTACTACTCCTAACAATGCAAGAGTTACTGCTTCGCTTGGTGCCAAGTGCCACACCGAATACACAGATGACCCAGCCTAGTGTGCAGAACAGCTCACTCCCTCAGACCCCTTTTTCCTTCTCTCTCATTCCTCCAGCAAATCCTGTGCTCCCTCTCCCAGAAGAATCAACACAAGATCAACAACAGCAACCAATCGGGAGCAACCCTCCCCCACATCTCTACTCAACACATCATAACAATCCGGTCACAGCACATGCAAATCACAGACAAGAACTGGCGGATGCCCATGAAGGGGGCCAGTTTCGAGTCCAGCTCACTCCCCCTAACAGGAGTAACATCCCAGAATTGGCAGATACCCCAGGCGGGAGCTATTTCCGAACATCCCACCCTCCTCCGAAAGGGAGTGGTGTTCAATTCCAGCTACCTCCTGCCACCGGGAGTCCACCTTCTTTCCATCAAACCCCCATTCTGGATCCATATGAAGAGGAAACAGCACAAGCCCTAAAGCAAGGGGCAAGATACTCGCAGCAAAGTAAGTCAGAGATTGAGGAGTTACGAGAGCAACTACAAATGATGCAAAATCAGCTACAAAGGCAGCAAGGAGGGGATCATCCATCCACCAAATTCAGGGACTTATGTCCCTTTCCAGATGCTCGGGTGCCTCCAAACTTTGAGGTACCCAAATTTAAAAGGTATGATGGTATGGGGTGTCCCATGGACCATTTAAGAGCATTCTGTGGAGAGCTTAATACTCTGACAGGTAATGACGGAGCATTGATCCGTTTGTTTCAAAAATCCTTGAAAGGCAATGCGTTAGATTGGTACACGTCATTAGACTACCATCGAATTAAGACTTGGGAACAACTTTCTCAAGATTTTATTGATCGTTTCGTGTACAATCTTAATGTAGCGCCCAAAAGGGCGGATCTTGCTGCCTTAAGGCAGAGGGATGATGAGTCATTGTCAGCTTACGTTGGACGGTGGCGAGCAATGGCCGCTAGAGTGAAAACACCCATTGATGACGAAGAGCAAATCTACATGATCATCCACTCGGCAAACCCGAGTATCTCTGGATACCTCGTCTCCTATCCATATGCCAACTTTACCCAACTCATCCGTGCTGGGGAACGAGTCGAAGCCGGAATAAGGGCTGGGACAATCTCCCCCTGGTGGCCTTATCAGGCCTCGCCAGTACAACGGATAGTGGAAGGAAGGCTTACTGGATACGAGAATGGTAACAGAAGTGTTCCTGACCTCCATCCAACAGAAGAAGATGATCTTGTCGCCTCTACCCAAGGTACTCAATTCGCTCCTCAAGAAGGACAATGGCAACAACAACAACAAAGAGAGATTCCTCAGTACCCCAATCATGGTCAGCAGATGAGGATGGCTCGGGAACTTAGGCAGTTTACACCGATAGCCCAAACTTACAGTGAGATACTAGCCACGCTAGTCCAAAGGCAAATACTTACACCGCTACTGCCTAAGCTCCCCCCAAACCCTCTGTCACCAAATTGTAATGAGAATGAGTACTGTGCATACCATCAATCCCGAGGCCACACAACAGACCGTTGTTTAGCCCTGAAACATGTGGTTCAAGATCTGATTGACAACCAAACGATTGTGGTTACCTCTCCTGCTGTTGCCACCACCAATTACACCCTCCAGAATCCCCTGCCGCTGTATCAAGCAAGCCCCACCTCATTGGGCACCCCTGCCACTAATATCATTCAGGGAGAATCGCCTTGCCATCCAGTTCAATGCATCCATTCAATCACTGTCAGCCCAACAACAATACCCCTAAGTCTACAAGGGGCACACCCTACCAGTCCAATCTATTCTCTCTCAAATACGCAAGGGGCATCTACAGTTGGTCCAGTCTCGATTTTCCCAAGTCTACAAGGGGCACACCCTGCCAGTCGAATCTCTTCGCTCTCAAATATGCAACGGGCATCCCCATCCGGTCCAGTCTCTATGCCCCCAAGTCTACAAGGGACACACCCTGCCAGTCCAATCTCTTCGCTCTTAAATATGCAAGGGGCATCTCCAGCCGGTCCAATCTTCGTGCCCTCAGAGCCACCCCCAATCAATTTAATACATACATCCTCTGTCTCGTAAGGGGCACCATCTGCCTATCCGACCCTTGCTCCAACTGTCATGCTCCAAAAGAAATCTCCTTCCCTGATCAACATACCAGATGCCCTAGCAAAATCAGGGCTCAGCTTCAATCATGTGTTAACTTTTCAAGAAGGACATTCTACTGCTCAAAGGGATTTGCCTAGCTCTACTCAGTCTTCAATCCTCCAAGAGAAGAGTTTAGGGCTAGTGGTTCCCGCCTCTAGGAAACAAGTCGAGGAAGAGATTGAAGTCAAGATTTTGATTAGTCCCAAAACATCAACTATCACTTTTCAGGTCTTTGACATCACAGCTTCATTTCACCTCCTCCCTGATCAGTCTTGGATTCATAGAGTCAAGGCTCTCTCTTCAACTCTTCACCAAAAGGCCAAATACATTTTCGGAGACAAGGCGCCGACCATTCTGGATGATCCCGAACAAATCTTTCTGATGGAAGCAGTCAACCGTCGAGAACTGGATATCCCGATCACAGACATACAATGCTCCGATGAAGATATCCCATACTATAGTCTTGAGTTCGAGACTACGAATTGCATACCTCTTGCATGTCCCATCGGATCAAACTATGTCTTCCCTTCAGTCGAGCACTAACATTTTTATTATCAGCTCGAATATCAAGAAAATGCAAGCATGACAGGACTGGGATATCAGCCTCCTAAGGATGAGATAACAAAGCACAAATGTATCGGAGGAGAGCAAACTTGGCAAGAGGAAGTCGATCCCTTCATCCACACATCAATCAGATCCATCAGAGAAGGGATCATCCATCTGATTGGCAGGCCAAGATCCACCGTGGAGGATCAAATGAGCAAAATGAGCCCAACTGGGCTGTTTGGAAATGACTTGGGCAAGGGGCAAGAATTGCCTCTGATTGACTGGACCACAGTCCGGGTCCCACCTGAGCAGGAAGAATCCAAAGACTCACAATGCATCGAGGATGAGCCAAGGAAAGTGACATCCAACACCAACTCAGAGCCCAATCCCAAACTCATCACGACATTTGGGCATGACAATGAGGGCCCACCTACTAATCCGTCTGGCCCTGCCTCCTGAGGGGAGGGAGTGCAGGGCAATAGCTGGTTCGCAATCCCCAAGACGGCACAATAAAAGAAAATAATGTTTGACTCTTCGAACAGAATCAAGCAATCCTTGGTTCACATCGCCGTCTTTCTAAAAAAAAAAAAATCAGAAAATTCTCAAAAAACCAAAAACACTAGATATTTTCGAAACACCAAAAAAATCATATACTTGTCAAAATCGAAAAAAATCAGAAAATTCTCAAAAGGCCAAAAACACTGGATATTTCTGAAATACAAAAAAAAAAAAAAATCATACACTTCTCAAAAAAAATTAGAAAATTTCAAAAAGCCGAAAACATTAGATATTTTCTAAATGCCAAAAAAATTCAGATACTTGTCAAAATCCAAAAAATCAGAAATTTCTTAAAACACAAAAACAATAGCAAATCTTTCAAAACCCCCAAGCAATAATGTGCCAAATGCGTCTGTTACAACACCCAAGTTTAAAGTCGACTCACATGATTTCGATCTAGAGTTAAGACTTCAAACTCATGAATTTGGATGAAGCCCAGGATGTGGAAAATGATGATTCGACTCTCGAGCTTGAGGATTCCCTCAGAATGTTCGAAACAAAGGTCAATGTCGTGACGAACGATTTTGAAATTGTAAGCTTAGGATCCCCTGAGCTCCCTAGAACAGTACGCATCAAGAGATCCTCGCCTTCTAAATACAGGCAGACAGTGACAGAATTCCTGAGGCTCGGGGCTATCTAACTTTGGGTCCTCCTATGGAGCCTTAACTTTGGGTCCTCCTATGGAGCCTTACTCAGATCAAATGAAGAGCTAGTCATACATCATATGCTATGAAGCCTGAAGTCAAGCCCATCAAGCAAAGCTGTCAAGATCATGTCTGAAGTCTACGATGAAGTCCTACTGATGAACGATGGAGATAAGCTATTACAACTTGTCAGGAAGTGCTTCAAATAATCAAAGCTTGCATAACGGATCCATGTGCATGCTTTGAGTATTTATAACCTGACAACACTCAAGCCCTTCTTCATTATGGGGTATGGACATCATCGAAAGAATGAACCCAAAGGCATCCAATGGTCATGAACGCATTATCGTATCAGACAAAAGCAGGCGGCAACAACATCCTACATCATGAATACGAATGAAGCAAAAAGTTAAGGAAAATGATTGGTGGTAAGCTCGATGCAACCAACTACATCTAGAAGACATAAAGCAAACAACGATCATCAGGACCAACGATAAACAAGTTTGAAAGAAAGGTTAGCAACATGGTAATCATGCACATCTTATCATTGTGCCTACTAATCCAGGGGCAACTCTAGGCCATCCTGAGACGGTCCGCTAATCATTCGCGAGGTTCTTCTAGAAGGTGCCCTTCGTCTCACCATCACTGGGGGCAAAGATCTTCCAGAGCCCACCAACGCCGACAACGTGAACATCTATCACGGGTAAGCCTACCTGACTATGTCAACAACTACAATCGTAAAGCTGAAATCAAACGACAAAAGGTTAGCATCCTAAGGTACATTCCATCATCATTCCTTCTCTCCAATAAGTGTTCCAAAAAAAAAGGGGGTTCAAAGAAAAAAAAAAAAAAGACAAAAAAATGGGCGAATAAAGCGCGCAGTCCAAAAAAAAAAAAACATAAAAAAAAAAACAAAGACAAACAAAAACAAAAAAAAAAAAGAAAAAAAGAGAAGAAAAAAGAAAGAAAAGAAGAGTCGAACCCAATGAATGAGAACACAAGTCATCAACCCATTTCCCCTCAGGATAGTTTAACCTAATGTCAACAGCTTTACGATCGTGATTGAAGACAAAGTCAGACAACTTACTAGTCGCCGGCAATGAATGGAGTCTAGCCTCCCTCCTTTGCACAAGGAAAAGAAAAATTAAAAGAAAAGTAACATGCCTAAGCAAAACGGGCGAGGTAAAAACTCGAAAGGGCGCCTCGAGTAAAAACAGCGGGCATGTAGCGGACTTGGTGAAAACCTGAAAAGGCACCAAGGGTAAAAAGAGCACAGCTGCCAAGGGGCAGGCAAGAGCAAAAACTCGGGACATGGTGAAAATCCGAAAGGACGCCATGGGCAAAAATGACGAGAAAGCCAGTCGTGGTGAAAACCTGAAAAGGCGCTACGGGCAAAAATGGCTAGAAAGAAAAAGAAAATAAAAAGTGCAGGTACAGGAGAAGCCAAGACAACAAACAAAGTGAAGAAGCACAAGAAAAAGATAAGTCCCGGATCAGAATTTTTTCAGACTCTACCTAAATTCAAGGGGCATGATCCTAGTATGCGCTACTCTCAGGGAACCGAGATCCCTGGTAAAAAACTCAGAATACCGGATTCGACGTGCGCGAAGTTCAATATTCCGATTCCACCATCTAGGGACAAGTTCAGACACAAGCAAACACCGACAAATTTGGCACAAACTAAAATTTTCATTCCTTTCAAAAAAGTCCTTCTATACGTCTCTTTCCTTGCTTTACAAAAAAAAATAAAAATAAATAAAATACATGCATGTACAGGACAAGCAGCCAACAAAGTCGGGGATCCATAAAGTCAAAGTCGAAGCTCACAAGGCCCACATTTCAAAGCCCTAGAGGCCTACATCTCAAAGCCCATAAGGCCCACAATGTCAAAGCCCCAGAGGCCCACATCTTAAAGCCCACAAGGCCCACATTTCAAAAACCCACAAGGCCCACATTTCAAAGCCCCAGAGGTCCACAAGTTCAAAGTCCACAAGCCCCACATGTCAAAAGCCCACCAAGCCCATTGTTCAAAGGCTCATGGTTCAAAGCCCATGTTTTCAAGCCCATTTCCTAAGCCCACATATCCAAAGCAAGGCCCACTATAGAAGCCCGATTTCAAGGCCCATTGTTTTAGGCCCACATGTCCAGATCGGGCCTATGTTCCTCAATTGGCCCATTAATTTATTAGTGGAGGCCATCTGGCTATTCAATTCAGGTCACTGTGCAAATAAAAACCGAACGACAACGCCCTCCCGCGAGATCGGACGAATATTTCGAAAATCCAAAAATATTTCAAACCGTTAGCCTCGCCAACTCATCAGTGGAGGCAACGCGAATGTTTACTTAACTTGTGCAAATAAAAACCGGACGACAACGCCCTCCAGCGAGATCGGACGGATATTTCAAAAATCCAAAAATATTTTAAACTGCTAGCCCCGCTAACTCATCAGTGGAGGCAACGCGACTGTTTACTTAACTTGTGCAAATAAAAACCGAACGATGACGCCCACCTGCAAGATCGAACGGATATCTTCCAAAAATTTTAAATATATATATTTTCAAAATAAAATCCCCAAGGAGTCTAGCTCCAAAGAGGATAGTTTTCAAAAACGCACGCGACGCGCAGTACACTGAGGAATCTCCCATATTCCCTAGTTGCGGTCAGTGCAAATAGCTAAATAAGATTCGATCCCTTCCGGGTTCCCCGGAGGATGATCGAATCCGTACATGATACTTGTACAGTTGGCTAGATCTCTATATCTGGACAGTCGTACAAATGCCAGTAAGATGAGTGGATCTATCTCTGGAAAGAATAATCAAACTCGAAGTGAAGACAATCCATTGTAACCGAAGTGTCAGACTCAGCAGATTGCATGGCAAATAGATTACCTGCACATACCTAGTCCGGAATGTTCACAAAATTTGATCGAGTCTAAGTCGGCGTAGTGAGTTCCCCGTAAGGCCGCACCAACGCGCAGGGCAGCTAACCACTTTGACGATCAAATGGAACGAACATTCCTAGGGTGATTACATAGCAAAGGAACGACAGACCTAACAGTACGGGAATCCTCGTAAAGCCGCGACAAATGCGCAGAGGCCCTTACTTTTCAGACTTACCCTCCAATGCTGTAAACAATCTGGTGTGAAAGGGTTGTGATTGGTGATCCGTAAAGCCGCGACGAATGCGCAGGAGGCAATCACAACGTTTTCCTCAACCCTCGTGATATGTGTAAGTCATCTTTTTTCCAAATAGTCGACTGACAATGATACAAAGGTAAGCAATAGATTTGAATCGCTACCCTTCATTCTGACCAGAAGGGTGGGGTGTCCACTTGCTTTGACCTTCGGTTGCTCGCAACCTCGGTCAAAGAGGGGCATCTGTAGACACCCCACCCAGGCTAATATCTTGATTTTGTTAAGACAATCCGAGAACCATGATCATATCCTAAACCTAACCCTAATCCTAACCTGAGCTATCATGAATCATCATTCAATCCAGACCATGTCCAAAATCGACCTATTTCTCGAATCATTTCCGGGTAACAATCGAGCCGACTTCAAGCCATTTTGGGCCAAATATCCAAAAAGGAACTTTGTTTCACTCTAAGGACCCAAAAAGGACTCACCAGATGAATTTCGAGGGAAACCGTACCGAGGTGGTAGTCTGACTACCGCCGGCGGTAGTCAAATTACCGCTTCCTCCCAGAAAATGCACACGAAGCCAGTCACACGAGTTTCGGACTCAACCAGGTCCGGGCGGTAGTCGGACTACCGCCGGCGGTTGTCAGATTACTGCCGGCGGTAATCGGAATTCCGCCGCGTGCGGCTGGAGCAGGGACAGCTGTCCCAGCATCCAAAGTCAACTCTCTCATACATTTACCCCCTCATCCTCACTATTTACTATTTTACCAGCCCCTTTAGCCAATGAGAACACGACACGTGGCACCTCTCTCCTCTCCACCAATCACCCCGTGCCACATCACCTTTACCCTCCTCTTGTCCTCTATTTACCAAAAAACCATTGGAAAGGGCTATAAATAGCCCTCTCCCCTTTCATTTTCACCCATGCAGAAACCACCAAGGGAGGGAGAAAGTGAGAGAGAGAAAGAGTGAGGGAGAGAAAGAGTGAGTGAGGAAGAGAGTGAGGAAAAGGGAAGGAGCTCCCAAACCCTCAAGATTCGGATTTTTTCCAGCCACCCCCTAACCCTCCTCTCAACACTTCCAACCTATAAGCCTAACCCAATGTGATCATGGTTCAGTCTATGTCTTAGTCTACCCAAGAATCAAGCCAAAGATCCATCACCCTACAAGCATTCATCATGACATCTACTCCCTTCTTAACCCCTTTGCTTCTCTAGATCTCTAGTGGACGTATGCTCTGTGACTTGCCGTACATCGGATCCTGTCACATCAGAAATTCCTAGTGATCTAGTCCACTTTTCTTATCTCTTTGCATAAGCATCATCACATCCGCCCTCTAGACACATTGCCGGACGTATGCTCTGTAGCCTGCCGAAACCTCGGATCTTGCTACATCAAAAATCCACGTGTGACTAGTCTCATCATGACCGTAGCATCATCATCATCCCTTAAGATTATTTTACCACACTAAGTTGAGACCGTACATTTGTACGGGCAGAGAGGGTGCCTAACACCTTCCCTCTTTGTAACCGAGGTCCCTTACCCGGAATCCCAGATCGCAGACCAGGAGTCAATCTAAGGTAGGGAAGTCTTCGGATTTCTCCAACCTTAAGTATTCCGTGGTTCTAGCCGACTGCGGGATTCTGAGATTATTCGGTTAGTGGCGACTCCAACGATCACAAGTCAGCTTAATCACCCCCAACATCATCACCACAACACCAACATTTTACAGCAACAACGCAACAACGTGGACGCCGATTTTTCAGTGTCTACAGCCGTCCATTTTTAGGCCAGAAATTGAAAGTTTAGGATTGTCTTGTCGAGGAATTTTGGGACATTTTCTTTCCAGTGGGGCCCAACACAGATGGTCTGGATCAATAATCCATGGGACCCACTTATACATGCTGAAAACGTGAGTTTATTGTAAATTCTATAATTTGAGGATCCTAGAATTCCTTTATATATTATCCATTCTCAACTACATGGTCTTATAAAAGAGAAATTGCCAAAAGGATTGCACATTCCACCTCACCACATGATTAACTAGACTGTTCATCTAGGTTCCACCGTGGATAAGTTACATCAAAAAACTTACTCAGCAGAGATGACATTGTCCATACTCTGTTAGAAATGATGCTCCAGAAAGGTAGTTTCTAGTTCACCTTCTAATGGAGGGTGGATCCCTGATTCCTGATATTTTTGCCATGTTGGGCCATTTACAATGGTACCTCTAGATGAACAGTTCGTATCATGACATGGTAAACAAAAAGGTAAGTCATGTAAGGCTCTTAATAGAAACTAGTTCCATTCTATCATTGGCCCTCTGTCAATTACTACTTATGAGAACATGTTTATTGGTGGTAACTTGTAGACGTATGCATTGAATCTCTCATACAAATAAACAGAACCCCTTCCAATTTGAACGTCATGATCTTCTACATGAGGATATGCATTTTACTTGGGTCCAGGGCCCATGGTTTGATGATACAGACCACTGATCTGATATGCCCCTAATGGATGGGATAGGAGGTTAGATGAAACAAATGTTTACCTAAGCAGGTAAGCTCCTCATATGCTTTAATTGTTATAACAGGCCTCAAGTAAGATATTCTATGGTTCTTCCATGCTCTCACCATTCTTGTTCATTACAATGACTAGAAAGGTTTTCTGAGGCATTTTAGATAACATCTGACTCTATGTAGTAATGTGCCAGGCAGAACCATGTGCTGCTCTAAATCTTGTATCATTTGGAAACAGCCATTCCCTCAAACTAGACAAGGATGGTACGTCTCTTGTCAAGAATGTACATGTGTAGTTCATCAAACAATACATTATGTGATATCATGTGTATGATATCTATGTTGTAATTACAGTTATCTATAATAATAATAATTTGTTCATTATAGTGCATTCACAATAGTTATCATTGTGGTTACAGTTATTCATTATGTAATAGGTTTTCAGGTGAGATGAACGAGTTTCAAAACAAAACAGTCTGCGATTTTGAGAAGCGATTCCCAGGATGTATGTGTGTTTCAGGGGCCATCCGCACCTTGGAAGCATACAATGGAAGATAAGGAAAACCCTCGAGTTCCCTTATTTGAATCATGAAAAGGTATTTGTGCTGAATCTCATGCATTTGTGCTGAATCCCATGCATTGGCAATATTAGGCATGCTCATGAGCAGGACATGCATAATTCCATAAAAATTGATGGAGCAAACCCGGATGTGCATCGCAGTTATCCGGATGTTGAGCGGGGGTCCCTAGAAGGTGGGAACCGCTGTTATGACTATGATGAAGCTGTCCATTTTCTATGGACAACATTGGAGGGGCCTGGCCATTTGGACAGACCGTGTTTATGTATTTTCTCGAAATTAATGAAGCAGACCAGGATGTGCGTCGGAGCTATCCGGATGAGCGAGGGTCCCTGGAAGGTGGGAACCGTTGTTATGACCATGATGAAGCTGTCCATTTCCTATGGATAGCATTGGAGGGGCCTGGCCATTTGGACAGGCCGTGTTTATATTTGTATTTACAGGTACCACACCCTTAACCTAAACCATACCCTTAACCTATAACCTATAACCTATACCTATTCTCAATTCCCTAAAGCTATAACCTATAACCTAAACCTAACCCTAAACCAAAACCTTTAACCTAAACCTAAACATAAACCTAAACCTAAACCTACAACCTATACTTATAACCTTAACCTAAACTATAACCTTAACCTATAACCTATACTTATAACCTTAACCTAAACTGTTGATGCATTTTTCCGACAGATCCTTTGTATAGACCTTTCTTGGACCTGCACAAGTGTAAAAGAGGGACAAAGGAGGCCCTGGCTAGTACGGGGGACTCTCTGATGCCTAAGTCACGATCGAGGTCTTGCGAATAGGGTAGGATCTCCAGAAAAGAGATACCAGTCGAATATTAGGGTTTCTTAGTGAATGTACCTTAGATGGCGGAAGGTACCTCTATATTTATAGGAGAACAAGAATACCATTTCAGGAGGATTCTTTCCTGATATCTTGGCTGTAATCCTAGATTTCCATGAGATGATCGGTTTCTAAGATTATCAAGATCCGATATTATCCTTTGAAGATAAGAGAAATCTTTTTGGACGTTAGGGGATTCCCTGAATCTTTAGGTCGATATTAGGTCAGAACCTAAGGCGGGTCTTAACCTGATCAACAAATCAGCCCTCACTATCTGTAAGCCAGTTGGGAGCATTATCGATCTATGATCGAACTATGGCCGATCTATTATCGATTCGGAATTGACTTGTGGCCGATCTATAGCTGACCTATAGGTTAAGTCGGTAACATATAGCCTATTGAAAGGGCTCGTAGGTGGGCTCTTTGAATGTCCTTAAAGTTGCATCACCTTCCTTGGAGGTTACTTTGTCTCTGGACGTGGAGGCTTTACTAGGCTCGGCGCTTAAAAAGCCCAAGCTGTTTTAGTAGAATTGGTCCATTTCATAAGTCAGCCTATAGACTTGTAGATTTTTCCCCAACAACATACATCAAGGTGGGCCCCACCAACCCCACGGTCTGGGGTGAGGCAAGGGTCTCACCTAATCTGCTCTGCCATTTAATATCGTGGATGCCATAAGTTGATTCATTAATTTGGAACGTTCATTTGGTTTGGTTGGCCTCGTGATTGAGAAGTGGTTCAAACATACATATACTAGGTGATCCAAGCCGTCATCAGCGGCCTCAAAGGCAGCCGTAGAAAACAAAATTGCAACGGTCGACGCTCAAGCGAGAGATGGTGAAGAAAGTTAACGCCAGTATTGTCTAATTTATTTCTTTGACCATAAACCGTCCATGATTTGGCCCGTTACGTGTACTCTGGGGAGATTGCCTTACAATACTCCTGTCTTACCTGCTCCATCCTATTGTCTCCCTACACGTATTTACCACATGAAGTGTGGTTTCTCATCCACGCTACACGTGGCATGCATGAGCGTCCGTCCATTTCGTCCGCCATTGTCTATACAAACAATCTTCACCATCCAATTTGCAGCTTTGAAATGAGCAGTTAAAGTGTTTAACCGTCCAGATTCAGGAGAAGAATTAGATAGATGAGATCGTCCATCTTTGCAGATTTCACATGTTCTCCATCCAAAGCGGGCTTACCAGACGGTCCAAATTGGAAACGGATCGGCTACTCCCCTGGTTGGTGGTCGGTGCTCTCTGGGGCCCACCATGATGTATGTGTTTCATCCATGCCGCCCATCTATTTTTCCATATCATTTTATTTTATGAGACCAACAATGAGGTATATCGCAATCTCAAGTGGACCACATTACATGAAATAGTGTTGAATGAGAGTTGATCATTAAAAACCTTTTGGGGACATAAAAGTTTTGGATCAAGCTGATCTTTGTTTTTTCCCTTCATCTGGGCCTGTATGACCTAATCAACAGTTTGGATGTCAAATAAAAAGTACGGTGGGCCTTAGTAGGATTTTAATGGTGGATATCTAATCACTATTGTTTTCCTGTGGTGTGGTCCACCTGAGATATATATATCCCTCTCTTTTTTTGGGATCAAGCCCTAAAATGATCCGTAAAAATGGATGAACGGAATGGATGAAACATATACGTCATGGTGTGGCCCACAGAGCAGTAGCCAATCCGTTTCCAATCCGTCCAAATTGTCCTACTACGGTAGTACAGCAAAGAGTACGATTGCACCTGAAAGATCCAGACGATAGATTTGACCGGACGCACGGGTAGACCATGGATGTATGTCTCCAAGAATTGCCAACTACAGCTATCCAAACATGCCTATAAATCTCCCAGCAAAGAGTACGATTACACCTGGAAGATCGATACGATCGATTTGACCGGACACACGGGTAAAGCATGTCCATACATCTCCCAGATTTCCCTACTGCAGCCATCCGAACTTTGTCGAGTGTCCATTTGCTGGCCCCCGATCGAAGGGTGGGAATCGCTCCAATGACAGGCAGGTGCTCCGGTATTTATCGATCCATGTACCCAAGTTGGAGAATAAATAAATAAATAAAAGCTTATTATAATATTTATACACATGTTCTTGGTAGTGGCACGAGTCGCTGCCTTCTGCCTAGCCATAGCACCCGTGTGGGAGGGCACGCTACTTGTTAGTTCCCATGCTCTTACACGTGGCGATCATATTGTCCCCACATTCAGATGACGAAAGTACCCCTAAATATTTCTAAAATTCCCGATCCTATGAAGCATTTTCTCTTCGAAATTCAAGGTGGTTTGGGTCTCAATCTGGCCATGCTTAACCTAATGACGAAAACCACCCGGAATTTTCACTAATATGACAGCGTGCCACCTCACAAAGGAGGCCATCTTCAAGGGTATTTCTGTTAATCCCGCACGTAGATATATCAAGAGAGAAGATCAAGCATCAACTCTTCCAGCAAAGAAGATAAGACCCCAACCTCCAGCTCCACCACCAGCTCCCCTTTTCCCTCGTCGAACTTCCTCCACCTCCCGCCTCTCTCCATTTCCTTAAGGTGCTCTTCCCTGGTATCCTGCACCCCCCAGATGATCGCCCCGAGCCCATTCATCCAATTGCTTGCAGCCCTCAAGAGTTCCTTCTCAACCTCATCATTCTCTCTTTGTTGCATCGACAATCCTTCCCGAAAGAAATCTATCAGAAACCTGTCGATATTCGTTTTTTGGCTTTCTCCGTAGCTTGCTTTGAAATGCTTGAGCAGATCCATCAATTTGTCTTCTTCTTCTACTTCTTCATCGTCATCATCGTCGTCTTCCAGCTCGGATTGAGCGATCCTTTTCTCTAGATCGACTGGGTCTAGTTCAGCGAGGCACTCGAAGCGTCGAATCTTCTGCAGAAGCTGCTGCTTTGTCCCTATACGTGCAAAACATCATCGTCGTCAGATAGTTTCACTGCGATGGCCATTTACTTACAAGAAAACGACAAAAAACAAAACGTGTCGCGGCACCCACATGTAAATGCCAGTTGCCAAAAAACAACGATTTCATTAATCAGGTCGTACACACCCGAGAGTTTATGCCATCCTTTTATCCCCGTCCAGTTGTATCGCGGGACCCACCTGATGGATGGCATATATCTCAATTCTCACTTCCTTATAGAAGCACATGTGCCGGGGTTGGCCTCTTTAACCTTTTCTATGGTGAATGGCTTTTAGCATTCACTAACGAACCGTAAGCAGTTGTCTCACAACCGATCCAACGAGATCGTGACCACACAAGGAATGACCAAAAAAAAAAACTGGAACAAAGAACATACTCTCCATGTTCGCCAAGCTCTGCTGGAAGGACGTGGACGAGGACGAGGACGAGGACGGGGTCTCCTCATCTTCACATGGGAAATCCAACACGGAAACGGGGCTCAGCTGTTCCTTCTCCTCGTACGGGCTTCCTGATCCTCCTTCGCCCTCCGCTCCCTGCAAAATTCCATGTTTACATGTCAAATTCTACATGAAAATGAAAACCAGAAAAAAAATAATAATAATAATAAAATCCATGGAGAAGCAGAACTACAAAATTACCAAAAGATTAAGAAGAGCTTCAATTGCTGGTAGAAAAGAGCGGGCATGGGGCATTTCACACTACGGGTAGTTTGATAACAGTGGATAGGACACAAGGGTAGTTTGGTAAAGATGGAAAGGGAGATAAAATCACGACAAGACGAAGAGCAAAATTCGCTATTTCTTTGAAGTAGAACGGTGGAAATGGGAATCAGATAGCCTTTAAATAAACCCCAACCAAAAACCCTCACCAACCGACCAAGACGGTGGCGGGCAGAAGAATAAAAGGGGTGGTTCACCCAAACCTCCCCCACTATTTTTCAATGGGTTTCTTTACTAGCCTAGTGGTTAGCCTCTTTGCCTAACCAAATGGTGATTCGGACCTTCTGGGAGGGCCCACCGTGTATGGTCCACATGGAAAAATCTCTAAGAAGAGTGATCCTCACCGTCCATATGAAAGTAAGTTAGAAGCTGCTTTGCTTGAGTGTCTCTTCTAACTCATCCAGTATGGAAAGTGAGATCTGTGATGAGTTTTCTTTACGTGTGACCATCTGTCGGTTGGATCTTCCCGATGCGTGGACGCAAACGGATTTTGGACATTTGGGTTGTAGAATTCAGACCGTTGACTACTTCTCATCCTAGCCGTCCATTAGATGCGAACCTATCAGGGTAACTTTTCATTAATTACCCATCTGAAATGGGGCCCACAGTTTGGACAGTTCAATTTGTGTTTCAGAGCTGACTGTACGAAGCATCACAATCTGTCAGACAGCCAAAGCTTTTCTTTCTATAAATGGAATGGTGTTCAAGTCGTGAACTGTTTGTTACTGGCTCACTTCCTTCAAACGGAATGATCTGAAAAGCTCTGCTCGCTGCTCTCCATACGCACCCCACACGTAGACACCCATGCGCACGTGTCATAGCCCAAAGTAGGCCTTTGGATGCCCCAGTCCATAAATCGAGCAGGTTGCAATATCCGATCGTGGGTGGTCCATAGACAGAAAATCACAGCTACTAGACGATCTCATCGATCAGATATCGGCTACTGAAGTTGGACCATTCTTGACCGTCCATTTGATCAACATCAATTGGATGTGGCCCACTTTTTGGAGGTCCGGATTGATATACACGCATGCAATCTGTATGGTGGTTGGATGGATGTGACCCATCAACATAGAAATCTACACCTATCATTTATTAGGTCAAACGAAGTAAAATAGCCGCAGGTTATGGTCAGTCAACCTGATTTCTAAAACATTGAGACTACAAATCAGCATTTTTTAACATGCAAATAAGTACAAACACCTAGCCTACAAGATTATAAAAAAATAATTCTAACAATAAAAAACTACGGGAATGTACAGTGCGGTGGGAATCTGAGAGCTTAAACAAAGCTATCATATCCCCTAACCAGCAGACAAAGAGATATACGCCATACATTTGCACGTATACGCCTCTCAAAAAGTCCAAAAAACACAAATAAGTGAAGGATTAAACTAAGATTTGAAGAAAACGCACCTTACGTTCTCCGTAGCAGGTAGCTGTCTCCATCGAATCCTCACCGACACCGCCTCGCTTTGGGCTGCGGCTTTTCTCCGCCGAGTGCTTTTTACCATCATACCTCTCGTTTTCGGCCGAATATACCGAACTGCCGCTAGAAGATCGTACGAAATCGGACGTGAAATCGCTCTCCGACCAGCTGCTGCGGCTGCTGGTGGTGGTGGTGGTTATGGTGTTGGTGGAAGAAGGGAAGGCGAAATCCAACGGTTTCTTGTTCTTGTTCTTCCCTTCTTCATCACCGAAGGATCTCCACCGTACGATGTCTCGGACTCTAACCCTACCTCTGATTTCCCGCACTTCTCTCTCGTTATTCTTCCAGAAGCTTCTTTTCAGCTTCTGTTTCGGGCGGGACGACGACGGAGACTTAACGGAGGAAAACGGAAGCAACTTGACGGCGTTTATAACAGCTTCAGACGCCTTTTGGAATGCAGATATCGCCGTAGAAGCCGCCGCCTTCGATCGGCTCCTGCGCAATCGCCTCACCTTGTTCAGATCTCCAGCACTGAGATCGATTTCCAGAAGCTTTCTAACGGTCGTATCGGATCGCCTCGAAAAAGAGAGGAAATCGTCGTCGTCGGATGAATGCTGATCGTCGCGCAAAAAATCCTTCAGCAGTACAGGTCTCGCTCCATGGGACGAAGCCATGGCTTGAGATATCAAGATCCGGTGAAAAAAATGGAAACCAAAAGGAAGAACTTCTCTCGCTTTATGAGATCTTTAAAGATCTGGAATCCGTGAAACACCAAAGTCGACGATGAAAGAGAAAAGAGACGAAAAGACAATAAAACCGTCTGCAGAGACGTGGTATAGCTGGCAAAACTGATATACGCAGAGAACTCAGCGAGCATTTAAGGTAAAATAATACCTGCGGAGAAGAGCCGCAGATCTTACAACCGCCATTAATACAAAATCAGAACCCTGAGAAACTGAGCTGCTTTGCAGATCTCTACTACAAGTGCAGAGAAAAGAGAAGAAATTCCAGAAGCCGCATAGATCGTGAAGGAAACGTAGGAGTTATGAGAGAGAGAGAGAGAGAGAGAGAGAGAGAGAGAGAGAGAGAGAGAGAGAGAGAGAGAGAGAGAGAGAGAGAGATTCTAGATATTGAGATGAAAGAGGAGGGTGAAATGAGATTTATGGAGAGAGGGAGCGGAAATGATGGGAATGAAGGAGAGAGGCAGCTTCTTGAGAGGGGACGAGAGGGGAAGATCTCCAGGCAAGAGGAAGAGAGAATCCATGGGAAGAAAACAGAGTAGGTGGACGGGTGGTAGCTTCTTGCAGTGATTTGAATATTGAGAGGGGTTTGTAAGGGGAAATGCCACGTCGGATAGGTGAGATGAGATCCCGGGTTTTGGACTGGGGTGAAGGCATGTCGTGTAGACAGTTGACTGTCTCTCTGAGAGAGAGGGAGAGAGCGAGCGACCGACTGGCGAAGAAAATATACGGGGCTGCTTTCTCGATTTACCGCGAGATTTTGGTAAATATAGTACTGTACTCTGCTGGAGTAGCAAATTATTTGGTCCCATTGACAAGGAAGTGGGTCCCACCAGCGGAATGTCGGGACACGGGGCTTTATTGCGTGGGGGCTGGTGGAACTATTCCGAAAGAGATCAAAACAAGAAAATTAAACACGATGGGACTCCTCTGTAATCCCAGCGGGGCCACCCTAATAAATGGGTGGTCCAATTTCTCTGATCGATGGGGCCCACCATGGATGGATCTTAGTTAAAGATATGCACCGGTTGGATAATTAGGTCTTGCCAACGAACAGTTAGGGCCAGGCAGATTGGATGGGATTAGAAGGGATTGGAAGGGATTGGAAGATAGATCCCGAGATTGGCCAGGTGTGCCAAATGGACACAGATCCTGATTCCGGGATATAGCAATCCCATGAATCTTAAGACAATCCATTGACATCACCATCATTACCTTTAAATCCCATCCAATCCACCCTAATTCCTTCAAAATTGCCTGAAAGGTGTTTGGTTCAAGGGATTGAAATGGATTGGAAGGTTTAATCCCGAGATTGGTTGGGCGAGCCAAATAGACCAGATATAACAATCCCGAGATATAGCAATCCCATGGATCTTGCACCAATCTACTAATGTAGCTATCATTACCTTGAAATCCATACAATCCACTCTAATACCATCCAATCCCATCCAACCTGCCCCGGCCAAATAGGCCATTAGGACCTGTTAGGCCGAGCAGATCCCATGGTATTAGGAGGGATGGAATCAATTTTAAGGTAATGATGGTGGTGTCACTGGATTGTCTTAAGATCCATGGGATTGCTTATATCCCGGGACAAGTTCGCTGGATTTGTTTGGCACACCTTGCATATCTCGGGATTTTACCTTTCAATCCATCCAACCAAGGGATAGGATCAATTTTAAGGTAATGATGGTGATGTCAGTGGATTGTCTTAAGATCCATGGGATTGCTCATATCTTAGGACAAGTTCACCGGGTCTGTTTGGCTCGTCATGCCTATCCAAGGATATTGCCAATCCCATCCCTCCTAATATCGTGGGATTTGCTTGGCCAAACAGGCGCTTAAAGTTAAATACTCGTACCCAAGGAGAATAGAAAAGTCCACGTAGCATTGACCACTAGTCACACGAAACCCAAAATAGGATAGTAGAAACCCCTGTGTTAGTGCAGATTCCAATAAGAGATTTCACAACCCATATATCATGTGAGTCCCAAACAGGACGTTGGATGATCCATGGAATTTAAAAACCCGTTCTCACCTAATCCCATTTAAACCCATGTGCCAAACGCCCCTTAATTAATTGATGGGCTCTCAAGTATGGCAATCTTGCCCATTGTCCATGGCTTCCGACTTTGGACGGCCATGCTGCAGAAATTTCCTCAGCACGGCAAATTCAAACTTTTTGGTTCGTTGTTTGCTAGATCATTAAAACAATCAATGTTTATCAATCTTTAATATTTCTAAGGAAATAGTGCATCAATGATTGTATTAAACGGAATGATGGCCTACAATTCAATAGTGGGCGTCACTGGCTGGAACTGAAAGCCTATTTATATTGTGCAAAAACAATAAAAAAGGATTGCAGATAGCTCAGCTATTTATAATATATTTTTATGTAGGAATTGATATTGTAATTTGTATATGTGATGATGAATGTTATTATTACTATAGTCTCACAGTGTATTATTATATTTATTTATAATGTTATATAAATCAAAGTATCAATTTCCGAATCTACATTAATGTTACAAGTTAATCTACATTGGGAGTTCAGAACTATAAAAATTCAAATTGGTAAAAGGGAAAAGTAAAAGTAATACAAGTGATCCATCCATATTTTGGCTGGTGAAATTCAAAAAGTAAAATAGAAAGGGCTTAACGATTTAGTGACAATGACGTGAATGATGGACCCGACCTAAGTACCCTTACTGTGGGGCCACCTTGATGATTTTTTGTATATCTGTGCCGTCCATCCTTTTTCCCCATCCATTTTAGTACTTACTCCCAAAATCTAGGCAGATCCAAATGCCAAGTGGACCACACCACAGGAAACAGTGGTGATTAAATACCCACCATTAAAAACTTTCTAGGGACCACCGTAATGCTTATTTTCCATCCAACCTGTTTATAAGGTCAAACAGATCTGGATGGAGGGAAAATACAAACATAGGACTGATCCAAAGCTTTTGTGGCCCACAAAAATTTTTTAATGATTATTCATCACTTTTTCCAATGGTGTGGTCTACCAAAGATTTGTATCTAAATAATCTTTTGGATCACAAACTAAAATGATCTGTTAAAACGAATGAACGGCATGGATATACAACAAACTCATCAAGATGGGCCCCACACGGTAAGCGTAACACCTTATCTGCTCCCTACCTCTAACAATTGGGCTGTTTTGACCCATGCCTTTAACCTATGGTTAAAAAGTAGCCCAGACTGGTGTACCAACTTGAACCCTATTAAAAATTCGTGTGAATGGGTTAAGCTTACTCTAGTGAGTATATTAACTATATATTATTTATTTAGGCAATGCGGCGAGGTTTGGTAAACCACTGGCATAAGAGTAGAAAAGCTCACATGTCAAAGTATCACATGTTGTAAACTAATCTGTCTCTCTTGGTGAGCCCTTATTCGAACTGCACCCAATCTCAGCTCTACCAAAACCATGCTCCAAACTCCCAAAGTGCACTTGATAGGTACCAAACCTGCAGATCTAGCCCATAATCTAAGACCGGACCCAAACCAGACCGGTTGTCAGCAACGACAAGTGAGCAATTAACCCCGGCACTTCTCTTGACTACGAGCAATAACATAAAAACAGCTATCAAACTCTACGCAGAGAAATTACAGAGAAATGAGAAATTGGAGAAAAAACAAGGGTTGATACGGAAAACCATAATTGCAAAAATTATTTGAATTTGAGAGGTTTTGGAGCAGAGCATGCGTGGCCATCTGTTACTCGTGCCATCCGCATGTCTCCGGCTTTTACGTTAAATTCAAAATTTTGAACTTGTCGTCTTCCTCCCGCCCTTTAAGGCCACACCCACGTGGCTACCTGCTACTCGTTCCGTACTCTTGTCTCCTGCTTTTCACATCTAGTGGACCCCACTTAGATTCAGTCCATGAGGTGGATCCGATGTTCCATTGATTGCGAGTCGCGATATCCGTGCTCTCATGTCTGCATCCCCACGCTCGGGTTAAAAGACGAGAAACCTTTGGTGTTGCTGAAATTACTAAAGTATCCTTACTCTGATACTCTGGCAGAGTGTGATGGATGATACGCATGCACATTGAAATTGCAAAAGTATCAGAGTAGGGATATTTTAATAATTTCAAATTAAATTGTCCAAATTATCAATACATCATGTATTAATAATTTAGATTACTTGACTATCTAACCATTGGATTGGTCGAAGTTGATTGGACGGTTATGAATGAAGAACTTCCACAGTCCTATTTCAGTAGACAAGTGTTCATGAATTACCGAAAGTGTGTTTGGCAATGAAAAAATTAGGACAGTAGATGAGTCTGTACAAGGCCTTTTATTTTTTCGTTGCTCAATAGCTTATTTCACCGAATGTCATTTTTAGGGTATGGACATTGATTTTTTGACAAAAATACTCCAAAAACATGAGTATTTTTGTCTTTTTGGATTCATCAATACAAATAGAGGTCTACTTTAGTGTTTAAGGTTTTTTTCAGATCTAATGAAAAAAGGTGGGTAGTACGTTGGGTCTATATGACGCAAGAACCTGTTTCGCAACGGTTGTTTTTTTAATATAGACCCGATGTACTACTCACCTTTTTTTACTTGACCCAAACAAAACCTACCTAATCAAATTAGACCTCTTTCCGTACGGACGAACCCATAAAGACGAAAATATCCCTACTTTTTTCAACTGCTTTATCCTAAAACTAAAAGTATTTTTGTCCAAAACCCTATTTTCATACTCTAAAATTTTAATTTGGTAACATAAGTTTTTGGGCGTTAAAAAAAAAAAAAAAGCATAGAAAGAAGGAGTCTATAGTGCTAATTTTTTCTTTCGCAATTTAGTCTATTTAATTTGAGTGTGTATGCCACGTGTACAAGTTCTAGGTGCCTGCATATCAAGCCTAGTGCTCTGTCAGAGTATCAAATAGCTCTAAGTGAAAAGGGTAAATTTTTACTATAGACCTAACGTACCACCCAACTTTTTTTATTTGACCCGAACAAAACCTACCTTACTAAACTAGACCTCTACCTGTTGTGACGAACCAATAAAAACGAAAATAAACCTACTTTTTCCAGTTGTTTTACCCTAAAAGCTAGGAGTATTTTTGTCCTAAACCCTTTTTTGTACCATAAAAATTTACTTTGGTAATATAAGTTTTCGGACGTCAAGAAAAAAAAAAACAAAGGCATATAAGGAAAGAATATACTGTGCTAATTTTTTCAAGTGGAAACAGTGAAAATTGAGGAATTATATTGCTCCCCACCTGAGGATGTGCCAATTATACTTGGTTTTCATTTTTCTTAATGGTTGTAGTCCATCGTTCTGTGATCCACACCGTTGGGCTATTGGTCCTTCCGATTGATGATGGACCTTAAATCAGTTGGATGCCGACCGTTGATGCCTTTCTCTTCTTCACTATCTATTTGCATGCCATAATTTGAAAGAGCAGGATTTCCGCGTTCAGGAGATAATTAAGGAATGTCCGTATGATGGTGAGGTCCAATATCCAATGGACAATGGTCTGGATTACAGAACCACTCCGGACATGCAAACTGAAAAGGGAGTATGTTGCTGCAAATCATCCAGCGGAAGATCATATAATATAATTTCCGAAAAAATTAACACTGTAGACACTACCTTTTAGGGCTTTTTTTTTTTTTTTTTCTCTTTGCGGTGAACGGCCGAACACTTACCAGATGAAAGTAGAGTTTTGAGTCACAGAAAGAAAGTTTTGGATAAAAAAAAATACCCCTAGTTTTCAAATAAAAACAGCTGAAAAAGTCAGGGTATTTATGTCTTTAATGGTTCATACCTAAGGCTCCACTTTAATTCCGTACAGGTGGGGACCACTGTTTCGTGATGCACGACCTTTGGTTTTTTGGGCTATTGTGATGGACCATGGACGAATATCTCGCACACAGCAACGATATCTCCACCATTTTATACTGGAAAAGCTGTGTAGGCCTCATCATGATGTATGCCGCCCATCCATTTTGTAGGATCATATTTTAAGGCATGAGCCCAAAAGTAAGGTAGATCCAAATCTTAGGTGGACCACACCACAGGAAAAAGTGACTTCCCAGTAAAAACTTCCTCAAGCTCACTGTAACGAAGAAAAAACATAAATACTAACTTGATCTAAAGCTTTTGTAACCCAAATAGTTTTTAGTGGTGAGCACTCAACCACCAATGTTTCCTATAGTGTGGTCCACTTAAGATTTGAATTTGTCTCATTTTCTTTGGGCATGAGACTCATGCCTTGTTAAAACAAATGGACGGCGTGGATAAAATACATACATCTTGATGAGCCCCATAGAGCTTTTCCACTGGCACACTGTACAAACGTCCAAGCTCTATGCCATGCTAGACAATTCAAGTCCCACGAACAGGAGGAGCCCAGCCATCTACGGAGGAGATTCTTGGGCACATCCATGGTATTGGCAATGAAAGACCATTGATCTGGACCATTAAACCATTAAACCATGATCACAACTTTTAAAATCTCGCTATTTAATATTGTGTTTGGATGCACCATGAAATTGAATCGTAATAATTAAGTAGTTCAATGAAATGGTTGTTACCAAATGGTATATTTGTAAACAACCCAGTAGCGTCATTTGGGCTGAGTTTCTCAGTGTGAAAGGCTTGTAAATGTTTTAAATCTTCGTATACTAATTTAATAGTTCACCCGAACGCACCATCAACGAGATTGTAGATTGTAATCCAATGGTTGAGATGTTTATGAAGACCTACGCTTCCACCTTCCACGTTAATTTTGCACCGTTTGAAATTTAGTGGCTCCGGATACTCCTGGCATGCGGCACTGATTGTACAGCTATCCAGATGTCAGACAGATTGGCCGTCCATCGTGCATGGAGATCGCTAGTCGAGAAATCTTAACCATCCAATTAATGGGTGCCAAATGGATGGCTAAGGGCTGTTTGGGAGCGTGGATTTGGAAACCCCTGGATTCGCAACCCCAGGATTGGAAACCCCTGGATTGGCGATCCTCTTGGTGTGTTTGGCACCCTAAAGTGTGAATCAACTTTAATTCAAAAATACCTATACATGATATATTTACAAGGGTTTAAATTTAATTACTAAATCAATTTTAATATCTCCAATTAATGAGATATATAATTTCTGACACTATGGTTGTGATAAGCCTGCTAAAATACATGCTTTGCCTAAAAACGATGAAATTCTAAGTCTCATATGGACCGCAAGCACAAGATCATGTTTGGGTGACTAACCAACGATTTTTAATCATTGATTAATATGGACAATGTTTGGACGGTGCTGGACAATATTTGGATGGTGCTGATCTACATGAATAATGTTTGGACGGTGCTGTTCATTGTTAGTGGGCCATGTACCCAGTAGAATGATAGTGTATAGTGACATATATTTATACCTGCAACTATTGAAATGGTTTTAGGTGTAATCCAAGCTCTCACCGTGAATTACAAACCCCCTAAAAGAGGGGATTGGGAACCCCCTGGATTGGCAATCCTCAGCTGCTTTATGCTACCAAACAACCAAGGGGATTTGAAAACCCCTCTAATCCCCTCCAATCCAAGGTGCCAAACGACCCCCTAAGGGGTCCATTGGCAATGTGGATTAGAGAGGATTTGACGGGGTTTCAAATTACTTGGTTGTGTGGCAGCGTAAGGTAACTGGGAGTTTAAGGGTTTCGATCCTTTCGAGGGGGTTTGTAATCCACGGTGAGAGCTTGGATTACACCTAAAAAAATTTGAATAATTACAGGTGTAACATTATCGTGCAAAACATGTATTTCAACGGGTTTATCACAACCATTGTGTCAAAAATTACATATCTCACTAATTAGAGATATTAAAGTTAATTTAGTAAATATACCATGTATATGTACTTTTGGATTAAAGTTGATTCACACTCCTGGGTGCCAAACACACCGGAAGATTGCAAATCCAGGGGGTTCCAAATCCTCAATCCCAAAAGGCCTGTTTGGCACCCTTGAATTGGGTGTAATCAGAGGTAAATGGAGGTAAATTTATCTTTAAAGGTGAAATTGGGAATTAGGAGGGAAAATAAGATGATTGATAATATTTCTGTCAATCTATCTACAGTTGGGCAGTGATGTGGACAGTCCAGATGGACTTGCAACTGTGCCATGTCTACGGTTGACGAGTCACCACCGTTTTCTAAATGAAGCAAAACTAACAGAGGAGTATTACCCCATATATGAAATGAACCATTCGCCCTACGTTACTTTCAGTGACTGATCAGGTGCTACGTGGGTGGAACTCTCATCAGATCAACCCTTTTTAACAGTTACGATGCGTCATATTCACCACAGAAGCCAAATTTTATAATGATCCAACAGTCAACTGGAGACACCATAGGAAAAAGTTTGGACGGTAGGTCCACCGTTAGTTTGTGCAGGCCCACCCTGGTGTTTCTATGCCATCTGATCCATTCATCTGACGTGTCTCATCAGGTTGAAATAAATACTCAAAAATCAAGGAATCTCGATACTCAAGTTGGTAATACCACTTGAATTTAGAGGATTTAGGAAAAATTTCATGGGACGGTTAACAGTGTTGAATCTGCGTGAATTTTGGGATCAAGGCCAAACAAGCGTGATGTACCTCATGGACGGACGCGGATCAGCTACTGATCTCGACAGTATCGAGTATTGTTAAGGAAGCGACGTCACCAACTTCTGTGGCCCCACCATGATGTATGTGTTGTATCTGTGCCGTCCTTCCATTTGGAGAGATCATTTTAGGGTATGAGTAAAAGAATTAGGCAGATCAAAATCTCAAGTGGACCCCACCACAGAAAACAGTAGGGATTGAATGCCTACCATTAAAAACTTCTTTGGGCCACAGATGTTTTCGATTAATCTGATATATGTTTTATACCTTATTCCATGTCTGTGTTAACTTATAAACAGGTTGGATCTCAAAATAAATATCATGGTGGGCCTTAGAAGGGTTTCAACTGTAGGCGTCACTGTCCCCACTATTTTCTATGGTGGGTCCATTTGAACATTGAATCTGCTTCATTCTTTGGCTCATGCCTTAAAAGTATCTTTCCTAGTGGATGGACGGTCTGGATACAACACATACATCATGGTCGGGCCTATAGAATGTGGTGACGTCACTTCAGTAGCGAGACTCTCTACTGTCTGGGTCACTAGCTAATCGGCGTCCCTTATGGACGGGATGGATTAAGCTATCTCCTCCTCCACAATAGAGAAAGTACCGGTTGAGTAGCGAGACTCGAAGTCACGTCACCAAGTTCTGTGGGCCCCAACATGATGTATATTTTGTATCCACGCCGTCCATCTATTTAGAGATATTATTTTAGGGCAAGATCCAAAGAATGAGTTAAATCCAACTCTCCATTGGAGCCCAGCACAGAAAACAGTGGGGACAGTGACGCCCACCATTAAAAACTTCTTAAAGCCACAAAAGTTTTAGATCAAGCTGATATTTGTGCTTTCCCTTCTTTCATGTCTTTTTAAACTTTTGAACAGTTGGATTTCAAAAAAATATCATGATGATCCTTAGGATAGTTTTAACGGCGGGAATCACTTTCCCCACTGTTTTCTGTGGTGGGTCCACTACAGCTTTTTATCTGCCTCATTCTTTGGCTCATGCCATGAAATGATATCTCAGAATGGATGGACGGTGTGGATACAACATATACATCATAGTGGGGCCCACAGAACTTGGTGACGTCACTTCAGTGGCTAATCTCGCTGCTCAAACTGTCAGTAGCTAATCCGCGTCCGAAAGTAACACGGGTAATTACCTAGGCTAGGTACAAAGCGTCTTCCTCGACGAAAATTGTATAAAAAGAGGTCTGAGCTGACTGGTCTGATAACATGCACCTTTACATATAAATTCATAGAAATGAATTAAACTGACATTTATATGCCCTTTCTCTTTCATGCATGCGTGCCTTTTTCCTCACTTTTTCTTCTTTTGGCTAAGGTAACGCGGTAACTGAAAGGACCGTTTGGATACTGCCAAATAAGTTACTTTTTCTACTTACACGAGTAGATAAGTAACTTATTTCAAATAGGTATATCTTATGATTAGTTATGAATAACTTTTTTACTTAAAAGTACTTAATTACTACAAATTTTATTTTATTTTATTTTTCTTAAACTTTTTTACTTTTCATAAGTTGATAAAGAGAAACGTACCAAAGATGAAGGAAAGAAGAAATTGATAAGTAGATTCTTTACCAAATCTATTTTATCTTCTTAACAAGTTGAAACTAAAACAAGTTAATTATGATATAGGTAACTTAAGCAACTTATGATCCAAATGGGTCATAAATGTCATTTCCTAGGTCATTTTGATACTCTGTCATAGTAAAGTATAACGTTTGCTATTCTGGCACTTAAAAAGTGTTTGGATAGTAAGTTACTCAAGATAAGCTATTTTAGCTTATCTTGATTTTTTACTTATGAAATTGAAGTAATTAAATATTTTTAAATATAAAAGTTATTTATAATTATTGATCATAAACCAAATATACTTATCTCAAATAAGTTACTTATCTACTGCTGTTAAGTAGAAAAAGCAACATATTTGATAGGATATCCAAATGGGCTTTTAGGAGGCATTTCAATCATCAGTTACTTTAGATAAGCTACTTATGTTATAAGTAACTTAATTTAGTT
This sequence comes from Magnolia officinalis, assembly GCA_021015155.1. Taxonomy (NCBI): domain Eukaryota; kingdom Viridiplantae; phylum Streptophyta; class Magnoliopsida; order Magnoliales; family Magnoliaceae; genus Magnolia; species Magnolia officinalis. The sequence continues at coordinate 18,954,048 of JAJHSJ010000007.1, forward strand.
TCTACTCATTCAACGGATAAATTTATGTAGTAGACAAAAAGTAAAAATGCATGTTTTGTTTCTAACATCATAAGTAATTATACCTTAAGTTTGTTTGGTCCCTCTTATATCAACCATCCATCATGTGGGACCAACCTTTGAAGTGAGCCATTCATTATGTGGGTCCCACCTTTGATGTGGGTCTTCCATCATGCAAGGCCCACCTTGGATGTGAGTCATTCATCATTAGGTATACACTGTTCATTATGTTGAGCCCACCTTTGATGTTGATAATCTATTATGTGGGGTCCACCTTCAATATCCATTGCTCATCATGTGGACCCCACCTTTAATGCAAACCGCCCATCATGTGGGGCCTGCCTTCAATATGGGCCACTCATCATTAGGGTCGACCTTTGATGTGGATGGGCGGGTTGGGTCGGGTTGGTGCTCAACCCTAACCCAACCTAAGCTTCCTATACCTCAACTCTAACCCAACCCAACCCAACCTCGGGTTGGGAATTCTCAACCCAAGCCCAACCCAAGCGGGCTCGATCAGGTTGATCGGGTGTATACGTGCTAATATTTTTATTATTACATTAGTTTATTATATTTTAATATAAGACTTATTTTTTGTATCTATGATTTTATTAATTATATATGTGATTATTCATCATAAAGAACTTCATTTTTTTCTTTAAAAAAACAAGCTAAAATATAGGACAGCTACTCCTTTAAAAGTCATGTAACATAACACCCAATCTATTTGGGAGAGAGAAATCTGGCATATTTTGTTAGCTTGAGTCCTTGGAAATGACGTGGACAAATGAGACCCAATATCACTAGTGTGCCTTCAACACAAACGATCTACACTCAATTATAATTTATAAGTAACTTATATATTGATCGGGTTCGGGTTGGGTCGGGCAACCCGAGACCTCAACCCGAGCCCAACCCAAGTTTTATCGGGTTGGTGTTTGTATAGCCCAAGCTGGATATCGGACCCGATATATCCTGCCCGAGCCCAACCCAATGTCGGGTCGGTTACGGGTCGGTCAGGTTGAACCCGCCCAACTTTCAGCCCTATCATCCATCATATGAGGCCCATCATTATTAATTTCTCATCATGTGGAGCTCACCTTTGATGTGGACTATCCATCATGTGGGCCTCACCTTTAATGTGGGTTGCTTATCATGTAAGGCTCTCCTTGGATGTGGGTCATTCGTCATTATGGCTTGACCTTTGATGTGCATGGTCTATCATGTAACGCCAACTCAATATATGCCATCCATCATGTGAGGCCTATTTTCAATGTACAGTGCATGTAACATAGACCGTCATCGTATGTACGCCCCATATTTGAAGTGGGTTGTCCATCATACCAATTCACTTTGGATGTGAGCTATTTATCATTATGAGCCAACTTTTGTTGTGGATCATCTGTTATGTTGGCCTATGTCAATATAGGGTTATCCATCATGTAAGGCTCACCTTTCATGTAAACCATCTGTTGTGTGAGCCCCACCTTTCGATGTGGATAGTCCACTTGAGCTTTGAATCTGTCTCATTTGCCCCATAGTGAGCTGAAAATAGATGGACCGTATAAATAAACATATACATCATGATTGGGCTATACTATTTTCCTTAATAATGTTGTCTATTACGAACAGTAGAAATAGAAGCCTATTCGGACGGCGATTTTTAATTTTAATTTTTTAAAAGAAAAATTTCTCTAAGATTGCGAGATCCTGCGGCTGAGCTGTGCCCTTTTCAAAAGTGACCGGTCCTTGGATATCTTCGTAACCGTCTATTTGGAGGCAAAAAAATTGCTATCTGGATTTTTTTTTGCAGCATAATTCAGCCACGGTGTGGCGTAAAATACCAATGGCTTGGATCGTTGACCACGGACCCTGAGAGTACCAAAAAAACCCAAGCACACGACTGGGCTCGAGGATCTGGCAACATAAATGCCGCCTACTACGTGAAAGATAGTCTAGCGCGGAATTTATGTAAATCGTCGAAGGACTATCTACAGCGTGCCGATTTGAAATATTGCTCGTACGAGTATATCCATTCGTGTGGTTAACGGCGACTGCATTTCTGGTGGAGATATTCATCTTTTCATTTGCTCCACGCGCGAATCGCGTTTCCATTCGAATATCTGATTCTGATCTGAAACATTTTACAGTGAAAAAGCACATCCGACACGAACCGTCGTTGTCTAATTTACAAATCGTATAGGATGTGCCGTCGGCTCAGATTTAAAAGTTGAGAAGTTTTTGGTACGCTGGAGGAGCATGGAAATCCATTGTAACGCGCACTGCAAGTGTCCACGTCCATGGAAACTCCTCCATCTGAATGGTCCAACTCCGATGTTAGGATCATCCTTTCAATTTTTATTTTATTTTATTTTATTTATTTGTATATATATACTCGTAGTAGGGCCTCTCTTTGAACAGTTTCATTTGGAGTACGGGTATCCAGAATGTACAGTAGCGTTTTTCGTCCATCTGGAAAGCGACAGTGGGATCGCGAGGGACGCGAGTTTCAGTTGCGGGGAACCCGTACAACAGAAATCTCTGTGAGCCCGGGAAGCGGATTGCGAATTTCAGTATACTTCATTTTTTAGCTACTGGCGTACATACAGTAAACTATGTGGGGTCCACAGTGATTTATGTATTTTATCCACTCCGTCCATCCATTTTACCAGATAATTTTAGAGCTTTATTTTAAAAAATGAAGTATATCCAACCCTCAAGTGGACCACACCATAGGGAACATTGTGAATTGAACGTCTACTGTTGAAAATTTCTTGGGGGCCACGGAAGTTTTGTATCAAGCTTGTATTTGTATTTTCCCTTCGTACATGTATGTGAGATCTTATGAACAGGTTGGATGAGAAATAAACATCACTGTGGGCCCTAAAAGTTTTAACAGTGGAAATCATTATTCCAACTGTTTCTCATGGTATGGTCTACTCGATCTTTGGGTATGCTTAAATTTTGGGCTCAACCTCTGAAATTAACTGGAAAAGAGGATAGACGGCGTGGATAAAGTAAATAAATTTACGGTGGGCCAACAAAGTTTACTTAGTACAATGAGAGCCTTCTGAGTAACTCAGCACGCAATAAGATCCTTAATCTTGCTCGGGTGGCACTCTTACCAGGAGTTTCAACCCGTTCGAGTATCTATAGGTAGTGAAATCTCACTATTGGGTGAGTGTGGGGTGTGTGCGCGTGTGTTTAAAAAAAAAAAAAAAAAACTCAGCACGCATTCCGACTTCGTGAACCCTGACGCGGACTGGCCGGTGACCCCTGCACCACCCTGACAGCTAAGGACGCGGATCATCTACTGAACTCGACAGTAGCGAGTCTCGCTAGTGAAGTGACGTCACCACGTTATGTGGGCCCACCATGAAGTTTGTATTGTATCCACACCGTCCATACATTTGGAGAGATCATTTTAGGACATGATGGAAATAATTAAACAGATAAAAATGTCAAGTAGACCCACCATAGAAAACAGCGGGGATTGAATCGTCTACCATTAAAAACTTCTTTGAGCAACATAAGCTTTCGATCAAGCTGATATTTGTGTTTTTCCTTATTTCATGTATTTGGTAACTTATAAACGGGTAAACATCATGGTAAGCCGTAGGAAGGTTTCTAGGGTGGGTGACTGTCCCACTGTTTTCTGTGGTGGGTTCCACTTGAACTTTGGATATACTTGTGCCGATTAGGTACTACCCCCGCCTGTTCCGAGCTCCGGACAGGCGGAGGCTCCAAGGACTAGTGATGTATTAATTTTATCCACACTTTCCATCCAGTTTTTCATATCATTTCATAGTACGAGGACCAAAAATAAGGTAGATCCAAGTCTCAAGTGGACCACACCACATGAAGTAGATGTGCTAAGGATGGCCACCATTGAAACTTTTGTAGGGTCCACCTTGTTGTTTATTTGCCATCCAATCTGTTTATATGGTCATATAAATCTGGATGAAGTGAAAAAACAAATATCATCTTGATCCAAAACTGCTGTGGCCCCCAAGAAGTTTTCAACGGTGATAATTTAATCCCCACTTTGTGGTCCATTTGAGCATTGGATCTTATTTATTTTTGGTTTCATGATCTAAAGTGATATGTAAAAATTTATGGACAGTGTGGATAAAATTTATAAATCATTTTGGCCCCTCAGTGACCCTCGGAGCCTCCGCCGGTCCCCAGCTTGGAACAGGCGGGGTAATACCTAATCTGCGCCCTGGATCTACCTCATTCTTTGGGCCATGCCATAAAACGATCTCTCCAATTGGATGGATGGTATGGATACAACACATATATCATAGTGGGCCCAAAGAGCATGATGACGTCACTTCAATAGCTCACTCGCTACTATCGTGTTCATTAGCTAATAAGTGTCCGATAGCTGAGGGAAAAGCTCTGTGGGCTACCAAATTATACGTGTTTCACACGTGTTGTTTATCCATTTTTTCCAGCTAACTTTAAGGCATGAACACAAAAATAAGACCAATCCAAAGCTCAAGTGAACTACACTACACTAAAAAGGAGAATTGAATGCCTATCATTTAAAACTTTTAATGCCAGTGTAGAGGTTTTTTTATCAAACTTATATTTGTGTTTTCCCTTCATCAAGGGACTTTACGAGAAAGTTAGATGGCAAATAAATATTACGTGGGCTCCTAGTAAGTTTTCAAGGGTAAGCGTTCAATCCCCATTGATTCATGCGGTGTGGTATACTTGAGCTTTGGATGTGACTTAATTTTGGGCTAACTTTTAAGATACGAGTTGGTAAAATAGATAACTAACATGGATAAAACACATGTATCATATAGGCCCGCGGGGCTTTTCAGGCAGCTCTCCCGTTGGAAAATATGTTGGAAATAGCGAGATCAATTACTGATGGGTTATAAGCAAATTGCTTTCATGATAAGACAAGCCTATCTAAATCCTACATGCATCAATCACGAAGGATCCACTTAAGAACAATTCAACGCGGCTCATCTTCTTGCAGACTCAAACAATGGACATGTTTACAGTATTCTATGATGGAGATGTTTTTTGGAGGATCTGATGGATAGAGAGAGATCTGTTGAAGTTAATTGAGATTTGGACTGAAATAGTCCAGTTTATATAGGCACCAAGAAGTGGACCGTTGTTAGGTGGCCATTAATGGTTAAGAACGTTTGAAAAACATTTCTGATCGTTGATCATTAATTTGAGCCGTTTTTGGGCGTCGGATCGAAAGATCTGATCGTTGGATCATCATAGCCCGTCCATTTTCAGACTGTTGTGGCTTTCGAGGCTGCTAGCCTTTCTAAAAAAACGATTGACCGTTTCAGATTAATAATCTGACCATTCTCAGTAGCTTATAAAACCCCAACTCATTTTAGACCCCTCGCACATATGCTCATATTAGATTATTCACATCACGATCGCACTATCTTGCGACGGTTCATGAGGGAACGACCACTCTGCAAAGTGTAAAGTGCACCAATTAGCGCCACTACAACCACATTGCCCACGTCCGTGCCCATGCACCAGACCGAGTGTGCACGCGCATGCATGCGTTCCAGTGCTACCCATTGAAACACGCAACCCGAGCGTCTCAACCTCTAAAGCTCTAATTAAGAATACTATACATATCTTCACATATAAATCACAAGTTTTCTTTTCTCATTTCTGATGTGGGACAAAAGCACAAATTGCACTTTTCATTTGAAATTTTTTCAAAATCATTTTGGCTGCAAAACGAAAATTCCAAAATTTTTCAAATATTTTTTTATTAAAAAAAAAAACCAAATTTCAACAGCTTCGAGCCTCGGAAGCTATAACACCCCGTACCATTGGCACACGGGTGTTACCTTTTGAAATCCTGTAATGCCCTGAAAATCGGGGGTCGAGCATAAACTCAACTCCCGAGTTCCAGAACATCACTTATGCAACAAAATGAATGATGATGAATGTTGACTGTATTCGCGCATTGAACATGAGTGAGATTAAGCCAAAACAACATATCATACTCCAGAGACAGTTAAATTTGCAAGTGGAAGACTGTGATAGATAGATAAAATATATAAACTATGATGAGTCTCCAGAGTGTGATAACATTACCAGGTTAAATAATTACAAGTACAATTCCAAAATATACCAAATGTGAGGAAGTGTAATGTCTCCTATCCCAAGTATCGTAGCCCCGTCAATACAATATCAGGTCTTCATTGACCTGCCAGAGAGATACAGATAGGAGAACTCCTCCTATCATCATAGAAGTAGTCTGGCTCTGCTTCACAAGCATCGCCATCACCTGAAACTCGACAAATCTGGTTGGTGTGTACAACACCGTCCCGTAACGTGGGAGTGAGTGATCAACTCAGTGGAACAGTAAAGCATGGGTTAACATGTTATCAACTCAGTCAAGCAATAATGATAAAGCAGTACAATCAAATAATTTTAACTACTCTTATTTAATGCAAGTATGAAATGACATGATGATGTATGCCCTTGCCAAACCACCCTCATGCGACATCATCTTACGTTCGCGAATGCATACCTCCCTCAGTGCTCCACATCTACTAGGCACATGCGGTGCGATGATGAGCATGATTACCGAGTTATTATTAGTCCATTTCAAACAGTAGTATTGGGAAACTAAGGTACCTCCCTTGTATCATTCCCAAACATGATCTATTCTAGGGTCGTCAATCCTAGTTAATCTCATACGATATTATGGTTTGAGAGGCATAGCGAAGGCATCGCAAAGGGCTCGTCACCCGTCAGCACGGATACAGATCACACCGTATGCGGCTCAATTGTTGACCGTCAGCTCGAGTACAGGTCTCACCGTACTCGGCTCAATCGCTGGCCGTCAGCTCGAATACAGGTCTCACCGTACTCGGCTCAACTCATACTCTAGTTGCTGTGAAGGGCGCGTCGCCAATCACAGATCTTGGAGTATACTCGAAGACACTACAGAGTACTCGTCGCCCATCAGCACGAGTACAGGTCTCACCGTACTCGGCTCTCGCCGTAAGTGTCGACAGCTCGAATACAGTGTCCCATACCACCGTATTCGGCTCACGAGTTTGGTTGCTCAATGGTCACTACGGGAAGGCACGTGGCCCCAGCATAGGCCGACAGCTCGACCACGGTGTCCCATACCACCATGCCCGGCTCATGAGTCTTAGCGGATCGAGGTACCATGGTTAAAAGGGATTTCACTAGTAAGTTTGGTACCCTAAGTTCAAGCAGTAGCGTCCAAACATGGTGAACATACATAAGACAGATCGGGTTACTTGACGAGCTCGGCTAGCTCGAGCGCACAACAAGTTGAACGACATGAAGTGCATAAGCACTTCGCGTGGCCAACCACTATCGTCAACCGAAGTACGACTCGGGTTCGTCGAACACATCTCACGTGGCAAATGAATCACAACCACGAATGCAATTCTGGTACCGATTGTTTGGATTATAATCATAGCCCCAAACACAATCAAGTGCAGATAGATAAAGCAGTAGTGGATCAAGATTCAACTCATACAATCAAGGTCTGGTATTATCCGTTTAGGGCTGCCAGGGCTGTTGCACGCACTCGTTGCTCCACTCCCCCATCACCCATGACGGATCATACAACGTAAATATAAATTAAACATATGCATTACATAGTTAAATCATAAAGCAGTTGAGCATGTTATGAAGCACAACACAAGCATGAGTTTGTACATGTTCAATTCCTAATCACACAACTATCCAAGGAGATCATACACATAGTTAAAAGAGGTTGAGAATCATATCTCAACACCCTTATACATTACAATTTGCTAATTACTACTCATTCAGACATTTCAAGAAACACTTAAACAAACATACATCAACATACATGACATATGTCGATCACATAGGCATTAGGCCAAATCCTTTCACTAGGGAGTTGCCCCAATCATAACACGCGTACACCCACGACGGATAGTCATGGCAAGAAGGAATCCAAGTTCCATATTCATTCAGTCATTTCCACAAACACTTGGGCCACACATTTTAGCATATATAGTGTATATTGGCCGTGGCGTGACTTAGGGCAAATCCTTTCGTCAAAGGGGTATCGCCAATACATCAATCATGAATCTATGACAATTAGTCATGGCGAGCACGAATGAGAATTCTATACTCATTTAGTCATTTTCACAAACACTTAGAATACATTATTACAACATACATGGTGTATGTTAGCAAAACATGTATTAGGGCTATCCTTTAGCCAAGCGAGTATTTTATCCATGTATAATATATTACTACAACAAATAATCATGATAAATACATCTCCAAAATTTATACGCATACAGTATTTTCTAGAATATGCAATTTCAACATACATAGTGTATATAAGTAAAACATGTATTTAGGCGAATCCTTTTCCCAAATAAGTATTTTATCCATATATCGTATATCCATATAACAAATAAACATGTCAAACACATTTCCAAAAAATATACGTATACCGTACTTTCTACAAATACCTAGAGTATGTAGAATTCCATATTTTTCATCTTTAATCGAAACGGAAAACAGACAGCACTTTGTGCATGTGCAATTGCATGCAGATCATGAATCTATCATTATCTGACATTGAAAGCGTTGAAAACCATAACCTATACACCTAAAGTCCGCACCTTTTGTTGTAGAATCGTAACGGAGTCGATAGGTTTGCTAAGCTTCCGTATTCGGCAGTTTGGCAACCTATAGAACGAAATAGGTTAGCTATTTCACAACTTACAACTGTCTAAACCCCAAAACAGATTAGGGTTAGGGTTCCTTACCTAGAAATGACGCTGGAAACGCCGGGAAAGCGATGAGAATCAGGTAGTGGAGCCCGAATAGCGGCAGGAAAGAGTGGCAGGGAGATTCTTCTACTGCTCCCACACTATCTCTCTCTTTTCTCTCTCTCAATCTCAAATTCGTATGGCTGCCATGAGAGAGGGTTTAAGGTCCTTATATAGCCTAAAAATTCACCGAAATAGACTTATGTTCAAGGTATACTTACATTATAATCAAATCGGCATTGTTTCAGCTCAAAAGAGGGTTTCTGGTGGCCCTCCTTGAGCCAAAGGTCGGACTTAAGCTCACTAACGCTGGATCTACGTTCTATTAAGTTTTCATTTAAGTGGAATTTCTAGATCACGCGTGGCGGACCAGTTTCAGTTCAACGGTCAGCGGATCTCGATCGGAGATTTCGAGTACATGTAAATGTGTATGAAATTTCTCCTGATCCGAGGGTATAATTTGGTCTGATTCTGATGGTCTGGTTGCTTAATCTGATCCGCAAGCGAGTGGTGCCAGATTACTATTCAAGATATTTTATTTTGAAATTATTTCACATTTCTCACACTCTTCACTCCGAGCGAATAGCGCTGGGACATTATTTAGAATTGATTTCCGAGATGGTTGTCAAGCCCAGCGAGGCGGTCCTAGTTCCTTAACTTCGTGTTAATCGGACTTCCGACGTGCGGTCCAGATCCGATACGGAGTTTCGAGATGCTCCAGTGAGCAGCCGGGTAACGAGATTGATCCTAGGTTTTAGGGTAACCTAGCGTCAATGATTCTACAAGTTTTGGGTCTTGCAGATCGTATTTAAAGCGATTGGTGCTAATTTCACAGGTACTCTAGTTTAACACTAGCTAATTCTCGCCTAATTTCTAAAGGATTTAGTCCTGTAAGATTTCTGTCTGAGGTGGTACTTAGTCCTTTGTAGTTTGTATATAAAGTGATCCAAGTTTTACTACTTAGTTAGTTTAAGTTAGTGTCTAGGGCGAAAGTGCTTTGAAAAATTGAAAGCACAAGGTAGTGAAGGGGGGATTTGTGAAGAAATGGTTTGAAAAGGGATTTGAGGCTTTAATTGAGCGTTTGGGAAGTTAAACCTGTGTTAGGATTGACCCATCGCCTAAGGACGTCTAATTCCAGGTTGGCAAAAATCCGGGATGTTACAAATCCACACCAACTTAAATCAAATTGGATTAATCAACTGGCATGAACTCAACATATACAGGATGGGGATTCCAGTCGACGTTAAGGCCATCCATCATGGATCTCTAGAAGCCGGAACACGCCTTACGACGTTTGAGGAGGTAAGGTTACCCGAACACTTCATTTTAAGACCATTATACTAGTATAACTCTCTTGTGATCAACACTCAAGAATTAGTTAGTGACCAAAGAGACACTCAGGGCCCCCCCAATCCCCGTGTAGCCATCAAAACAAATTCTTAGACCCATCCGACCATTGGGTTACGATATGCAGGCCAATTGGGGCCCTGAAGGACTTTATATGGCCCACCTGGGTCTCACCATCGATCCAAAACTGGACCCAAACCCTTATATGAGGCCCCCCAAGGCAACTGGTCGGGACAGATTTGTCGCAAACATCACGGTGGACCCCACACGGAGTGCATGTGCACCCCGTACATTCATACACGAGGTGTTCTGAAACCACGTGCTCGGTCAAACGACCTTTGATCGAGCCAAAACCGAAAAGCAAGAAATGGGATTCTCCCGCCTGTTAAAATTTTGAAATCGTGGATCTTTAAACCATAAAGTGGCCCACCACGGCCATTTTCTGAGCCATCCGATTCGTTAAAATCTTCCGTGGGGCCCATACGATCAAAACCGTGTAGGCTTTTGGGCCCTTATAAACGGATGAACGAGATGGGTTGCAACCGTCCATTGTATTACATGTGGCAGATATCCGCTGAGTGGGACCCATTTGGGATTACTTGGACGGCTCACGATCGGCCTAATTGTCCCATCCCAGTCGTCCAACCTCTAAGGGAAGGCGTGCCCTTTCTTTGCCAAAAACGGCCAAACCAAAGCCTGTGGAAGGAGAGAGAGAGAGAGAGAGAGAGAGAGAGAGAGAGAGAGAGAGAGAGAGACGACTTCATTCTTTGGGAAAAACAGGGCCTGATGCAATCGTGGCCACCCATTGGCTAGAGGAAATCCAACCGTTGAAGGCTTTCTCTCACAGGCTATAAATGAGCCCCGTAGCTCTCGGGATTCGGACTGGAGAGAGAGGGAGAGAGAGAGAGAGAGAGAGAGAGAGAGAGAGGAAGAAGAGTAAGGTCGGGCACTAGTAGAGCTTAGCTCTGCACTGAGTTGAGCCACAGTTGGGTAGCAGTACTGGGAATCAGGTAATGCCTCCAATCTCCAGCATTGTAAGGTCGTATGGCTCTCTAAATCCAGCCGTTTCAGCCCATGAACCAGGCCAAGAAATGCCTCTGTTCTAGACTGAGCTATGATAGAAAACAGTCCATGCACTAGGCTAAGGTCGAGTAGCATTAGGACCCTATTTCGAGCAGGAACTAGGCCAACAAATGGCCTTGATTTTGAGCTAAACCCAGGCCAAATAATGGCCAAGCTTCGGGTCTTATCAGGATGAAACAGCTGTGGAAACTTGGTTTGAAACTGAGCCAAGTAATGGCTCTGTTCCGGGTCCAAATTAGTCCACACAGCAGTGGCATATTGAGGCTAAACGCAGGCCCTGTTGGAGCGTCTGTCTTAGGCCAAAATCAGGCCAAACTGCGACGATGCTCCAGGCTGGAGCTCAGTGATGCGTGAGCTCTGTTTGGGAGTTGGAAACATGTGTTACAAAGAGGCCATACAGCGGCCCTGTTCTGGAGCTGGAACCGACCAAACAATGGTCGGGTTTCAGACAGACAATGGACCTAAATGGTGGTCGTATGTCAGGCCGAAGTTGAATAGTGTTGAAGCTCTGTTTCATGTTGGAAACAAGCCAAGCAATGGCTGCCTTCCAAACTGAGAAATCAAGCCAATCCATGGCTATAGTTCGGGCCGATTTTGACGGTGAAAACAGCAGCTACCATGCCACCGTTTGAGCACCAATATGGGTTGAGAAACGGCCATAGGATGGGTTGTGTTTGGGGTAAAAATCGGGGCCGGAGGTGGCTCCAAAACAACATGCAGCAGAGGAAGGGCCAAGCACGTTGACGGCTTTGGGCCTCACCAAATTGCAGGTGGGCCGCACCCTGCAATGACCCATGGGCAGCACCTGGGTCTCTTTTTTTAGACCAGGTGGGCCACCCTCATATAAATCACAGTGGGCCACGCCCTGCCTACGTGGGCCCTGAGAATCGCAGGTGGGCCTCACTCAAACATCAAGTGGGCTGCATGTGTTGGGCCATCCCAGACGGATAGCAGAGTCCCTGGACTCATGCATATTTGCTATTATAAAAATAGCATACACTATAGGTACGTGGTGGGCCCCATGTGGAACCCACGTTGATATATATATATATATATATATATATATATATATATATATATATATATATATATATATATATATATATATATATATATATATATATATATATATATATATATATATATATATATAGACCCACGTGCTCTGAAACCCACCTTGTACATATGATGAACCTAGACCGTCCAAGGTTTGGACGCGGTCCACCTTGATGCATATCCACTCCGTCCACCTGTTGTGCCAGCTGAGTGGGATCCACCTGCACGTTGTACACGTGTGAGGTGTGGGGCCTACCATGATAAATGTATTATGTGCCCATGGTCTAGGGATTTGATGGTGGGAGACTGTTTGGCTGAAATACCTCACGCCAACAGAACAGTTGCTGTACTCACCAGCAAAGTTCTGTGAGTCTACCAGCTATCTGATGTCAGCAATTTTGTGGACCCCACCTTGGTGCCTATGGTTTATCCAAACCATCTATCCAATAGGCGAGCTCGTCCTAAGGGCCAGAAAAGAGAATAAGGCTGGTCTAATGATCAGGCGGACCACATCAAAAGACTGCATATGTGTTCGGTATTTCCACATTTTCTCGAATGTGGATGGGCGCTGGACGATCTCCCGCATTCGTGTGTAATCGTGCACAATGGGGCCAATCGTTGGGTCATTTGAACCGTTGATTCGTAGTTCTGATTAGAGGTTCCCCAAATGTACAAAACATCTTGGTTGTTCATTCATTTATTTTCATTATTTATAACATTTGATAAGTGGCATGGCCAATGAAAATTATGGCAACGATTCATGATAAAAGACTAGACACTTTGATGGCTGGGATCTTCCAATTTAGAAGGTTTTTATTTTATTTTATTTTATCATTATTACTATTATTTTAAATATTCCGTATCTGCATGGTCTGGATTTGGACCTGCTTGTACGAATCGAACGCACCTCAGTAGAGTGGGCCCACTCGTTGGGCAAATTATGATTGGGCCTGGACGCCCCTTGATAGGAACCAAACCATAGTAAATTTGGGTCATTCAAATGACCCTAGTATTTTAAAAGCTTTAGATTCATTATCTAATATCATCTAACTTCCTTTAGGAAATTATCCAAGTATCGTGGAGCCACTAACTACTTGCAGAAGTTCACATCTAGGGACGTGCTACAATAGCTCAGGTGATGATTTCCTCTCCTTAAGCTTTACATCCCTAATTAGACCTGAAATAATAGCTTTATTAGTGTAAATGGCTAGTTAGACTAATGATAAACTGTGTGTGAAGATAGACTGCATTCACTTGACTTATCTATTTAGCATGATGATTCTCATGCTTACTATCGTTTAGATTCTTGATTTCTCTAAACTGCGTAAGTGAATAAATCTAGTCATTCATGTTATGTATCTTAAGTTAACTCAGTTAGTGTGTATTGATAGGAATATATGCATTGTCCCTTATTCCCTTTTCATGTTATGATCTATGTTGCTATGACAAGCATATTGCTGAAATCTCTCCATGGGAAGTCCTAACAAAGGGGAGTCTGTGCTTGGGGTGTAACTAGACTAGTTGTGACATAAGTAAGCCCTTGACATGGAGGTTTGGGTTGTGGTGTGTGACCATGGGGTTTCACCTAACCGATTTGGGATGAACTTCACAACCTTTTCAAAATACCGTTGTTTACTCATCCTTGCACCATTCATGTCGTCATGTGTTAATCACCGCATTTGGTAATTTTAACATTTCATTCCCAGTTGGCATTGGTGGTGGCCCCTTTATGCTGAATTGATTGACCACATGTTGATGGAGACTACACACACCCTAAGACGATAGCCTCATGGGCTAGGGATGGTAGTCATGGGATACTATGCCCGAGCTGTCGGCCTACACTGGGCCATGCACTCCTCGCAGTGACCTCGAGCTCATTTAAATCGACTGGTTGCAATTGAACTAATAATGGGTTGACAAATCATGCATGCATAGCATAAACTAACATCTATTCCTGTCATACATGACATACAGATTCGCCTGACTGGATGTTTTGCCTGGGGCACAAACCACCATCTATTGTTATCGTACATAGTTGCCTGTCTGAATGTTTTACTCGGGGCATAAACTGTCTGGATGTTTTACTTGGGTCAATGATTGCATAGGTGACGACCCCAGTGTCCGTCTAGATGTTTTACCTGGGATGATAATTTCATTCACGCATCCATGCATTTAACAAGACTGCATCTACTGTGTTTTGGAATGTCTGTATATGTTTATGTTATTCCTTGTTTAGGGGAGCGATGTGTAATCTTGAGGGGATCACACTGAGTTGGCCACTCATTCATCAATGTTCAACCGTACAGAGGACGCAGGTACAGGAGTCGACGAGTACGCGGAAGATTTGGAGGCGGTGGCGGCCGAGGAGGAGCCTTATGACGAGGAGCCACAGCAGGAGGCGGCCGCCTATTTTGGGCTGAACCAGTAGATTAGCCCCTTTATTTTATTTCAAGTACATTTGAGATTTTAGAAACTTGAGGTTTTGTAATTGGCCCTCAGCTGAGTGGGCCAGATTATTGTTCGTATGTTGGTTCAGATATATATTATGTTTCTTTTTTCTCACTATCTGCACTTTGATTTACTCATTAATTTACCATTACCCTTAGCTAACTCCTGGGTTCTTGGAATTCGAGTCGTGTACTCGGGTTCTAAAAACCGGGGCGTTACAGAAGCCCATAGTGTTGTATATGTGAGGAGCATAACTAGGTTGCAACGATGGAACCAGCGACTTGGGTAGGACCCCCACCATATGACACACCTCAATGTATGTATTGTCTATCCACGTTGTTCATCTGTTTTTCTAATTTATTTTAGGATATGGGTCCAAATGAGGTGGATAAAAATTCCAAATGGATCATGCAACATAAAACAATGGTCACTAAGTGCCAACCATTAAAAACTTACTAGAGCCACCATAATGTTTATTGACCATCTATAAGGGTACACAGAATTTGATGAAAAGGAAAAAACACAAATATCAGCTTATCCAAAACTTTTGTGGCTCACAGAGGTTTTTAATAGTCGATAATCATTGTTTGTTGTTGTGTGGTCCATTTGAAATTTGTATCTACTTTTTTTTTGGGATCATGTCATAAAACATGGGGGTCAAAATGAAGGACTGCTAGATATGCAATGCATACATCAAGGTGGGCCCCACACGACCATGGCCCCACTGTAGAGGCCCCACTTCAAGGTGACAAGCTGAAAGAGTTGGACCTAGTTAACCCTAGTTGACCAAACCCATCAACCTAGTCAACCTAACTGAACCAACTAAGCTAAACCCTAAAACCTAGCCCTAATCCTAAACCTAAAGCTAAATCCAAAACCCTAGGTTTCACGAAAAACCGAATCAAATCCAGTCAACTCGCTAAGTCGATTCACCAAAACAAGCCACTATATCAGCATATTCATCCAACCTAGCACAATCAACTCACCTAGTCAAATCAAGTCCTAAATTAACCCTCATCCAAGCCCACATACCCAAAGTACATACAGAATTTAGGGCACAAAGTAACTCGACACCGCTTAAGGTAGAGCCTTTACACGAGTAGTGGACCTCACTTATCAAAGCAGGAGAGCCTGTGTGGCCCAAGGAGTCGCCAGTGACATGGTAGCTCTACTGCCTTGGTAGGGTGAGCTCCACGCATGTGGAGTTGCTCTAGAGACGAGGTGCAAGTGTGTGGCAGTGTGCTCTGACTCCAGTACTCCCTTCCTTGACTCATATTTACCATTTTACCATCTCATCCATCTATTAAGGTCATGACATGTAATAAGCCCAAATTCAAGCCATTCAAACCCTTTCTAACCATGGACTTGCTAAGAATTATTAGAAAACTGGGATTAGAGGCTATAAATAGCTCATTCTCCTTCTCATTTCAAAACAACCCATCTATCTAGAAAAACATAGTCCCTTCATCCAAGGAGAAACCTCCCTAAACTTAGCCATTACATCCCTTCACCAAGGAGAGGGGAGAGCAATAGGAGAGAGTCCAGTTCAGGTCAACCCAGTTTAACCGAAAATCATAGCCCCCTGAGCAACAAAGACCTTAATCCTAGTTACTCAATCTAATCTTTATGACACTTCCGTCCATCTTACTGTCTAATTCTCAATAAGCTTCATTCATTTTTATATAAGCATCATGCAACACCTATTCCCTTTCTCCACTCCTACTCACTTCGTTCATAGCATTGCTTTTATAACATTGTGTGCCCAATCTGTTCAAACGTATGCTCTATGGCTTGTTGACGTAGCCAGACCCTGCTAATAAAAAAACTTGGACCGATTGGTTTATCGCTTTGGCAAGTAGGCAGTCAAGGTGGATTTATCTAGCCAAAACTATAGCTTGTCATATGCATTGTATCTAACACATTCACACACACACACACACACACACACACACACACGCACACACACATATAGTACTTGATCAGTTCAAACACATGCTCTTTGACTCGCCAAGTTAATCGCAACTTATCCATAAAAAACTTGGACTAATCAGTTTATCGCTTTGGCTAGTGGAGAAACCACATGATGAGTTCATGATCTAACTAAATCTAACGATATAATATGTCCTTATGTAAACTTAGTGAATCTTATGTTATCTCAAACAAGAATAACGAACCTTGATAAATGTATCCAGCTTCATCCACTTTTAATGGCCTTAGAGGAACCTCATTAAGTGAGCCAAAGTCAACCAGATAAGATCCATGACCATTACACATTCTCAAGTCTAAGACTTCATCACATTTCTTAACCATCAAGTATTTGATCTCATAATCATAGTCCATGTTAATGGACTCCTAAAATATTGGCTTCAACTTCAATAGTTCAATGCATGTATTTAAAGATCCAATACTAGGATCTTATATCCATGGCACATCCAACTCCCATGTTGGGTGAGGGTAAAGGCACAATCAATGCCAAGTCAACTCCAAATAGTAGAAACCTTCCATCCTGATCAAAAATCAGTTTCCTCATAATTATGATTTTACATTTCAAAGTATAAATATCCACAGATGTTTGTTAAGAATCTGTGATGATCATGACTTATGTTCAAATGTCTAATATACTAGGATTCTATATCCTTAACACACTCACACTCTTGTGTAAGGTAAGGGGTATAAAAGCACAACCAACACTAAGTGACTTCTGATGGTAGAGACCTTCTATCCCAACTAAAGTAAATCTCCTTATATAATATGATTATATATATTAAAGTAAGATGTTTATAAATGTATTCCAAGCATCTATGCCAGCCATGACTTAATAGGGATTGAGATCCATGAACCATAACTCTCTTCGGTCAGTAACTACTATATCCAATCTTAAGTTTCCAAATACTAAAGGATTAATTCGTTCCTCATATAATCCACGTCATATAATGTTTAAGGCAATACTAGATATCGGTCATGATATATCACATTGTTAAAAAAAGGACTCACAATCATCAAGATCAATGGCTGAAATTGACCCTATCGCATGTACATGACCAGTGAATCATAGTGTACATTTGTTTTTCAAGGCACAACTTCAATACCAGGTAGAGAAACAAATAGTTTGACCAAGTTATGATGAGCAACAGTTTTAAGTTCAATTAGGCCTATGGTGAAAGATGCCTTTATTTTAAGATGTTTAAATTTTCTGAAATAATAGTTAGTACTATAAACCTAAAAATAATTATTGAGACAATATTTTTAATCTTTTTAATTTAACATAAAAGACATCGGAAAGGCTATGCCATTTTTAAAATTAAAATCATTTAGAGTAAATTTGGTATAGCATCAACTTAATTTCATTACATAGAGAAAATATTAGAAAATATAATCACTTTAAATGTATAATTACGTGTACATATTATGACCTAAATAACAAGATAGAATGAAATATTGGTAATAGCGTATCTCAGTAAAAATATGATAGTATTATTGATAGTTTGGTTGATACTATGAATTACATCAGGCTTGATATTGCATTTGTTGCGAGCAAATTGAGTAGATATTCTAACAACCAAAGTAATGAATATTATGACGTTATTTATGGGGTCTTAAAGTATGTTAAATGGACTTAAAACTTTGGTCTGCATTACAAGATGTTCCCTATTATAATTGAAGGTTATAGTAATATTGAATGGAATTTAGGGATAAATAATTCTAAATATATTATTATGGCAGGTGGAGCTACCTTAGAAAAATAAAAAAAACAACCTTTATAGCTCATCCACTATGAAATCATAACTAGTTGTTTCAAGAGTAATTCATGAAAAAGAAAAATGAATAAAACTTTATTAATAGATATATCTTTTTGGGTGAAATTGATACCACCTATTTTTATTCATTATGATATCATAACTGCCATTGTAAGATCAAATAATAAGTACTACAATGAAAAATTCAGACAAATATGTTTGAAGTGTGGTTGTGTTAAAAAAACTATTGAAGAATGGCGTGATAACTCTAGACTTTATAAGATCTAATGAAAATATAGTAGATCTTTTAATTAAAAACTTAGTCAAAGAAAAAGCCTGAAGAACATTGAAAGAGATGAGACTTGAGTCCATAGAAAAATGAATTATTGAAAATAGTAATTTAACCTAAGGTAGTGTTTATTTTACGTACTATCGCGGTAAGACAACACATTATTGTAACATTTACTTATTATATGAAGTTACTTGTGCTTTGGGGATAAGTTGAGCACAACGACTTGGTGTTTAGAAGTTGTAGTATTTTTTAAGAATTACTATTGACCTGTGTTTTTCTGTGTTTAGACACTTACTGTTAAGACTAAGTAATTTTCACAATAATTTTTAGTGCTCCTGCATATCACCTCATTGACGTAAACTGTAGCACTTCCATGCATTATAACTACATATGTTTCAATGACCATTTCTCAATTGAATGACTACTGCGGACATCCAAACAGATAAGGATCGCTAGCTACTCTACCATTTACGATGCTCCCGATCCATATTAAACTAAATTCATTTCATATTAATCAAAACCATAAAAATAACAGTAACACCTTCACATATAGCTTCCCATAATCGTATATATCGCTGACCTGAGAACACAAGGGTTATTATATAGGCCCAATCATTGTGGTCAATATCAGTTGATATGATTCATCAGTTTATCTATCAGTTTATAAGTAGTGATGTTACTAGAGAAACGATAACAGGTTGATGATGGACCATACAATAGAGGCAGAAATGGGTATATACAGGAGACAAAGTTATGTGTGATGCAACAAGATATTGTTTGGTTGGGGAAGAGGGACATATTCTGTTGTAGTCGTAAGGGACAAAAGTAAGGGTCTGTTTGGGAGTGTTGATTCGGAACCCCCTGGATTTGAAACCCCCTGGATTTGAAATCCTCCTATTGTGTTTGGCACCCTGGATTGGGAATCAATTTTAATCCAAAAGTAGCTATGCATGGTATATTTACAGGGGTTTGAATTTAATTACTAAATCAACTATAATAGCTCTAATTAGCGACGTATGTAGTGTTTGACATAATGGTTGTAATAAGCCCGCTAAAATATACGCTTTGCTAAAAAGGATAAAATTCCAAGTCTCGGATGGGCTATAAGCACAAGATCATGTCCAAGTGACTAGCAAACAATTTTAACTATTAATTTACATGGACAATGTTTGGACGGTGCTGATCATCATATTAAAGTAATTCATGGAGATGCCATTGATAATCTAATTATTTTTGGATATCATTAGTGGGCCATGTGCCCGATAAAATAATAGTATGGTGACACACATGTTACACATGCAACTATTGAAATGATTTTAGGTGTAATCCAAGCTCTCACCATGGATTTCAAACCCCCTCTTTGAGTGGATTTGAAACCGCCAGTTACTTTATGCTACCAAACAACCAGGGGATTTAAAACTCCCTCAAATCCCACCAAATCCTCCCAAATTGATGGTGCCAAACAACCCCTTAGTATTTTAAATTTGTATGGTAGAGACAGTGGGGGATCAAAGAGGTTCTGTTGTTGAAAATAGGGACAACATGGTGTAGGAGTTCAAATTTGAGGAAGGCTCAATTCTTATAGTTGGAAGGAGAGAAGGGTATTTGGGATATGATATAGTACTAGAGTACCAAATACAATAACCATCATATTGCCGCATATGGGAAGATTGCATGAGATTTCCTTAGAAAGTTGCGATTACAACATTTTTCATCTGACGTGAATGAATAATGAAAATATAGGATTTTCACAATGAAATTCATCACTCTTCCAAACGCATTTTGAACGTAATATCATTGTGATGACTATGGTATTTCACACGGTAATGCGTAAAACAAATATGGTCTAAGGATTAGAGATCCCAAGAGTTAAGTCTAATAGGAAAAACAAGTTCTTGTATGATTATGTATTATATAGGAGAAAATTATTTATTATAGTCTCTCTCTATTATGTAAGTTATGTGAATCCTCGTAATGGTTAAAAATGGGTATATCCCTTAATGAGTTTATATCCTTTAAAGTGGAATGATAGTTGTTACAGTGACATCCATAATGAACTCACCTATATGAATGTCAAAGTGGAGCTATTTCTCATGATAATTGGACTAATTCTTTAAAGTGCTCATGAAACTGAATTATTGCACATGGTCGTAAAATACAATTCTAAATACCTCGTGAACACTTAAAATATTTTGTATGTCTCATATACGATATACATTAATAGCTTGTTTGTTTCACCAATTATTATAGTAATGTAAAGGAAATGTGCGATGATTATCAATTACTTATCTCATGACACCATCTACATTAGATAATTGATTCCTGTTTTGGTTAATTTACTTGCGATAAGATCATAACGATGACATTTTATATTACTTTAATATCAAATTATACTGATGTGACTGTTTAGATTTAAGATTTTTATAGCGATTCTAAAAGTACAATGATTACAAATTCATTTACATATCTTCTGAATACATTTGCATCCATGTTTGTTTTGGCGGTGTCACAAAATCATAATAATAACACATTTTCTTTACATCATAGTGGTAATTGGCAAAAGAAATACGTTCTAAAGAAATTTAGTCCAAAACTTAATACACTAATTTTTTTACAGTCTAGACACGTTTCATTAAATAAGATTAATGATGAGTCATCATCATCATTTATGCACAATGGCTATTCCTTATGCCCTTTATTATTTTGAAATAAGTGGATGATTATTAGAATATTAAAAAGAGGAAATTAAAAAACTACCCTTCATTGCCCTCTTCAAAATATCTTTTTCCTTGCTTCTTGTCGGTGCAAAGGAGTGGTGGTGATATTAGTGGGTTTCGAGTGGCCTATGCAAGTTGTTCAAACTATATATTGGATGATTGTACAGTAAAAATAGTGCACTGTGAACTTGTTGCACTGATGGATTTTGCGATTGTTTGAATAAGTGTGACGTTCTATATTTATTTGATTTATTATTGTTTGAATATTTCCCATAACATTGTTATTAACATCTTGGATGCCTATCAAAAATTTGTATATGAAGATGTCTATATTTCATCAAATTGGTTTACAGGTGTGACTCACCATGATGATGGAAATTAAAATATATTAAAAAAAAAAAAGAAGCACGCATGATTTAAAACTTACGCAGGTAATTTTACATTGTTCCTAGTAGTCTGGCCCATCTAAGTTTTCTATCAGACTGATCTCTAGATGTATGGTGGACACAAGCATTATATAAAATGATGGATGCATTGGACCACATGGTAGGCCCCACAAAGATAGAGGGGAGGCTTTGTACAAAGGGAAAATTGAGTAAGGTCATTAAGGTTGTAATTAAAATAATATAGCAGTTATTTAAATAATTTTTTTTTATTTTACTAAATAAATCACTAAATGCATAAAAAATATTATCAAATTCATAAAATATATATAAGTATAATTAGAAAAATAATAAGTAAATAACCATAACTATACCATAACTATAGGTGTTTGATTATATATAGTTTTCTCATTTTAAAAATGATGGTAACTATCAACAGTAGGCATAGTACCTACAGTTTTCTCATTTTAAAACATTCTAGACTCCAAGTGGCTAGAGGAGCATAACCCGAAAACTCCGCTGACAAGGTAAATGTAACAATCTGATTTTGTCCATGGATTTTTTACTACCTACTATTGTGCTTTTTAACCATCTATTTATTAATATCTGATGATCCCAGCACTAATTTAGACAATCTGTCGCTGAATACCAGTGCAACGTATGAGGAGATGAGTCACCAGTGTATTTAAAACAGGCGATGAATTGTAACAGGAGTCTAATCTCTTGGAAAAGAGGTTTCATGTCAGAACAAGGAAGGTTATCAGCACCGGTATTTAAGCTTTTATATTTGGGGCCGGTTCAATGATTTTGACCTTTAGTTTAATCTAGGCCATTAGTTTATTATATCTCCACTGAGAATGGACCACACACCAAAGTTGTCTCATGTTGGAAAAATGATGGCAGATGATCTTGGACTTTTTTAATTTTTCTTTTTCTTTTTGAAAAAGAAAGAAAGTCGAATGTGTACTTTGTGTATTTCTCGTTTGGGATGTGTTTGCAGGCTACAAATTGAGAAGTTAAGATGAACCTGTTGAGGAAATTTCCTGGGGAGGGTCCATTTACAGGGGCCCAACAAACTGATGGTCGAGATAAGTGAACCATGGATCCATTCTTACGAACTGGAAACCCATGCATACTTTAGAATCTCCATATTAGATCTTAGCCATAAATTCTTTGGCTATTTCCATTTGCAAGTGAATTTTCTTTCTTAATTGTTTTTTGTTTTTTTTTTTTCTTTTGATATTTGGTGTATGAGACGTCCACACACTCGGGCCATGATAAATGATTTTTGGGCTATTATAAATGGATTTGATTATTTAAGAATGGGCCCCACTTGTACATATACTGAAAGTATGTATGTACATGTGCAAGTTGTTTTTTCCCCCTCAAATGGTGAAATCATGTGGTGAAGCCAATTGATGGGAATATGGTAGAACAACTCTCTATAATGTAAGTGGTGGGATAATCAATCAATCAGGTCCGTCCATCTAGCTGCCCCTACTTTGGATGAATAGTATTTCCAATAAAGAAATATATAATTATCCTACCCATCTGAAAGATGTCCTTTGAAGCACTGGTATTATATGGAAATACTTGATGGCCAAAAATTCATCAAAGGATAGAATTATCTAATTGCTGTGATATTTTAAAACATAGCCATCCATGATATAATTCGTAAGCATCTGATTTTGGGATGCAGATTTCCTGCCAAAGCCTTCCCCGTGAAGTTCCTGCGCAAGGATGCTGGTTGGGCCCACTAAATGTATGTGAGAAATCCATTCCATTCATCCATTTTGTGAGCTCATTTTAGCTTTGTGTGTTTTTCGTTTGGAATGTGTTTGCATGCTACACATTGAGAAGTGAACATGATTCTATTCAGGAAATTTCTTAGGCAGTGTCCATTTATGTGGGCCCAACAGACCGACGGTCGGGATAAGTGAATCATGGGCCCATTCTCACGAACTGGAAACCCATGTATATTGTGCATATCTTCCTTGTACAGTGGCATTATCTTAGAATCTCCATATTACATTATCTTAGCAGTAAAATCTTTGGCTATTTTGAGTTGAAAGTAGATTTTCTTTCTTAATTGCTTTATTGATGAATGAGGATTTATGATTTTTTCTTTTTAAGTGGAAGATATTTGGTGTATGAGTCGTCCACACACTAGGGCCATCATAAATGGTTTTGATTCTTTAATAATGGGCCCCACTTGTACATGCTGAAAACGAGTATGTTTGTACACGTGCGACTCAGATTTTTTATTTTCAAAAGGTGAGTTCACGCAATAGAGCCGATAGATAATAATAATATTGTAGAGAACTCTCTGTAATGCATATGGCAGGGTAATGAATCAATCAGATCCGTCATTTCAAATAAATAAATAGATATTATCCTACCCATCTGAAAGATATCCTCTAAAGCGCGGGTGTTATGTGAAAATAGTCAGTGGCCAAACATCCGTAAAAGAAAATTAGAGAAATATAACAGACGGAATTATCTAATTACTGTGATTTTTGAAACATGAGCAATCTAAGATACAATTCACTAGAAGGACGGCCCAGATCAATGCATATCTATTCTATGTGGACTGTACTATACGGTGGAGAGATGGGTCTAGAATACTCTGGTTCTTCGGGTAATTTTTTTAGTATAGACCAGACGTACTACCTACGTTTTTTCATTCGACCCGAAAACAATTCCGGTTCGAAAAAAATCTTACACCTGCTTTTTTCAGCTGCTTTACTCTAATATATAGAGATATTTTCATAAAAGAATAAAAAAAACTTACTTTTCGTAGTCTAAAAATCAACTTTGGTGTGATTAAGTTCTCTAGCGGCCAAAAAAATTTAAAAAAATTAAAAAAATTTCTATACGGTATCATATCCATCTGAAAGTACTTTTGTAGAGCCAATTCCCGCTCTTTAATTGGGCGCTCTACCTTATTGAGGTTGAACCAGCTCCATCTAATCACTTCTCATCACCATAATGTATTGACGGCCCATGTAAATTGATGATCCAACTGCCGGAACCGTTCATCCTTCTTGAGATAAGGATGATCCTGACCATCAATTTTCATGCAGTTTAATATGAGCCATTGAATCTTCTATTCCCATCAATCGTTATTACCAATACATATATGCTCTGGGTCATCCAATCAGTACAAGTTTCTTACTATGTCCTTTCTAGAATAATGCCTAGAATATGAACGGTTCCAATCACAAGACGTGGACCCAATGCAGCCGCACATGGCTGTGATCCTGAGCTGCAAACTGGCAAAATAAACTTGTAGGGCTGATATTGTGCAATGCACGTGGATAATCGTGCATGGTCCACTGTACTGTATGAGTGTTATCCAACCCTTCCAAGTTCCAATAGATGGGCCTCTCCATCTTAGGCCTATATCCCAAAACCCAGATGGATCCATGACTCAGGTATGCCCCACGAAAGGGAGCTATGTGGGACATTGGGAGGGTGACACCAAACGTAGAAACCTCAAAATAAAATGTGGGGTCCACTATGCTACGTAAACGCCATCTAAACCATTTATTGGAAAAAGCCCACCAAGATGAAAGGACATAACAAAACTAAGGCCATTAAAAACATAGGTGGGCCACACATGGTTGTATATTTCTCAATGTCCTTCTTCCCTGCGTATGTTTTGTATCAAGATCAATCTTCGGATAGGTGAACATGAAGAGGAGTGACCGATTCATGGTTTGAATTCCACCTGCACGTTGTTGGTGGACCCCACTTAGCTTGAATGAATGGTCCCCACAAGGTGCAGTTGGAAGTTGGAGACAGTTGTAAATAATCTAAGTTGGTTTAAAATCATTTCCCATGCCCTTCGATAAAGCATAGTTTTCACTACTCCAAAATTCAATTGCATTGGAAATTTTTGCACTGTTAATTTTTCTATATTCTCCTGTCGTTGTACATGAAATAAATGCATGAATGGAGTTTTAATGAATGCCACGGATATTCACATGCAAGGTGACATGTTAATTATTTCTTACATGCTTGTAATTGTAGAGAGCATTCAAACCATGGAAAAGGTGGCTATACCATAAATATCACCTGCACGAAAATGGGACCCACTTATTGAGTCAGACCAACAGATGTCTGCTTATCATATTAACATCCAAGGCCACTTCCTACACCTTTTCCATACCTTGGATGTTTTCATGTGAAGAATTTGTGAGAGGAAATCATTGCATGTGAAAATTCCCGTACAAACTTAAATGCCAATATTTCTCTAGAATATAATGTAAAAGTGATGCTGTGTGTCCGAGAGGTCAGTTGGGCCTTTATCTAAAGATCTAAGTAGATATTATACATGATTGAACCCAGATTTCGACACTTCCGGGTTCTTACTATTTCTCACTAATCTAATATCCTATGGACCACGATTTTTTTGAATGGTCAAATACACGCCTCACTCACACACATCACATGGGTTTCTAACCCATGACCTCTGAGTTGAAACACATAACATCTAATATTTATAGACCACAATTTAAAAATGTAAGAACCCAAAGTGAGTCCTAGCTGTGACAAGTTGTGTCAACTCAAAAAGTTGGGTGAAATATTCTGGGAAAAAAAAAAACCAAACATAAGAGAGAAAAGTGGCAATGATTCATGTCCAAGCAGTAATATGT
Organism: Magnolia officinalis; assembly: GCA_021015155.1. Classification (NCBI taxonomy): domain Eukaryota; kingdom Viridiplantae; phylum Streptophyta; class Magnoliopsida; order Magnoliales; family Magnoliaceae; genus Magnolia; species Magnolia officinalis. Next base: position 18,980,585 of record JAJHSJ010000007.1, read on the forward strand.
AATCTCAAGAGAAGTATGATACTTGATTGGAGTAGTAGCATGGTGTGCCATAATGCTAGTATAGGACCGTATTGCCACCAACCATTATGCATTAATGATCTGTACTGTCCCATGACGTCTCTTAGGGCTTCTGTAAAGGCCTTGTGTTATGTAAGGGGTCGTTTTGCACCGCAGATGGGAGGGGATTGGTGGGTGTTTCAAATCCTTGGCTATTTGGCAGCATAAAGTAACTGGGAGTTTCAAATCCAGGGGGTTTCCAATCTCCTCTTTGCTGGGGTTTGTAATCTCCAATGAGAGCTTGGATTACACCTAAAATCATTTCAATAGTTGCAGGTGTAACATGTGTATCATTATATACTATCATTTTATTAGGCACATGGCCCACTAATGATGATTAGCACTGTCCAAACATTGTCCATGTAAATCAGTACCGTCCAAACATTGTCCATGTAAATCAATGATTAAAAATCCTTGTTTAGTCACTCAGACATGATCTTGTGCTTGTGGCCATCCAAGACTTGAAATTTCATCATTTTCATATATTTCAACGGGCTTATCACAACTATTGTGTCAAAAATTACATATCTCACTAATTAGAGATATTAAAGTTAATTTAGTAATTAAATTCAAACACATGTAAATATACCATGGATAGGTACTTTTGGATTAAAATTGATTCACACTCCAGGGTGCCAAACACACTAGGAGGATTGCAAATCCAGGGGGTTTCTAATCCCAGGGGTTCTGAATCCAGGGGGTTCCAAATCCACGCTCCCAAACAGGCCCTAATGGTTCGTTTTGGGAGTACTGATAATGCCCTTTTTTAGAGACAGTAACAGCACAACGGCTATTATAGCTCATATTGTAATGATAATGATGGTGGCTGTTGTGGCTACCATTACTGTTGTTGTACACCTTGGACGGTAGAGACATTTTTTTTCTTCCACAAACAATAGCATACAAGCCCTTGCTAATTTTGGTAGGTAGATTACAAAAATCTTGATTGTAAAAGAATCAAAGCTATTTTTAATTATTACCGTGGGGCATTGCGTGTGCAATGCAGGACAAGAGGAAAGTTATCAGCGAGTGATTGCCCTTCTCCGATTCTTACTGCCCAATCGGAGAGCCGACAACTAATGCATTTCACTGTTTCACTTATTGAACAGGGTCTATGGTCGGTTTGTGACCCCTAGATGCCGAAGGCATCCTTAGGGTGATCCGGTAGTTCCTACATTCAAATATCTGTCCCATATTCATTCACTAGGGTACTTCTAATGGGTTGAAGACCCTATCAACTGGGCTCCATCTTACGAATAGGACATATCTTGTTTTGGCAAAATTTTTGAAATGATACCTTTATTCCCATGTCTTCCATTTACTTTATCACCTACTTTGATTTTACGTTTCAGAGTAGAGAGGTGGAGAGGTTGTAAAATGGAAGTTATTTCATAAAATGGTTGATACTCAAAAACATTTTTGAAATTGTGCATGGGACACACATTAACTCAATTAAACCAGTCCAAGTCAGGGGATCACACATTAGATAGATCATTCAAATTTTAGATTGATTTAATGATCCTAACTTTTAATTAATGGGCATTTGGTTGTTGAATTTGGTCCATTGATATTTATCATTTTCGACCATCCATTAAATGCCCACCAAGCAGCTATTTGACAATTAGGCTGTAATTTTCAGTTTAAGAGCTTTCCCTCTATAGTATATGTGCGGATAGTTCATGTGGTTGCTGTTACTGTAGATGGAACCGGTGCCCTCCTAATTAGGTGTCTTCATGAAAGCGCTGACACAAAACAAAAGGAGGCCAGGATTTATTGTGCAAAAGTGAAAAGACTGATGTTTGGATTTTGTCTGATTAGTCAGTTTTTTTTTTTTTTTTTTCAAAACATGTGCATCCATTAAGACCCACTAAATGAACAGTCCAGATTGACATCCTGCCTCGTGTAAGATCCCACCCGCTCATCCATCCAAATTCAAGATCAGGTAGATACTGTAACATCCCACGGACTCATCCATTCATGCTTGGATGAACCATATGTCATTTAAGAAATGCTGAAATTATTTATGTGAATCACGCAATAAAAGTGGCCATCGTTTACGTGGGCCAGGTGGGTGATGACCTGATTTTGAAAAAAAAGCTGCAGCAGGTCTGTAAGACATGATCCAAAAAATTAGGCCAAAAGGTGGGATGAGAATGCCCACCATGAAAAGATATTTGAGGCCCACTAATATTATCAAATAGATTTATTTAAAAAAAAAAAAAAACATTTTTTTTTTTTTACCTTCATTCTGTAGGACTCTTCCACACACACTCCAACACACTCACGCCGTAGTGGGGTTTCACCACCTATGGATACTCGAACCCTTAACTGGGTGTTGAAACTCGTTAGTCTACCACCGGAGCAAGAATAAGAATCCTTTGTAGTAGCTCATCCTAGCAATAATTCTGATTGGGTTTAACTCCATTGCTCAGTAGTAAACAGACTTTGTTTTAACACATACTAGGATTTGAGTGCCCATATGGTGTGTGTGTATGTATATATATATATATATATATATATGTGTGTGTGTGTGGTGTGGGATGGGAACTTCCCATGAGGTCGAGCCGTGTGGGCCCCACTGTGATATGTGTCGATCATCAACGCATAAGACCCACTAGATGAATTGCCCAGATTCTTCCAACACTTGTAATTCAGCAGTTCAAAATGTGAAAGGCTTAAAATCTGTCCAGCGAATTAACTCTACCGGGTACAGAACTGTAGCTCTCATCCGATTCGATTGCGACTGTTGAACTTTCAAAGCCTGGTCATCGCACGTGCAATCTACGGTAGTATGGTAAACTTACGGTACTGAGGCAGTACATGGTAATTTCACATATTTAAAAGGACCCGAAGGGTTCACATCCTTTATTTCGTACGGGCCCACCTGACTCGGACTTAGATTCGGTAGTGACCCCTCCAGTACCGAGCTTAGTATTGGTCACTACTAGAAAACTTCAATAGGCCCACCATGATGTATCTATTTCTTCTGGGCCGTCCATTCATGTTTCCAGTTCATTTTAGGAAACGAGCCTAAAAATAAGGCGCATCAAAAGCTAAAGTAGACCACACCAAAGGAAGTAAGGGGGATTGAAGGCTTTACGTTGAAACCTTTTTAGGGTCATTGGTGATGTTTATACATCACCCAACCTGTTTATAAGATTACACAGACTTGGATGAAGGAAAACACAAAAATCAGCTTGATTCAAAACTTATATAGCTTAGAAGAAGTTTTCCATGGTAAGTATTCAATCACCACTATATCAGGTGATGTGGTCCACTTGAGATTTGGTTTTTCCATGATGCCTTAAAATGAGCTAGAAAAATAAATGGTAGAGAAAACATATAGATCATGATGGGACCATGTAGCTTCGAGTTTCGACCAGTACCATGCTTGGTAGTGGAAGGGGCACTACGGAATCCGAGTCCTAATCACTCAAGCCGCGTTTGGAAGTATCCCATATCACGTTTTTGGCCAGCCACGCCACATGCAAAAGCTGCATTTTGGAAAAGAAGAGAATGGCATTCCACATTGAAGAGACTATAAGTTTTGGCACGTTTGCATGTGCACGTGCAACCCCCACATGCACTCATTCTAATCCGCACGATAAGTCAACTGAAGTACGGCAGCTCTTGAATACACATGCACATGTACAAGTACTGAGACTGCCGAACGTGGGGCTAAGTATCCAGGGACGCAGATCAGGTAGTCAGGTCCTCACCACCTTCAGCAGTGGCGTCAGGTAGTCAGGTCTCCACCACCTTCGTCAGTAGCTGTGGTGTGGTAATACAGTCGATGTGATTGGTTTGGTCGTAAAACATAAACGGCCAAAAACCTTTAAAAAGGCCTGCATCCATCTTTGACAAGAGAACACTCCACCAATCATATTTCACCACGTCACCACATCGCTGAGGGTATTGTGGGCCTGACTACCTAATCCTCCTCTGATGCTCTAGGATTTATTTTCTCTCCCTTCGAAGAAATGATTTACGTGCATGGAATTTATGCTGCCCATCTTGTTTTGGCCTTGATTCTAATAAAGTTGAGGTGCTCTAAAAGTATTATATTTAAAACCTATAAAATCACTTGGCGTGACTCACCTGAATTTTGGAATACTATTATCTTTTTTAATATCGATGGATTTCATCTTAGCGAGTCATATTAGATGAATGGATTAGATTTCATATAAACATTACAGTAGACTCTATATAAAAATAATAATACATGTTTCACTTCAGTCATTTTCTCTGTCCCTACCCAAGTTTTGTGGATTGTCTACGTAACTAATGAAAGTTAGGAAACGGATTGGCTACTCCCCCTGCCACCAGCCCTGTGGCCGGTGGTGGGTGCTCTATGGGCCTCACCATGATGTATGTGTGTTCCTTCATTTTTACCGATCATTTTAGGGCTTGTTCCAAAAAATGAGAGGGATATAAATCTCAAGTGGACCACACCACATGAAAACAATAGTGATGGGATATCCACCATTAAAATCCTCCTAAGGCCCACTGTACTGTTTATTTGAATCCAATTTGTTGATTAGGTCATACAGGATCAGATTAAGGGAAAAAATAAAAATCAGCTTGATCCAAAACTTCTATAGGCCCCAAAATGTTTTTAATGGTCTACGCTCATTCAACACTATTTCATGTAATGTGGTCCATTTGAGATTAGGATATATCTCATTTTTAGTCTAATACTGTAAAATGATCTATAAAAATAGATGGACGGCATGGATGAAACACATACATTATAGTGAGGTCCAAAGAGCACCGACCATCGGCCATTGGCTGGTGTCGGGGGGAGTAGCCAATCTGTTTCCTGAAAGTTATACCTACGTAGCTCTCACGTTGTAAAAGTAACTCAGATAGGTACGCAGCAGAGGAAGGTACGCTGGAGCCATTCAATGACTATCGACGGATCACCCAAGCTTGTGGGGCCAATCATGTTGAATGAGGTACACTATCAGGAACAACAAGGATGAGATATCAGCCATAGGTATGTTTGTGGGCCATTGTAGTGTGCATCTTTTATCAAACCCATTACTCATGTACGATGTAGAAATACAAAAACCAGCTTGATTTAAAGATCTAGCAGGCTACATCATGTGAATTTTGGAAGTTTTAGGAGTAACTTGGCATTGTTCCCATTGATATGGCCCATCAGAGTTTTTTATATCAAGCAGAATTTTTTTATTTTTTTATTTTTTACAAATGCATCAAATAAGGTTTATTTACATATTAAACATAATCGGCTCTCCATAGAGCCTGATTGTTTTACCCAGCTGCATAAACAAGTGGACCTCTAGTTTTTAGACGACTTCCATCCTGTAGCCAAGCTAAGAACATGTGAGCAAGAGCATAAGAGGTCTGGGGCTCACCTGACCAATTGCCAGCCGTGCACTTTGGTCCAGTGCATGTTCTTTGATCAGTCATATTACCATGTCAGTTGCAGCGCGCCATATACGTACTTTTGCCCGTTAAATGTAGACCGTTTGGCGTAGCTGCTTAATTAGTCGTCTTCTATTGACAGTAAGGATTGTTCACTACTGTGCATATATAATGTTTCTAGTGGATTGGGGCCCACACTTTTGATATGTTTACAATTCGATGGTGGAAATTTTGTGTAAACCATGTGTCCAAAACATCTTATTTTTCAAATTCAAATCCTATCATCGAAACAGGCCCTTTAAATTTCAAGGTGAATGGGGACACCTTGTTGGGGTCAAGTACATGGACCACCATCTGCAAGAATTTATTGCTAGTTGTCGAATGAAAACCATTGGTTTGTTTAGAGGGGAAAAATTTAATTTTCAAGGTAAATGGTGTTGGAATCCTCTCCGTCATACGTTACGGTATCATAATGGTCATTACAAAAAAAGTAACCCGTATTAGCCCTATAACAATTATGACCTCTATATAGGCCTTAATGGCCCCATAATGATCCGTCACGGAATACT